>MU008156.1:524123-1037767 GCA_010909165.1 Anthoceros angustus
TCTCCTTCCCTCGGCCCTCCTTGATTTCGCCTTTTTCGATTCATGTATTTGCGCATTTAGGGTGTTTAACGGAGTTGGGCATGTCCATACATGGTTGGGCCGGTCGGGGAACTCAAGGTAGAAGGAGGAATTTAAGGAGGATTCGGGCAAGGATTCCAGTTGAGTCGCCTCCACGGAAGGTTCGGAAGAGGGTGGGGAAGTTTCCAAGGGTAAGAAGCGAAGGCGGCAGTCGAGCGGGGGTCGTGAAAAGGAGGACGGCAGCGGAGGAGGAACCCACGCTACACCGGTCACAGTCGAAGGCAGCGAGCATGGAGGGAGGAGCACACGTATGGTTGTCCAAATGAGGAGGAGCGGACAATGGACATAGAGGGACACAGGCCAACGTCCGCTGGAAGGCGCGAGGGAAATTCAAAGGAGAGCGAGGTGGAGGTTGGGGGAAAATCGCCGGATCGAGGCGAGGCCAAGAGCGAGAGGGGTCCCCATGGGCCGAGGGCGAGGCAAAGAATCGCGAGGCGGCAGCTGATTTTAGGAGAGTCGATAGCCTAGGACCGGGTTTTTTTCGCGAGAGGATAGGGAGTTCCATCACCGTAGAGTCTGTTGCTTAGATTGGTAAGGCGCCGTGGTAGGAGCTACAATTTTAGACACTAAAGAGAAGTGAGTGTTGGACCACAGATGTATAAGAGACCCTGGGTGTCTCTCAAGGCATTTCGTGTGAACTTCCGCATCGAACCGCCGAGTGGGGTTGATTGGAGACCCCGTCAAGATCAAACGCCCGCGACCGCCTCGTCACAAGAAGGCCGGAAGATCTCGGATGGTCGAGAGCGGAGTGGCCAAGCTCCACGCCGTAAGGAGGGCCGGAAAAAAGAGGTAGGAGTGCCGGACGGCCGAGGCGGAATCTGGAAGGCGAATCGCCCAAGCACCGACCGGGTTTTCCGATCCTCTTTCCAACTGCCGCCACTGTGTTCATTCCATGAGAGAGGGGTCCGTGTGGCCAAGGAGGGGTCTGTGTGGCCCGTGAGACGAGAGAGAGTTCATTGGGAAGGGAAAGGTTCCGGAGTAGTTGCGGCTACCGAGGGATTGTGAGAGTGTGAGGGAAAATAAACGCGAGGGGAGTGAAGCGTGAGGATCGCAGAA
Source organism: Anthoceros angustus (assembly GCA_010909165.1). Taxonomy (NCBI): domain Eukaryota; kingdom Viridiplantae; phylum Streptophyta; class Anthocerotopsida; order Anthocerotales; family Anthocerotaceae; genus Anthoceros; species Anthoceros angustus. The sequence goes on from MU008156.1 coordinate 525,258, forward strand.
ATTCCGGTAAGGTGAGGCGATATAGGTGTCCGATAGCCTAGGTCCGTGTTAGAGAAGTCGGATTAATAGACTCCGCAAGGCGGCGCATTGGGGCCGCCAGCGAACCGCCACCGCGGTGGCCGAGTCTACCACGGTGGTGGGCAGGGTAGCCGGAGAAGGTGAGTAGCGACGGGCAGTCTAGAATCCATAGATTTAGCACACCTTGACACAACACCATTCCCTTGGGATCGAATCCTAGGACTATAACGACATAGAGGGTAAATGTGGCCTCTTTGCGCCTTCGATGCAAAACCCATTCCACAAAGATGCCGAAATAACATTTCTCGGATGTAAACACAATTGGGTTTGACACCGTTCGGACATTTGCGAAGGTGGTTGAGGTGATCTTCGCTCCAAACACGCAGAAGTCATCCAGAAGACCTCCATGAAGTCCCTAAGGTATTCCTTGAAAATCTTGACAACGTCTGCATGAAGGATCCCGTGCCTGTTAATCCGAACGCACTCCGCTTGTAGGCATAGGTTCCCTCAGTAGTGAAGGTCGTGCCAATCACTCTCCCGAGATGCGGTTATACCTCGAATACCCATCCAGAACGAGTAGACCATTCTCCCCGCAACTAAGTCCAAGATGTTGTCTATGAATGGAAGCGGTAGTGGTCTTTTGGTCACCTTGTTTAACTTCCTCCAATCTGACCCGTATCTTCCCTTCGCTTTTGGGAACCACCACAATTGGGGCTACCGATGTCACAATAGGATATATGACGCTACGCAAGTAGAGCTCCAATTGTTCCTTTACCTTCATGAATACTTTGGATTTAGCTTGTATTGCAGTATCCTGACCGCACGGCACCCGGCTCGAGATCAATCTTGTGCCCCCCACTCCCTCGGTATACCCTTCATGTCGTAACCAAAAGCAAAAACATGGATAAATTCCGCCAAATTGTTTCATACCCTTTCCAAGTCGCATTCATCCTGCTCGAAAACTTAAGGACCTTTCCGCAACACTTACATCCTTGACCTCATCCGTCTGTACCCACTCTCTTTCCACCGGCGCGGATGTGATGCCGAACCCTTCCTCCGGCTGTCTTGGTTCTCCTTCGCGCATTCCCCATTCCCGGAATAGGTCGTCTGAGGTGAAACGTGAGACACCCTCCTCGCATCCCTCCGAAGTTTGTCCAGATGCGTCGCTCCCCGGCTCAGCCACCTCTACTTCCTGTTCCTCGACCTCCGTCCCAGCCTTCTCAGTCCCGATCCTCCTCCCGATTGTCAACTGTGACTCCATAGCAACCTAATAGGTTGATGGAATGGGGAATATCTCTCCGGTAGTCGTCCTCTTCATCTGACCACGAAATATGTGCGAATGGGAATTTCTCCTTCTCATCCTCCCCCCCAGAGGTATCTTCAGCAGAGGTGTATCCCTCCGTTTCCGTGGGTGTCTCCCCTGCACGTATCTCTGCTCCAAGTCAAACATATCCTTCCCTCCTTAATTTTGGAGTCCCAGTCCAGAGGTTTGAATCCCACTTCCTTTCTTGCCCATTTGAAGGTGCAACGTGCCCCATACATCCATGTTCGTCCAATGAGAACCTCATATCCTGGCGCTTTTTGTTTAATGACCACGTAGTCCATGAGGTACGGAATGGTACCAATATGGGTTAGGACTCCCGACTCCCCTACCGGCGCCATTTTGGACATGTCCGCCAGCCGCAACACCTTTGATGTATGTTCTATCTGCAACCCAAGCTTCCGAGCGGTCTCCTCTGTCATGATGTTGACCCCTGACCCGGAATCTAGCGGCACCTTCTTGATTACACATCCCGCAATTTCTATCTCAGAGCTCAGACTCCAGTCCATCATGGCCACCATATTCACAGAAGGGGTTTCGCCTTGGGGTGGAAAGGTTCGTCTCTCTTGTGCCGCCTTCAATGCCCCACGGATTTCGGTACGCGGATTGTCCCCGAAGTCGTCAATGTTATCATGAACTTTTGGTCCATGATAGCCAAATTGAAAGGAACACCGTGCTTTGCTTTCTCCTTGCCAACCCCACCGTCATTTCAGAACCGTAGCTGTTGATGTTGCGGTCGTTGAAACAGATGGCGGTAGGTGGGTCGTGGGTGGCCAAAGGTACGATGCCGAGTCTGTTCCAGTTCTTGTCGGATCATATCCATAACTTCCTCGACATCGGGCGGAACGACTCATCCTTTTTTCCTCTGCGGGTTTTTCGCCCCATGTGTCGACTCGAGTCCCACCGTCCACTGTCTCGTTTTGCACTTCACCCTCGAATCCGCGGTCCGCTAAGGGAGTTACTGTGATGCCATCCAAATCGCAACCTCGCGTTAAGTGTGGCGTTTTGCTCCCGTCCGGATTCGCATGCCCTTTCTTTTTCACGACTCATACCGAGTCCCTCGTCCCTTTTGTGGTTGGACTTCCTTCCCCGCTGAAGGACGCCTCTTCCTCCTCACTTTGACGTTATGGCTCCCACTCGTTCTTCTTCTTTTTTCCCCGCTCCCCTTCTTAGGGTGTCCGCCTTCCTCTCGCTCCCGTCGAGCGACCATCGCAGGAGTTCCGTAATACCCACTCCACATCCCCAACCCTTCCGGGCTCCTATGCGGCCTCGGAATCCTCCATCTGACCATGAGCGCATCTTCGACTTGCATTGCCGGCCGGTCATGCGGGGGTGGGTCGAGAACGGAGGTTGAGCAATCCTCACATGTTTCTTCGGTGTCTGAGGACGCTGCCAGCTACGTGACCTGATTGCTTGCAATCCACACACAACCTTTCAAAATCACCATTCCCCTGGCGAGATGCGGAGGGGCAACCACTGGCAAGATGCCCGAACCCTCGACAATTGTAACACTGTATGGCACTCATCTGTCCTGGGTTTCTTACCATCTGAGTACGAATACCCATACCAGCGGGGTTTCGTAAACTTGAGGGGTATAGTTTGACCCAGAGTGTTGCCTTGGATTTGGTATGTATCTTCCAAGCACATCTCCTCATCCTCCTCGTAGCCCAAGTACTTTTGTTTGTGGACGACCTCGAGTGCCCCCTGTCCACAAGTTGAGAAGAGATTCGCCCGCTCCCGAGTAGCAACCCTTCTTCTATCATGGTCCTTGATGGCATTAAGATGGAGTTTCTCTTTGACCATCATTTCCTCCATCTTGTTCCCTTGTTGCTCCACTTTTTGGCTGCTTGTTTCCACCTCTCTTCTCACCGCTCCGCGTCCTTTCGTGCATATAGCAGCCCTTTTGCACGCCGTCTTGTTCCCATCATTTTTCCCTTCCTTCTATCCCTTCGGTTGCGCTCACCGTCCGACGAATTCTCCTCCGAATCCTCGCTGGTCTCCTCTTCCGTGGAGCTACCCGAGGAGTCATCTGAAGAGCTATCCTCCTCCGCGGAACTCTCCTCGGAGGACGAATAGTACTTCTTCTTCTTTTGTATCTCTTTTTGTCCTTCCGCGCCCTTGTTCGAGTTCTTCTTCTCTTCCGTTGGACTCCTCATAGTTCGAGCGCCTTGATCGCCCGATCCAAATCTTTCTCACCGAGACGACGGTCTTCCCATCTCCGCGCCCAATCCTCTTGCAAACCGAATGGCCATTAGCTCGAGGACACCGATCCGTAGGTGTGGAACCTTTCCACATAAGCTGCGGTCTCCTTCTTCCCTCTCGCAATCCCTCCAAGTTTGGACAAGACATCCTTCCACATCGACCCTCCGAATCTTTCACAAAAGCTCTCTTCAAGGCCCCAAAGGTAGGGGTGTGGAAGAAGCTATGTACTCCGCTTGTACCACTTGGCCGCCGCGTAAGACCCCATAAACAGCAATGCGCATCCTCCGGTTGGCCACCGCTCAAAACGCTCGACAAACTCGTCAGGATCCTCATGGCCCTTCTTTTCTCCATACAACGGGTAGGATTGCTTAGTAGTAACAAGCAGAGATCGCCATAACCGTGGGTAGTACTTTCACGATTGTAGTGACGCGCGCTACGCCCTGGAGACCTCCACATTCACGAAATTTGACTGGACTGCAGCGGATCTAGGCAATCTGGAGCAGAGATCAAAAGACAAGGTGGGGATCGCACGGCCCCTTGTACCGCTCGTAGTCGAGAGTTGGGAATCAATCGAAGATCCGATCCCTAGTTCCGAGTTGACTCGCCCCTTCCTCGTCGAAGTGTGATCTCCGCGTGCTCTCGTAACTCTCGCAATCTTTCCGCCGCTGCTGCTTGCGAGCGTTTCCCCACCGGATCGAATCGCTTGTCTCCACCCGAGGCATCCATCAATCTAGTAATGCTAGACTCTACGTAAGCAGGGTTAGTCCCCTCGCCCTTGACGATTCCATTCCCGGCAGGCGCCAAAATGTGGAGTGTAGTGTCCGGGACACCGTGAGGTCCACATTCACCCTCAATGTCGTTGTAGGCTTAGGATTCGCTCCCAAGGGAATGGTTTGTGCCAAGAGACGCTAACTTCTATCACCATCGACCTTTGCCTAAGTGGCTCACGCTATCACTCCTCTTACCTATCTACTCAACTACTACTACCTCCGACTTGTCCAACGACCGCACCCATTTCACGACGAAATCTCCTTCCACAACCGGTAGTTGTTACGACCACCGAGGTGGGTCCCACACCAAACCCTAGCATCTAGCGCCCGCGGATGCACGGCCCACCGGCTCACAGACGGACATTTGGCACTCCACACTTCATGCACCCACCAATTCCTAGAGACCAAAGTTCCTAGGATACCACGCGCTCTCCACACACACACACACAAAGGCGCCACCCCCATTTCTACTAGAGACTTTGTTTCCTTGTGCACTTTCCACCACACCGGTTTGAGTTTCTCAATTCACACTTCTCCACGCTAACGCCTCCAATTCTCACCTTACTCTTCCCACTTACGATCTCACACCGCATCGCTGATGTTTGATCTCTCCTTCACCCGATCTCTTCTCTCTCTCCCTCAATCGCCCACAGGCTTCCAACCATGCACTCACACAACTCTCACGGAACACAACTAGTTAAAGGTGAAGGAGGAAGAACCGCCACAGCGCCACGAGCCCGCCGCCGATCCCTTGGCCTCCTCCTTGTCAAGAAATTGCTCCATCACCTCCTCCTCCCCGGAGCAAGCTCTCGACCACCCCTAGGAGCGCCTCGCACACCACCTCGCCAATCGGACGTCTCCAACCATCCAGTGGGGATCTCAACCGGAGTTATCTCGTGGGAAAGTTGCCCCTCTTATACATCGGCCGGCCGCCTGCTTTCCCAGATTTTAGATCCTAAAACCAAGGACGCCACCCTAAGCGATCCTAGGTCCAAGTGCATTTTCTTCCTAGGATGCTACCACCTCGCACGCTATCCGCGCCGCCCCCGACTCGTCGGCCGCCCTTCGCCCTCCATCGCCGCCACGAGCCCTCCCGCCACGCCGATCCGAGGTTTTCCCACAGGACTTCCACCTCACCGTCACTGGACGCCCTAATTGAGGGCATACCGCCGAACTTCCGCCTCTTCCGGCCGCCTATTGCCGAGGATTACCACGGTTCCTCATCCACCCAAGCTGGACCTCCTCTTCACTCAACTCCTCCAAAGTCGCCTCCGCAATAGGGGCCAATCCCCACACGGGCGCAATGGTAGAAGTATGCACTTCGGGTCCTCACTGAGGTAGGACCTGATCCTCCTCCTCCCAGACTACACCGTTGCTCGGTCCATGTCCTCGCGGGTGCCGCCGCTCCCGCCGCCTGGCCCATTGCCGCCTCCACTACCACGTAGTGGTCTCCACGACCGCCGCTGGTCCAAAGAGTGGTAGGTGTTGCACCACCTTGGCTGTGTCCTTCCTCCAGAGTGCCTTCCACTACCCCGGCCGTAGTCCCGCCACCTCGCCTCTTTTCTCGTTCGCCACGTGCCTCATCCTGCTCCGCTTATACTGCTCCGCCAGCTTATGGACCTTCTCCACCGAGGCCGCCTCGCCTCGGGCTCGCAACAACTCCCTGCATCTCTGGTTTGACTCGTGGGCATCCTTGATTTGAGCCATGAGCTTCCTCGACCATGGCTGCACTCTCGGCCCCGCACAAATCCTCCTCAAGCTTGATCCTTATCTCCTCTAAGGCCCGCTTGTCTTCCTCCAGCTTGCTACTGGCCTCCTTCACAAACCCGGCCTTCACCACTTCCTCCCGCCGCCTTGCACACCGAGCCATGTGAGAGCCAAGGCCGCTTGGTCCAACAACCGCTTGGGCCCGGATCATCGATGTCGCCGCCCCGTAATTCCACCTGCGGCCCTGCGCACGCCATCCCTCCGTCGAGCACCTTCCTTCCCAACAAAGTGCGCACCTCACCAATTCGCGGCCCACCTGCCGCTGGAGTCCCTTGAAAATCTCTTCCCATGCCGAGGAGGGGTCCGCTCGAGGTCGCCCCTAATTCCTCCTGGTGGCTCATCATCTCGCATCCAGTCAAGAAATTTTCTTCCTCGGACCGCCTCTTCCTCCGCCACCTCCCGCTTTTCATTTTCTTTGCTTTTTCCTGTAGCGGCACCCGCCGACCACGACGTCCCACCTTCACTTTTCAGCCCTCACCTCTTCCTTCTTGCTGGTAGAATTTCCTTCTCTTCCTCGAATCGCCTGCCGCCATGGACTCCCAATCCGATTCCTCCTCAATTTCCTTAGGCTCCTCCGCTTCCACTTCACCTCCGACGGCTTCCACATATGAAGGAGGCCACAATTTCTACCTCCGGCGTCAATTAGCATGCGCATAAAGATGAACTAGGAATGGTGAAATTAGAGAGGGCCGAGGGTAGGAGAAATCGATTCAACCTTTCTTCACTCAACTTCTCAAAGAGGATTCGCCCCCGATCGCCTTGACAACTTCATGGAGGAACAACAAGTGGTCGACAAATAATCCCGCTTCTTGTCAGAGGAAGGGGAGAAGCCATCCGCACTCCATTAATCGGCTGCTGCACAATTCTCGCTACCAACCATTTTTTTGGACACGCCCGCAAGGGCGGGCCAGGTTTCTCCGAGAAGGTTCCATCACCAAACCTCCGCCTCCTCCTTGCCGCCCATACACTTCCCTAACCAATGCCAGTCCCAATCCCGAGGTTTTGCTCTAATTCCCTCGCCTGTTGCTTGTCTTTAGGTGGCGAGCGCACTCGCACTCACCCGACCGTGTAATTCCACCGCTTCTCCATGAACCCCAGCCCGAGCTCCTTCACTGTGCCCCTCACGGACTTTCCAATGGTCCATGTTTGGCCATTGGGCAAGCGCATCTCACTGTGGCTTTGGGCGCCATCCTTCCGCAGATAGTCCCTGCCGCGCCTCGACGGTGCCACTGCCAATTCTCGGCGTCGCCTGTGGTTCCTACCTCCTAAGCCGCGCCAGCGCCGCCTTCCTTCCATCTACAAGGCACACCCCCTGGCCGCCTCTGGCCCACCTGCCCCCACTACCACGGTGAGTGGTCTCCACGACCGCCGTGGTCCGCAGCCTGCGTGGTAGGTGTTTCGCCACCTTGGCTGTGTCCTTCCCTCGAGTGCCTTCCACTACCCCGGCCGTAGTCCCGCCACCTCGCCTCTTCTCTTTTCTCTTCGCCCACGTGCCTCATCCTGCTCCGCTTATACTGCTCCGCCAGCTTATGGACCTTCTCCACCGAGGCCGCCTCGCCTCCCGGGCTCGCAACAACTCCCTGCATCTCTGGTTTGACTCGTGGGCATCCTTGATTTGAGCCATGAGCGCTTCCTCCTCGTCATGGCTGCACTTCTCCGGCCCCGCACAAATCCTCCTCAAGCTTGATCTTATCTCCTCTAAGGCCCGCTTGTCTTCCTCCAGCTTGCTTGCGCTTGGCCTCCTTCACAAACCCGGCCTTCACCACTTCCTCCCGCCGCCTTGCACACCGAGCCATGTGAGAGCCAAGGCCGCTTGGTCCAACAACCGCTTGGGCCCGGATCATCGGCGTCGCCCCTAATTCCACCTGCGGCGGCCCTGCAGACGCCATCCCTCCGTCGAGCACCTTCCTTCCCAACAGTGCGCACCCTCACCAATTCGGCATCCACCTCTGCTGGAGTCCCTTGAAAATCTCTTCCCATGCCGAGGAGGGGTCCGCTCGAGGTCGCCCCTAATTCCTCTGGGTTGATCATCGCATCCAGTCAAGAAATTTTCTTCCTCGGACCGCGCCTTCCTCCGCCACCTCCCCGCCGTTTGGCTTTCATTTTCTTTGCTTTTCGTAGCGCACCGCCGACCGGTGACGCGGCCCACCTTCACTTTTCATTGGGACCCGCCTCGCCTCTTCCTCCTCTTCTTGGTAGAATTTCCTTCTCTTCCTCGAATCGCCTGCCGCCATGGACTCCCACCCGATTCCTCCTCAATTTCCTCCTTAGGCTCCTCCGCTTCCACTTCACCGACGGCTTCCACATATGAAGGAGGCCACAATTTCACCTACCGTGCAATTAGCATGCGCATAAAGATGAACTAGGAATGGTGAAATTAGAGAGGGCCGAGGAGAAATCGATTCAACCTTTCTTCACTCAACTTCTCAAAGAGGATTCGTCTCAATCGATTTTCGCCTTGACAACTTCATGGAGGAACAAGAAAGTGGTCGACAAATAATCGCTTTGTGTCAGAGGAACAGAGAGCCATCCGGCAGACCATTAATCTGCCCCTCGCCGCCCAACCATTGGGTTCTTACCCGCCACGGCGGCACGCTGTGCTCCTTTCCGAAGGTTCCATCACCAAACCTCCCGCCTCCTCCTTGCCGCCCATACACTTCCCTAACCAATGCCAGTCCCAATCACGAGGTTTTGCTCTAATTCCCTCGGGTTGCTTGTCTTTAGGTGGCGAGCGCACTCGCATCCACCTGTAATTCCACCGCTTCCATGAACCCCAGCCCGAGCTCCTTCACGGCCCCAGGACTTTCCAATGGTCCATGTTTGGCCATTGGGCAAGCGCATCTCACTGTGGCTTTGGGCGCCATCCTTCCGCAGAGTCCCCTCGCGCCTCGACGGTGCCACCGCGAATTTCACAAGGTCGCCTGTGGTTCCTACCTCCTCTAAGCGCTGCCGCGCGCCTTCCTTCCTAGGTTGCGACTTCACCGGTGAGGGTTCGAGGCCTCCACCACGATCGCGCCTCTCGCCTCCGACCGATCGGTCCGCCTCGACTGCCTCGACGACCACGCTCAGCCCGCCCACTCCTCACTGCCGCCCGCTCCAGCGCCCGCTTGAACGCCTCGTCACCCTACCGGTTTCCTTAGGGTTAAGTTTGGCCTCACTACCACCGGTTGTCTTCACGACCGCCGCCCATGCCCAATCCACAACCCCATACTCATTCATACCGCTACTGGTCGACCCTAACTTAGACCCTAAACCCCAAATAACCCCCCTCTCATATATAGACCTTGTAGTGGATATCCGAGGTCCATGGGCCAAGGAACACCAAATTTCCGGACCATTTATTATCTAACCTAGGCAATAAAACAAAAGAACTCCATAGGCCAAGGACATTTTTACTATGAATATCCCTAACCACCGTCAATAACTTATTTTCACACCACTCCTCAAAGAAAAACAAAAAATTCACTTCGTGGCACATTTTAACAGGGTTTTAGACTAGATCGCTTACACTCCCACATCTGCCTCGATGCTCACTCCGAGCATCAGGCAATCATGGCGTCTCGCCATCCCGGCCCCGCCTTGCCACCACTCCTATTCATCCTTAGAGTGAATTGCGCAACATGCGTGAAATCTCCTTCCACCGTAATGGTCTCAGAAAGTCACAAGGTAAAGGATCAACCTCATGGCGGTGGAGGTGAGTTCCATTCGACCCCAGCAAGACATCATATGTCTTTGCACTGGTGACCAAACATCTCACTTCAATGATGCTGGCATCCTTCGTGCCAGGCTTCAATTCAATCTTCACGGGCCTCCTCGTCATTCCCAGTACCTGTTCCTTGGTACCTGCAGAGGTGGTGATGTTCACGTCGCTCGGAACGAGCTTGTGTCCGTACAGCTTTAGTGCCTCCTGCACTCGTGCTCCCAGCGGATCCGCCTCCGGTCTACAAGCACGCATCGGAGCATAGCCATCAAAGGTCACGTGCGTCCCGTTATCAATCATGGCAACACCTCCTTCACCTCGCCTCCGCATCGATGCTCGCCACACAACCGCCATACTAGGAAGAGATCTCATGGATTCAAGCTCCTTTCTCAGCCATTCTCGCATGATGTTTTTGAAGTTGTTGCCCTTCACTCCTGCATCCACAAGACTTCATCAGCACCTCCATGGCCTTGTCCAAAGAACGCCTCAATGTCTCGACCGTCTTGACACCTTCGTGTGGAGTTTTCCTCGACCGCGGAAACTCTCCGGCATCTTGGTCGATTCCTGCTCCGCACTTTCGCAGGACGCCTTCACCAAAGTCAACAATGTTTTTCTTGCGCACCGCCATCATGCCAAACGCCTCATCTTCATCGAGTCGAGAACAAAATCCTCTGCTCACTGGCCATGTTGGCCATCTCCTTCTTGAGCTCCTCCACTTGCCCGAGGAGAGCCTTACGACTTGGGCCCTTGCCCTTCTCCTTCACCGATGCAAGCTTGGGCTTCACTGGATGAGCTTCCCAACACGCCTCCATGTGACCCCATCCGCCACAAGACTTACAGTTTTTGCCCTTCGGGCCCGGCTTGTAGTCGATTCAACGCCTTGTGCGCCTCAAGATCCGCCACACTTCACCGCTTGCATTGTTAGTCGGCCTCCTTCGCACATGTGGCTGCCATGTCCCGAGGATCGTGCCTCCCAGATCGTATCTTGGGACAACTCGAATTCCGTGTCCTCCAGACCTGCCGCAAGGGCCCTTCACGACTTGATCCTCCAAGTAAGCCCGGCCATCGCATCTCCTTTGAGCACCTTCTCAATTTGATAGGCGCCTATCAACCGATATCTCTCTCCCATCGCCCATGCAGCGAGTCCATCACCTTCCTTCTTTGTCTGCACGCCATGAAGATCTCGCCACACTTCACACCGCTGCGCATTGTTAGGCCTCTCCTTCGCACATGTGGCTTGCCATGTCCCGAGGATCGTGCTCTCCCGATCGTTGGGACAACTCGAATTCCCGTGTCCTCCTGCACCGCGAAGGGCCCTTCACGACTCGTGATCCTCCAAGTAAGCCCGGCCATCGCATCTCCTTTGAGCACCTTCTCAATTTGATAGGCGCCTATCAACCGATATCTCTCCCATCGCCCATGCAGAGTCCATCACCTTCCTTCTTTGTCGGGTGCAATGCCGCCATGAAGATCTTGCCTCCCTCATCGCCTTGACATCCGTGTCTTCCACCAGAACCTTCAATCTGAGGTAAGATGCACGCAATGTCTCGTTAGGCCTGAAAGAAAACCTCGACAGTTCCTGGATCTTTTCCAGCGAAGCTGTAGGAAACATGGTGGTTAACTTGGCGAACATCAAGTCCACCGATGCTCGAGCTTGTCCTCGGTGGGGTGCAACAACCAGCCCTCTTGGCTGCCTCGTGCCTTCTTCTCTTCTCTCGGCTTGAGGATCGGCCTTCTCATCTCGTAATACATTAGAGCCTCACCGCAAGGTAGGATGACATCTTCATGAACGCCATCCTCCGAGTGAACTCGCCCTTGTATTTCATCTTGTTTTCCGCCATTGCCCATGAAACTTCTCCTCGAAATCAGAGACATGCTTCCATGTTTTCCTCGTGAAGACATCGTTTACTTGGTGTGAACTCAAGCTCCATTCTTGCACTCTCCGCTCCAATATCTCCTTGTGGATCGCGTTGTCTCGTATTGTTCCTGTCCTCTTGAATGGCGAGTAGTAGGCGTCGTGCACTTCTCCGTGAAGGCAGTAGCAGTGTCCTTTCGCCACCCACCCCGATCTCGTGAACACCATCAATGGTTACTTCTCCTATGCGACACTTTGCGGATGTTGTCAAAGGGCAAATTGTTTCCACCATTAGCCCAACCAACTAGCCAGAAAAGTACATCCACTGCCTCTATTCACAAACGGCTCCAGACGTATGCGTGCTCTTCTCCGCATCGCTAACTCAAGAATCGTGAGACTACCACACCTAAGGCGTATAATCAATGGCGAAATTCATCCATCGAAAACATCGCCTTATCTCTTAGTGCCTTACGCAACACTCAACCTTCTCGGATCGCGGTGTCTCACAGGTTGGATGGTGGACAACTTTCGCCTCTTCCTCCAATCTCCAGCACGCCTCCTCCAAGATCAGATCTTAGTCCCCAACAAGGAGGATTGTTGATGTGGTGAAATCAAGATGGAAAATTCTCCCAACACGTAATGCAACGAACCACAAGAACCTCTAGGAGACAAAGACACGAGGGGAGTATGGCTGTCTATTAGAACAAGACAAACATCAACAATCCAAGAATCCATGGTCGGGTGCCCACATATATAGGCAAAACCCCGAAGAGTTCTCGATGAAGTGTCCACCGTATCGATGGTGGGCACTTTATAATCCTACTTTCCTTGGCCTTCAAATAATAATATTTTATGTGTTTAACAGCCTATTCGCCCTTTTCCTTGATTTTATGATTTTTATGTGTTTTCTAATATAAATCTGCTATCTATATATGCGTCATAGCACCGCGTCTTACATGCATAACCATGCATATAGATTGCATGCGCCATGACACATCACCTGCCACATGTCCACATACATTACATGTCATCCTTCATCTCCATACGCATATATGCATACATGGCACTTATGCATACATGGCATACATGTCATACATGTCATACATGTCATGCATGTCATGCATGTCATGTACGGGCCATCCATGGGCCATGTACATGACATCATCAAGCACTTGACATCGTGGCTTATGCCGGGATGCTCCAATCGATATCCGATCCTTACGTCTTGGGTGCTCTGCTCGGCCTTGACAAGCGAGCACCTCCTCCTCTTCCTTTCCCTCTTCCCCTCTTCCTTCTTCCATCTCCCCCTCCTCTTCCTTCTTCTCCCCCCCTCCTCTTGTATAACATAATATTATGGAATAAAATGTGATATTATATAGTGTAACATAATATTATGGAATACATATAGGAGTACTTGGTTAGGGGCAAGGGATAGAAGTTATATTAGAGTGCTTGGGTAAGACAAGGGCTAGAAGTTATGCTGGTAGCTAGAATGAAAAAGTAATTTATACCTTTATATAAAATAGAATCATTAACATAATATATAATTATATATAACGTATACATATACGTAACATATATGTATCCCTTATATTTATTAACATATAAGTATATACATATCCTAAGTACTTTATCATGGATATAAGTGTACAATAAAAGGGTGCACATTTATTATCATTGTAGGACTTGTTGAAACAAAAAAAATTAGTCTTCAACCCATGAATAGCTATGGTTAAGTAAAAATATTAATAAAGCAATGGTGAAGGCAATGGTGAAATTATGAGGTAGGAGGAAAATGTGAGAGTTGGAGGAAATTGTGAGAGTTGGTGGTCCATGTTACAATGATGTTTTGGTGTGGGAGACATTAACAAATAGTTGTCAAGAGAGGGTGTAATGAAGAGGGCAAGATGAAAAATAAACAAATAGTTCTCCAAAGGGGGTGTAATAAAGAGGGGGAGGACGATAGGGTCTCGAGAGAGAGGGGGCTCCTTGTTACAATCATGTTGCAATTGCATGTGGGAAATCATAAACAATGCTCGTGAGAAAGGGGGTGTAATTATGAGGGTGAGGTGCTAGGAGAGAGAGCCAGGTTCGTGTTAAGATGATGGCACTACATGGGAAAGAAAGTGACCACCTTAATAGCAAGCCTTCAAAGCATGTTGAAATCTGGAAGTGTAACATAAAATTGTAACAATGACTATAACATAGGCTGCCCTTTCTAGTAGGGAAGGGAGCAGGTTCTTGGCTTTTGGCCCCACCCACTATCCAGGTGTTCCGCATCGTACCAACAACTTTTCCCACCGCGATGAGGTTTTCGTTTGAGTTTGGCCCAACCTTTGGCCTACTCTCTCTCAACGTGCGGCTGTGGGCCCCCCTCGATGATTCTGGGACCCACCTAGCTCGTTGTTCAACTGGCGGGCAGCGCATTGCTATGCATCACGCCATCCGGGATGTTATGTTCTCGATGGCTAAGGAGAGCGGATTCTCTTGGTATAGAGAGCGCCCATATACCCTGCTCAATGGTGTTCCTCTCAGGGCTGACATGTTTTTCACTCAGGGAGACCAAGTTTGTGATGCTGATGTGGTTGTAATAGACCCTACCCGGGACAACGTCTATGAGCATGTCCTCAACCCTCTGGGTTGGGTTGCACAAGGGTGTGTGTGGACCACGGACTCTCTCTCTAGGTAGGAAATGGGTCAGGTTTTTTTGTTTTCGTAGGCGTGGAGCGGGAAATAAGGCGGAAAGGAAGAAATAAGTCCGGAATACTCCGGACTGCACTTCGGAGTAGGCTGAAGGACTCCAGAGCACACTTCGGAGGAGCTACGGACTACAATCTGAAGGGGGGAGGTCCGGACCACACTCCGGAGTGACGGGGTAAGTGTGGGAGACCACATATACACTAACCCCTCTCTGAAGTGTTGGGGTGAAAGATTTTTTTTGTTTTGGGAGTGTTTGTATAGCAAAGTGCTTTGAGAATGGCCTGGGTAAGGTCTTTTATACGAGAATGGTCCTTGGCCCTTGGGATAATAAATTTCTTTTTTGGACCTTAGGTTTTCAATTTTGGATAGGTAGGTCTGAGATAGAGTCCTTGGGTTTTGGTGATTTTAGAAATAAGAAAGTGTCTATATATGTTAGGTGCCTACATCCCACAAGCCAAGCAAGCTGGAGGTAGCCGCCCACCACGGTGGTCAAGAACGGACGATGCACTGTGGGAGTTTACAACCCTAGTGGCGAGCGGCTGCCATACTGGAGCAATCGAGAGACGACACACCCAACACCGCGAGGTCGCGAATTCTGTGGCGCCGAGCGAGTCAGCGCCACAGATGCAACCGCGCCCGGCCGAGTCTCCGCCAGGCAGACGACGCACGCGTGGCAACGGGCGGGCGGAGGAAGGAAACCAGGCAGGCGCAGCGGAGGGAGGCGCTGAGGCAAGAGCGCCAGAAAAAGGGAGTGGAGGAGACGCGAGGGTGGTGTCCCTTTTCTCACCGCCGCAGGAGGAGGGTCGGGTTCTTTTCCGGAGAAACAAGGAGAAAGGAGATGGCGCCCGAGTCGCCGAAATTTCACATGCAAGGCCCAACATGGACCACTGGAAGGTGAGAGCGGCCTGCGTGGAGCCGGGTCTGGAATTTATGGAGAAGAAATGGTGTTACGATACCAAAGATTGGTGCAAGAGTGCGCCCGCAATTGAGAACCAAGTTGCAAGAGGGAGACGCGAGGAAGAGGCCGCAAACTGGATTTGGGGCTCTCTTTCGAGCAAGGGGCGAAGCATCGAGGATGGAAGCTTGGTAATTGACCCGAGAAAGAAGACCCCGAGAGTCGGGCGCGCCATGAAGCCTGGAGAAGTGAGGGTGAACAATGGATGGGTGACTCGCCAACTCGTGTTCCAAGCACTGTGGGATTAGCCAAGTGGATTTTGTGTTTTCAGTAACCGAAGTTGGATCATATGGCGCACTACTCGGTCTTTCTTCATGAGGTGGTTAAAGGTACACAAATCGATTGGGGCGGATGATCTTTGAAAGAGCCTGTGAGGAGAGGGCGAATTGCTCTCCCTTCCCTCGGCCTCCTTGATTTCACCTTTTCTAATTCATGTATTCGCGATTCCGGTGTCTAACGGAGTTGAAGTCGGTTCCGCCTTCATGGAAACCGGCCGTGAACTCAAGGTAGAGGAGGAGGAGTGTAAGGAGGATTCCGGAAGGATTCCAGCTTGGGAATGCGCCCCTAGAAGATCTTGGATGAAGGTGGGGAGGTTTCAAGGGCAAGAAGCGGAGGGCGGCACGGCCGAACTGGCAAGAAGGGAAGGACACCAGCAGAAGAGGAACCCACACCACACCTAGGGTCACCAGTCGAAATCGGCAGGAACGCGAGTGAAGGAGGAGAAAATAAAAGGGAACGACAAGTTGTGCCCTCTGTGTGTGGGGAGGAGTCGCCGCTAGGAGAGATTGGAGCGGATGAGGAAGTAGTGGCAAACCAACCCCTAGAAGAAGAGGGGTTAGTTTCGATAGCCAAGTCCGACGGAGCTCGAACATTTTGGCGACATTTCACCGACCCTCCGCAAGTGGAGACAGTGACACCGTGCGGCGAATTGTTGTGGAGGGAATGGGCACGGGCAGCCCAATTGAATCTGCAGCCCCGACTCGCCATGGCTCGACGCAGCGGATCTCCTCGACCAGCACCATGGCTCTCACCGGCCGAGTGCAGGCCAACAGGAAAAGTTGCTCAAGGAGAAGTTGGAGAGCCCGAAGGCGAGAACAAGGTGGCGAGGAGCGCAGACGGAATGCGAGGCGGCCCTATGCAAGGCATGTGAGCAAGGGCCATGTCCACCCAACAGAGGCCTTAGTGAATCAGTCAAGGGGCGATGCCACAATTGAGGAGCTTCAAGATGAGGTCTCATGAGCCTGTGAACAATGGAAACAATGGCGCCGAGAAATTCAAGAAGTCAAGGAGAGATACAAGCGAGAGAGAGATGAAGCTAGGGCCGAGTCAAGAGAGAGGTGGCCAAACCAAGAAGGGCAGAGCCAAAGAACCGCAGAGTCAAGCCACCACCGTGGGGAAACTACCACCACGGTGGCTAAACCGGCCACCGTCGCGGAAGGAGGAACCGAGGTGGGGGAAGTCACCGACAGGAGCGCTGCAGGTGGGGATACGATCCCCCTGGATTCCGGAAGGCAGCCGGCTCAGGATTGTCCACGGGAGGAGAGGGTAAGAACCTCTGTAGCCGAAGGCGTATTGTGCTACGGCGTCTGGATGAGGATGCTCATGTCCCTGGCTTCTGCCTGCATGGTGAGCGGGTGCTCACTCTAAATGTGTATGTGGTTGTTGGGACAGGAGGGGGCAGAAACTATTGGCTGCACATCTTGACCGCCACGGGCGTTTACCAGTGGTTCTTCCGAACGGGAGCGGGGGCCTACCCCCCCCAAGTGGTGATCGAGGAAATGAGCGAAGCTGAGCTGAGGGAGGAGCACACGGTGGCCGCCCAAACATGAGGAGCGGAATAACAGCATAGGGCCTATAGACGCACGACGCCCATGGAAGACGCCAAGAAACCGCAGTGATGCCGAGGTGGAGGTTTTGGGGAGAATCGCTGACTGAGGCGCAAGGTGAGAGCGAGAGCGACGGAACCCCACCGCAGGGCTAGGCAAAGAATCATGACGCGGCCGCTGATTTTAGGGAGCGCGACATCATAGGCCGAGGCTTTTTGGGGTAGGGGATAGGATGTTTTGAGGACCCGTGGAGTCAGGTTACCGAATTGGTAGGAGCGCTGGTAGTGGGCCATATTTTCTAGACATCGGTAGGAGTGAGTCAGGAATCCACAAATGAATGTATAAGAGACCCTTGAGAGTCTCTCTAATGTATAATTACAGTGTGAACTTCCGTGTTGAAGCTATGCGCGAGGTTGGTTGGAGACGCCCGATCAAGATCAAACTGCTCGATGCACCGCCTCTCACAAGAAGGCCGGAAGATCCCTGGATGGTCGAGAGCGGAGTGGCCAAGCTCCACGCCTGGGAGTGACGGAAGGTAACTGACGCACGTCAGAAGAGAGGTAGGGGTTGCCGCGAAAGGTTGAGGCGGAACTGCCGGAAGGCGAATCGCCAAGAACTGACCGGGTTTTCTCCCGATCTTCTTTCCCAACTGTTGCCACCAGGCGTGTTTCATTCCAAGAGGGGGTCTGTGTGGCCCAAGGTGGGGTCTGTGTGGCCCAAGAGGGGGTCTGTGTGGCCCAAGATGGGGTCTGTGTGACCTGTGAGGAGAGGGAGAGAAGATTTATTTAGGAAGGGGAAGGTCCCCAAAGGGGAGAGGCTACAAGGGATGTGTGTGGGGAAGATAGGGAATGGTTAGGGAGAGGAAGTGAGTGGTGGAATCATGGGAAGCGACGGAGTGAGGCGCAGACTCGAGGTCGTGGTGCATAGCCTGAAGGATCCGAACGGAAATTCCGGAAGCGAAGTGAGGGGCATGTAGGTGTGTATGTCCATAACCCCAAGGTCTCGGAGAAGTCGCGACAGACCCATGAAGCTGGCAGGTGGGACCCGCCATGTTGGTTGAACCAGCCATCGGTGGCCGAGTCTTCCACGGTGGGTATGGTAGCCGGGAGAGGAGGGGGTAGTGAGCGACAGGGTAAGTCTAGAATCCATAGATTTAGAACACCTTGACACAAAACCATTCCCTTGGGATCGAATCCTAGGACTATAACGACATAGAGGGTAAATGTGGCCTCTTTGCGTCTTCGGATGCAAAAACCCATTCCACAGTAAGTCTGGACCACACTCCGGAGCAGGACGGGATAAGTACGCCA
The DNA here is from genome assembly GCA_010909165.1 of Anthoceros angustus. Classification (NCBI taxonomy): domain Eukaryota; kingdom Viridiplantae; phylum Streptophyta; class Anthocerotopsida; order Anthocerotales; family Anthocerotaceae; genus Anthoceros; species Anthoceros angustus. The sequence goes on from MU008156.1 coordinate 543,682, forward strand.
AGTAAAGTAACTTAGGAATCGGAGCGTGTTTAGACAAACGGGCCACGTGATCTTGATCGAGAGGTGAACGGCATGCAGCAGCATCAGATCAGACCCAGCCGCGGTCGGTAGGTAGGTATTCACGCCCGGCATCAAGCGGCGAAGGCTAGAGCACGCGCGCGTAAGGCGAAGGCCGAGTAAGCGTAAGGCTAGAGTACACGGCGGCGTAAGGCCAGAGTAAGCGGAAGCGAAGGCACGCCATGCACCTCCACGCGCTGAGCAAGACCCTCCCCGCCTTGACTACTCCCGACGCCGCGGGCCGGAGGAAGGCCATTTTCTTCGTGACTCGACGAGCTCGCGCCCGCTACCCCGCTTTTGGCGCTATCTTTCGAGGCCAGCACTTCGCGCGCTCACCTTCGTGGTTGGAGCGGCAATGCGGCGAAGGGGAGCATTGTTATGACACAATCGCCAACAAATGGAGCAAGAAGAACGCGATGGGACCCAAGAAGGCGTGGAGGTATGGGAGCCGGCGCTTGGTGGAGCGCAACATTGTCACGCTACCTGTGAGATAGACCGGACCGGCCGGAGGAAGGTAAGAATCGTGGAGAAATGGCACTTAGACATCTTCGGGCCATGTTTGACGCTCGCTGCCACACGCCGTCCGAGAATATGCTAGGAAGATGTTGGCCGTCGCCAACAAGGAGGTCCGCTCCAAAAGCTTGAGGGAGGACCCTAGGAGGTGGACCGTGGAGGTCCTGAGGGCGGTTTACAACCGCCCGGTGGAAGAAATTGGGGGCATAGTCCCGGAGCCCCTCAAGGTGAGGGGGAAGGTGGAAGCGGCGAAGGCGGCCATGCTAAGGCCGGGGACGCAACGGTCGTCCAACGGCTGGTTGATGTCGGACCTGCTGGATAGGCGGGTGAGGGCAGTGGCTAAGGTCATTGTCCATTGGAACATGCTCACCAAGGTGGATCACCTTGGTGACAATCTTCTGGTGTTCCTGCACACCCTGCAGTGAGGAAAAAGGGCCGACTGGGGGCGTATCATCTTCGCCTGGATCAGCCAGGAGGCCAGGAAGCTACGGAGTGAGAAGCCGTCCCCGTCAGCGCTGTCACCCTTCCTCATCCATGTATGGGGACACCTCAACCTCCTGAAGGAGGGAGAAGAGGAGCACTACAGTCGCGCCACAGTGTGCGACTACGAAGGTACACAAGTATTCTCCCATGTAGGATGACCACTTCTTCGTCCCCTTTGCCATCGAGACCTACGGGGCCATGGGCAAGGATTTCTCTAGATTTGTTAAGGCCTATGTCAAGGCTTACCACAATCGCAAGGATGGGGTTGGTCTCCCCCTTTCCTGTATTGTGGCTTTCTTTAGGCAATGGGTGTACATCGCCATGTAGAGGGAGTTGCCAACAGCGATAAATAGGATGGCAGGTGACGTTGGGATGCGACTTCTTTGGCACCTGTGGTAGGTAGGCCTTTTTCCTATCCCTGACCACGAAATTCTTTGGGCTGTAGGTAGTTTCAAGATGAGCAATTGTGTGGGTTAGTTCCACTTGGCATAGTTCCGTTTGTTAGGATATTTCCCCTTTCTTTTCGGGGTTCATGGGATTTTCCATCTCTTTTTTATAAAAGTCTCCGTGTCCCCCGATTATGTATGAACATCCAAGATCAAAGAGTAAATGTCTAGATATGGGTGTGTAATGTGGATAATGTATGAACATCCAATATCCAAGCCATAAATGTTCATACATGTGGTGTGTAATGTGGATAATGTATGAACATCCAATATCCAAGAAGTAAATGTCTAGGATGTGGTGCGTTTTCAAGACTATGAGCATGCAATAGTCAAGTATTGATCGATACTAGGTATTTGTGTAAAAGAAACATCTGTACTTGTGTATTACTTTTATGAAAGGGTGATAGATAGGTACTAGGTATTGATAGCTGTCATATTAATTTGAGACATGACACGCTCCTTTCAAAAGATAAAAACTCAAAACAATATCTTAGCTAACATGTAAGAAAATTAGTATATATTTAATTTAAATATTATTTATTTCATTTTTTTAATTTTTCATTTGATTGTGAACTCAGATATAGTCGCATTTTACAATGTGTTTCACCCTTGGAGCTACAACATGAAGAATTTCATGAAAGAACTTTGTGTCTTATATGCGAATTTATTGAAGCCTTTGCTCGAGCAGTTGCCACGAATGACGTATAATAATTTTTAATGGAATAAATTTCTATAATTTCACTTAATAATTCAAATTAATAACGTTAATTCATTTGCAGGAAACGTATTTGGAGGAGGTAAGTATGCAATGGTGGGAAGTTTGGGAACATTGTCAAGAACAAAAGAGACCTTTAGCTGAATTACAACTCAAGCGTGATAGAAAATAGTGCTATAGAATATATATAGTTAAGTAGCAGCATGTGAAGATACACTTAAAGGCAACACGCGTCCCAATTAGTTTGTACAAGAGGTGACAAATGTGTCAGCTAAGGTCCATGGAGTCCTTTTGGGCTTGATAGTTACTAAGGACAAACATTTTAGTTTTCTCCTTATTAGCTCGCCTCCAATACTATTTCCTTCTATGCCCTTGTAACCATAATTGATTATTAACATTGTGTCACTGAAAAAATAAGTGTCAAAATGAAATACGACAAAAAGCAACAAATGGGTGTATTGCTATGATACAAGTGGCAGCACAAGTGGCAACGTACATATGTACGATGTGCATTTGCTTGGGACATGTAGTAAATTCCATTGGCACACGTACATAGTGGGTACATAACATAGTGGACATGGCGGAGGGGCTAGGAAAAGACAGGATGGAGGTGGGTGTGAAAAGGGAGGAAAGAAATGGCGGCGGACTGGGGCCTGCGTTGACGCTGGAAGTTGATGTGGGCATGGCAGGGGAGGGAGGGCAAGGCAGTTGGTGTCGGGATTCCAACATGCCAAGCCAAGGCAGTGGCACGGTGAGTGATCCCCGGCCCTGGCCTGGCATTCCGTTTCCGTACAGAGCAGGAGGAGGAGGAGGAGCAGGCAGGAGTCTCAAGTTGGGTTCCTGGTGAGTTGAGAAGCGGCTCGCCGTTGTCCGTGCCAGCACTGGATCGCCCTCACATGCTACACAGAGGTGGAAGACGGAGTCTCCTCGATGCGATGATGCCGATGCCATAGCCGAGGCCGAGGGAGTTGTACACTTGTACTACAAGTGCATCCCCATCGAGTATGTATATAGACCCGGGCGTACGTGCGCGTGAGACAATGTCATGCTTTAGGTCATGCGCGAATGGCGCTCATGGCGCCCATGACTCCATGACCTGGAGGATGCCGAGGGCCGACTTGCGGCGCCTGGAGTCTGGATCCAGTCTCCGGACAGCATGCGGAATCCGGATTCTCCAGAAAGGGTGGCACTCGTAGGCTGGCAGGCTGCGGGTCCGGCCGCCGCAGGTGCAGGGGAATTTCGGCTGTGGGGAAGCGGTGCCCTGGTCAAGGCGAGGCAAGTGTGCCAAACATGTTGGCAACCTTGGCAAGCCGAGAGAGGCAGGCTGCGCGCGGCCCGCAGGTGAGGCCAGGCCAGGTGAGGCGAGGCGAGGGCAACATGATCCATCATGCGCAGTTTCCACCAGGAAACCTGTCCGGGACTCCTGCGCTCTGTCCAGCCCAGCCCTCCGTGCAGTCAAAATGCCAGCCAGATAACAGGCGAGGCCCGAGGCTGGATCAGCGTGCCGTGTCGGTGAAATGGACCATTTCACACCGCTGTCACCTCCATGCCACACCTTACGCCTCCACCTACTACTACACCTCCTCTCCATCCGACGTACCTTCGCCCTCTCCCTCCTACTCCCGCTAACCTCCACCGCCACACCGGCACTCGCACGACGCATTCCAACACAGAGGCCATGCGTGTTGCAACCCCGATCATGCCCCGAGTCGTCTCAATCCCTCATGCCATCCCCGCTTGACCGATGACCAGGGTTGGTCAATCATGCTACAGCCCATGCCCATGCGATGATAAGAGTACATACGCAAGCCCTACGACTCCATGGCCACGGTGCTGCCACCTGAAAAGAGAGAAAAGAGAAAAACAAGTGCAAGCCGGCCCCGAATCCGGAGATCCAGCAACGTTCCACGGCCCCCCTTGCGCCAACATATGCATTACCAATTGCATCCAACTCCTCGGACTCCTTTACCGACTTCCGAAAAAACCTCCAAGCCATACGCCATAATCCTTGGAATGCCGCCTGCTGCTGCTGCTGCTGCAATGTGCATAAGCCTCGGCCTCCACAACACGCACATAAGCGCCAAATCGCTCTCCCCGCCCGTCGCCCCGTCGCCATTGCAGATGTGCCAAGCTCGAGTGTGGACTTGGCGCTTCCGGACAAGCTGTCGGCAACGCACCTTCCGCGTCCCTTCCAAACCCTAAAAATCGGAAACCACGTCTCCTCCCCGCTGTGGTACATCGAAACGTACAGGCCGTCTCGATCCGCGATCCCTGCACACGGCAACAGGCGGCTCATAAAGGCGAGGCCCCACGCCACCCGGTGCCGGTGCCGGTGCCCGCTACCGGACGCGCCCCACATTTCTCGATTACCGCTCCTCCGATCCGCTCATTTATTGCAATTTCGCTTTATTTCCGAAATTCCACCGCTCGTGTGCCGAATGATTGTCCCGGCCCGCCGACGCAGACGGAGAGGCAGAATTATTATATACCTACGCATCACAGTATCTATGTCACTTGCCTTGCGTTGCGTTACCTTGCCTTGCCTTCCTGCCCTGCCCCTGCCCTGCCCTGCTCTGCCCTGCCCTGCCTGCTCCTGCCCTGCCGCCTGCCCTGCCCTGCCCTGCCCTGCCCTGCCCTGCTCCTGCCCTGCCCTGCCCTGCCCTGCCCTGCCTGCCCTGCCCCTGCCCTGCCCTGCCCTGCCCTGCCCTGCCCTGCCTCCTGTCTCTGCCCTGCCCTGTCTTGCCCCTGCCCTGCCCTGCCCTGCTCTGCCCTGCCCTGCCCTGCCCCTGCCCTGCCCTGTCTCTGCCTGCCCTGCCTCTGCCCTGCCCTGCCCTGCCCTGTCTGCCCTGCCCTGCCCTGCCCTGCCTGCCCTGCCCTGCCCTGCCCTGCCCTGCCCTGCCTCACCCTGCCCTGCCCTGCCCTGCCCTGCCCTGCCCTGCCCTGCCCTGCCCTGCCCTGCCCTGCCCTGCCCTGCCCTGCCCTGCCCTGCCTGCCCCTGCCCTGCCCTGCCCTGCCCTGCCCTGCCCCTGCCCTGCCTGCCCTGCCCTGCCCTGCCCTGCCCTGCCCTGCCCTGCCCTGCCCTGCCCTGCCCTGCCCTGCCCTGCCCTGCCCTGCCCTGCCCTGCCCTGCCCTGCCCTGCCCTGCCCTGCCCTGCCCTGCCCTTGCCTTCCTGCCCTTCCTGCCCTTCCTGCCCTTCCCTGCCCTGCCCTTGCCTTCCTGCCCTTGCCTTCCTGCCCTTGCCTTCCTGCCCTTGCCTGCCCTTGCCTTCCTGCCCTTGCCTTCCTGCCCTTGCCTTCCTTGCCTTGCCTTCCTGCCCTTGCCTTCCCTGCCCTTGCCTTCCTGCCCTTGCCTTCCTGCCCTTGCCTTCCCTGCCCTGCCCTTCCCTCCCTTCCCTGCCCTTCCCTTCCCTTCCTGCCCTTCCTTCCTTCCCTTTCCTTCCCTTGCCTTCCTGCCCTTGCCTTCCTGCCCTTGCCTTCCCTGCCCTTGCCTTCCCTGCCTTGCCTTCCTGCTGCCCTTCCCTCCCTTCCCTGCCCTTCCCTTCCCTTCCTGCCCTTCCCTTCCTTCCCTTTCCTTCCCTTCCCTTCCCTGCCCTTCCCTTCCCTTCCCTTCCTTCCCTTCCTTCCTTCCTTTCCTTCCTTCCCTTCCCTTCCTTCCCTTCCTTCCCTTCCTTCCTTCCCTTCCCTTCCCTTCCTTCCCTTTCCTTCCTTCCTTCCCTTCCCTTCCATTCCCTTTCCTTCCCTTCCCTTTCCTTCCCTTCCCTTCCCTTCGCGCTGTTTTTTATAATTGAGAGTACCGACTTTCAAGTCACTGTTGCACCGTCCCACAAACGAAACCAACACGGAGCTGTGGCGGAGCGAAGGAAGCCGGATCCTTCACATCCGCCAACCACCGGGGCCAAGACGGCGACAGCACGAAAGCCCGAAGGCCCAAAGGCCCAAAGCCGAGGCTGTCCCGTGATCAGTACTGGCGAAACATGTGGGCTCGGAGGCGCCCGAGTAAAACGTGGCCGGTGTCTGTTTCAGATGGCTCTCCTTTCCCTGTTCCTTTGCAGCACGTGCTGGGCTTAGCAAGCGCGCACCATTCGAACCCCAGAATGTAAAACGCTCCGGATAAACGTCCACGTCACGCACCTCGGTGGCGCGGACCCCTGGGCGGTGAATCCCGGGCCGCCACCTCCCCGACCCGGGATCGAATCACGCCCGCTCCGACACCTAGTAAAGCAGTGAAGCCCCGACACCTCCATTAACGCGCTCTTGTCCCTTCTCTTCTGTTGCAACTGGCTCCCTCGTCCCTCGTCCGTCGCCCGTCGCCCGTCCCCCGTTCCCGTTAGGATCCCGCCGCATCACACCGCATCGCATCGCATCGCATCGCATCGCACCCGCGGCTACCTGGCCGCCTGGCTGCCTGCCCCCATTCATACCTGTACACCCTAACGGATTCCGTTTCTCCGTATGTATCGTTCCCACATTACTCCCCACCCCCATCATCCCCATGCTCTTAATTGTGGCAGCATGACATGGCTGCGATTACGTAGTCAAGTGAAAGTGGACATTTCGTTTTGACTGCTCATTGACCACCATCACCATGACATGGAGCCTCATCACCTTCATGGCTCGCATCACTAATGATTCTCGGCAACGAGCAACCGGATCGGATCTGTTCAACACAGCCTTTTTGACTCACTGTCTTGTCATTTCAAAAATCCACATCTGTATCTTCCCTTTCCTTTCGGAAGGGGGAAGGGGGGAAGGGGCGAAGGGGGGAAGGGTCTCTCGGGTCTAGGGTCTCGAAGATATTTTGCTTCTGTTAAACAATTAATGCCACATAGTTACGTCAAGTCTGCCGTGCTTGTTTGCGCCTTGTTTATTATGATGCGTTTATGTGTTCGGGTTTGGTTTGGGTTGCCTTGTGTGACGGTGGCGGCCTCATGGGAGGGCTGGCCACGCATTGCCACCTAACACGCGTCCCGAATCCAACTGTATGTATCGGGGTAAAATCTTGGAAAGGTGGGGGAACGCGCGGGATTTGACAAAGTACCGAGGGTGAGAGTTTAGGCGCGGATTCGCAGAAAATTCGGAGGTTTGGGATTTCGCCGCGTATCGCCGAGGATTTACTTTGGGTTGGGGGGAGCTGGCGCTGGGCGCCAGCGCGCAGCCAGGAAGAAGAAGCCACCTGCACCTGTGCTTGTCGTCTGCCTTTGCATTGCCTTGCCTTTCTGGGCCTCCTTCCTAGTTGCAGGTTGAAAGTTCCTGGTTCCGGGCCAAGGGCCAAAGGAAGGGCTGAGCCCGGGCTGCCCGACCTCCTCCTGCTAGCTGGCTGCTGTACAGCGCAAGCACGAGCGTAAGCACAAGCACAAGCACAAGCCCAATTCCCCCCTACATATTGCTGCTGTCCGCTGTCGCACCAGATGCGGTCGGTGCGCGTGAGCCCAGCGCCTGCTCCTGCTCCTGCTCCTGCTCCTGCCTGCTGCCCTCTTCTGAAAGCCGAAGGCGGAGGCTGAGTGGAACTGCCATCGGCTGATTGCTTTTTTGTGGGTTCCTTGCCTTGGCGGGGACGCAATTCGTGGGAGAGGGGGATTTGGGGGGATTCGGAACTGGGAGCTCGGATCGGCGGCTGGATGGGGCGTCGCGGCAGCGCGTGACGCAGGAACCATGTGTCAACGAGTGACGGTGGAAATCAGGAACAGCCGCGCTGTGAGCTGGGACAGGGGATAATTCTGTTTGCGTGCGGCGGATTCGGGGAGGTTCTTGTGGATTGCCCGCTGGTGGGTATCCCGGGTGGATTTCGGGGCGCCTGGGAGGGTGGAGGATTGGAGGAGTGTTGTGTTGCATTGCGGATTTGGCCGTTGGAGCGTTTGGTTTGGCTTGGGCTGGGAGAGCGGTGTTTGCTTCCTTCTGGGGTGGTGAGGCAGGCAAGATTGAAGGAGGAGGAGAGCCAGGGGAGCCCAGAATTGGGCAGGCCAGGGGAGGAGAGGTGAATCGTATCCAGGAGCAGGGGCAGGGGCAGCGACAGGAGCAGGAGCAGGAGCAGGCTCCTCAGGGGGCTGCTGGGGACACCACCACGGCGCTCCAGATTCGCGCAGCCAGGAAGAAGAAGCCACCTGCACCTGTGCTTGTCGTCTGCCTTTGCATTGCCTTGCCTTTCTGGGCCTCCTTCCTAGTTGCAGGTTGAAAGTTCCTGGTTCCGGGCCAAGGGCCAAAGGAAGGGCTGAGCCCGGGCTGCCCGACCTCCTCCTGCTAGCTGGCTGCTGTACAGCGCAAGCACGAGCGTAAGCACAAGCACAAGCACAAGCCCAATTCCCCCCTACATATTGCTGCTGTCCGCTGTCGCACCAGATGCGGTCGGTGCGCGTGAGCCCAGCGCCTGCTCCTGCTCCTGCTCCTGCTCCTGCCTGCTGCCCTCTTCTGAAAGCCGAAGGCGGAGGCTGAGTGGAACTGCCATCGGCTGATTGCTTTTTTGTGGGTTCCTTGCCTTGGCGGGGACGCAATTCGTGGGAGAGGGGGATTTGGGGGGATTCGGAACTGGGAGCTCGGATCGGCGGCTGGATGGGGCGTCGCGGCAGCGCGTGACGCAGGAACCATGTGTCAACGAGTGACGGTGGAAATCAGGAACAGCCGCGCTGTGAGCTGGGACAGGGGATAATTCTGTTTGCGTGCGGCGGATTCGGGGAGGTTCTTGTGGATTGCCCGCTGGTGGGTATCCCGGGTGGATTTCGGGGCGCCTGGGAGGGTGGAGGATTGGAGGAGTGTTGTGTTGCATTGCGGATTTGGCCGTTGGAGCGTTTGGTTTGGCTTGGGCTGGGAGAGCGGTGTTTGCTTCCTTCTGGGGTGGTGAGGCAGGCAAGATTGAAGGAGGAGGAGAGCCAGGGGAGCCCAGAATTGGGCAGGCCAGGGGAGGAGAGGTGAATCGTATCCAGGAGCAGGGGCAGGGGCAGCGACAGGAGCAGGAGCAGGAGCAGGCTCCTCAGGGGGCTGCTGGGGACACCACCACGGCGCTCCAGATTATGTGTAGGAAAGTGGGGACCCCAGGCACGCCCAAGGATTCCTCAATTCCGCATACCTGGCTTCCGGCAGACTGCGCCAGTCCGGGCTCTAGCCCCAGCTTCGATTCTCTGCAGCTGTGTCAACAACAACAGCAACACCACCACCACCAGCAACAACAACCGCAGCGACAGCAGCAGCAGCAGCAACAACAACAACAACAACAACAACAACAACAACAACAACAACGGCAAGCCAGTCCGACTGCTGCTGCTGCCGGAGTTCCTTCTTCCCGGCTCGACAGCGGGTTCCAGACACTCTCGGACAGTTTCATGGTGTCGGTTTTGAGCCACGCGGCGGGGGGAGGCCGGGGAGCAGCGGGGCCTGGGCAGCCGGGATTGAGCTTCACCCATGGCCTGCCGCTTATGCGGCAGAGGAGTGTGCCGGGGGCTGCTGCTTCCTTGGAGGCGGCGCACATCCTGGGATTTCAGGGAGCGGCCGCTTCTGCTGCTACCGGCCAGGTTGGGGAGGAGGGTGGTGGAGGGCACAAGAGCCTGGTGGCTGCTATCGGGCAGAAGAGGGAGAGGGAGATGGGGAGGGGCCCTGTGGTGGCGGGGAATGCAGCCTCCGGGCCCAGTTTGATGCGTTCTGAGAGTGTGGGGAGCTATGGAATGCCCCGGTCCTCAAAGAATCAGTCCGGGGATTTGAGCAACTGGACTTGGGACTTCAGCAAGCACTTGGATCACGCACAGACCAGCGGGAGCGGTGGCGCTGGTGGCGCTGGAGGTAGTGACCACAGCCTCACTCAGGATTCCAGCTACAGCTCTGATACCGGTGGAAGGCCTTCCGATTCCCTGCAACGCCAGCAGTCCACCATTGATCAAGGTGTGCAGTGCACCCTTTCTTTTTCTTGGTCTGTTTCGTTTCAGCTGGACAGGATCCGATTTTGTGGTGTAGGAGGTTGTGGGAGTCATTCCATTACATTGTTGCTTCTTCTTTCCTGTTTGCAGCGATTAGCAAAGTGACGGAGGTGAGCACACATGGAGAGGGGAGTTCAACTGCACCACCAGCAGCAGCAGCAGCATCAGCAGCAGGAGCTCCAGCTGGGGCTGCTGCTGGGGGTATGGCTGTCGGTGGCACCAGCGTCGGGGCAATTGCACCGGCATCCACCTCGGCAGCACCCAAGAAGAGACGGTTTAGAGGAGTGAGGCAGAGGCCGTGGGGGAAGTGGGCTGCGGAGATCAGAGATCCTAAGAAGGCAGCTCGAGTATGGCTTGGGACCTTCGACACGGCAGAGGAGGCTGCTCGGGCTTACGACACCGCTGCCATCAAATTCAGGGGGCCCAGGGCCAAGCTCAATTTCCCTGACAGCAGGGTGGATGCGTCGGCTTCGTCAGGGCGGGCACTGCATTTCTCCCAGGCCTCCTTGGTGGCGGCGGCCAAGAAGCCCAGCGTCAGCAACTTCGGTGGCCAGTCCCTGGCGGACAAGTGGGCGGTTCGGCCCGGTGTCACCAGCGGGGAGGCTGCTTCTCAGATGCTTCATCACCCTGGGTGGTCCAACCTCGCCAAGGCCTCTAAGGATCTTCAGCCTGCTGCTGCGGCTTCTGCTGTGTCTGCGAAGCAGCATACGTCTCCTCCTCAGCATTCTGCTAGCAGCTTGCCTGCGAATCCGCACTTGATGGTGGCTCAGAACTCTGCTGTTGCTCAGATGAGTCTCCTCCTCAGCATTCTGCTAGCAGCTTGCCTGCGAATCCGCACTTGATGGTGGCTCAGAACTCTGCTGTTGCTCAGATGATTGGAGGGCAACGGCTGCAGGACAGCACTCAGGCTGCTCAGGCTCAGGCTCACGCTCAAGCCCAGGCCCAAGTTCAAGCCCATGCTCAGGCACAGGCTCAGGCCCATGCTCAGGCACAAGCACAGGCTCAGGTCCATGCTCAGGCACAAGCACAGGCTCAGGCCCACGCTCAGGTCCAAGCTCATGCGCAAGCTCAAGCTCAAGCTCATGCCCAGGCCCAGGTCCAAGCCCATGCTCAGGCTAAAGCTCAAGCTCATGCCCAGGCCCAAGCCCAAGCTCAGAGCAAGGCCCAAGCTCAGCAAGCACAAGCACACCAGGCCCAAGCACAGGCTCAACAGCAGTACGGCCAAGTCACTTCCTCTCCTCCTATCAGCAGGGCCCTTCAGGGAAGCATCTGGGGCATGTCGGGAGCGAGTCAAGCTTCCTCTACTCTGGCCAGTTCCGCCTTGCACCAGCAACAGGCTCAGTGGCGGAATGTGAAGCAGGAGGGCAGCAGCGAGTCCACCTCCTTCAGCCAGGCCAGTCCGTCGAAGCCAAAGTGGAGGGAGTCGAGCTCTGATTCATCCACACTCAGTGGAGCTGCGTCGCTGCAGATGGAGGGCAGCGGAGGGGCGGCATTGGAGGTGTCTAAGGAGGCTCGGAACAAGGTGAACTCGCCTCCCATGGTGACCACATCCGGGGGAATGCTGGCCAGCACGTCGGGAGGACTTTCCAGCATTCCGGAAGCTTATCATCAGAGACCGGGGGGACCTACTGTCCAGGGGCAGCGCTTTTCCGAAGGCTTCCACCACAGATCTCTGTCAGCGGGAGTGGAGAGTCTGCACTTTTCGGAAGCCATGTATCATCGATCCTTGTCTATAGGGGCGGCGGACAAGATTCAATTCTCTGCAGCGCAGTCCCACTTCCCGGAGCCGAGGTATGCCCCTCAATTTCAACACTATAATATGGGTTTTGGCCCTGTAGATCAGGGGGAACTGCAGTCAATTCTGGGGCCGGCGACAAGGACGATCTCATCCAGTGACCTGCAGCCGCAACAGTACCGCTCATCCCAGCATCTTTCTGTTGGGCACTCGGACTTCACGTCAAGACAGTTACATTTTCCGGGAACCCAACACCAGCAGCAGCAACAGCAACACTTGTCTGATTACAGGCTAGGTCAGCCCCTTTTTGCTCAGGAGCAGTTTCCTGCTCACTTCCAGATGGAGCAGCAGGGTCAACAGCAGCAGCAGCAACAGCAACAGTTTGTACAAGGCCAGGGACAGTTCGACTCCGGGAATGTTCAGTTCCCTCTACAGGGCTCCTCCTTGTTCCAAGCTAGTCAGCAGGAGCAGCAAGATGACCAGCAGCAGCAGTACACAGCCATACACCGCTCTATGGCCATGGCTTTGCTGGAGCAGCCAGAGCAGAACGACAGCATGTCTGATCAGCAGCAGCAGCAGCAGCAGCAGGTCTCGGATTGGCAATGGGACCACGTCTCGCAGATGGGGCTATGGAGTCCCAGCTCCGTCATGGGCCATACTGACGGCCCGTCTCCCAGAGACTCTCAATCCGGCTTTTCCAACATTTGGAATTTCGAGGATCGGCAGCCTCCGGGCTCGCAAGGCTTGTGATCCTGGGGCTGGGCAGATGGCAGATGCCGTGCTTCTAGTTTGTCAATCAATCCCTGTTTTGGGAGTTACATTACATGAGACCAGGATTCCAGGCCGCAGTTGTATGTACGAGTGTGTAGGTGAATTCCATTAGCCCTGTTGTACTTTTTCTCCAGCGCCCCCCCCTTGTCCTTGGGGGTGCGCTGGAGGCCAATTTTGTAGACACTTGTCATCATTCAATCACACAATACAGTCCACGACTCGCTCGTCCCTTCTATTTAATAGAATCGTGGCGAAGACGTCTTAGCCTCGGAAACACACGATGGAAATTCCACGACCCAACCACTTCGGTAGGGAGCACACGGCGATGTCCGAGGGCCCTGTCCACGGGTCAACCAACCAGCTGGCCTACGTGCAGGAATGTTCACACGAGGTTCCAAAATTGTTTTCAGTTGACACACCTTATCTTACGAATTACAACATAGGTAGCCCTGACCACAGGTGTCACAAGCCTCCACGCTATATCCGAGAAGTCCAGGCCTGGATGGAGTGTGTCCGAAAGAACAAGTGTCTTCGGGCTACCAGTTCGGATCCTTGCCGCGGTGGTCCCTGACCAGCTGCAATAACTTCTACTATGAGGGAAAGCATGCAAGGCTGTCGCGCGGGTATGCACGCGGACGCCACTCACATCCGGTCTTCTCTTTGCCTAGGAGCACATTTGATGATCTCGTCCACCCGCAGGATCATCTCTGCGGCTTCAGTTGCGGACATCAGTATGGCTTGCTTCACCTTGAATGACTCATAGATTCCCAGCTTGTCCATGTCACCAACCTGCAACCGATGGGTTCGTGAGCAAGCAAGTAGGACCACACACTGCAAAAGAGGGTAGCGTGGTAGCAAGACTCTACCTGTCCCGTAATCACATCGATCCCTGCGTTTGTCTTGTCGTCAGTGTGAGCTGCTCTGAGCTGGGAGATCAAATCTGCACTGTCCAGGCCTGCATTATCTGCAATAGTCGTGGGAATAGCTCGTAGTGCGGTTGCAAAGTGTTCAATTGCAATAGACTTCTTTCCCGGAGTCTTTCTTGCAAGGTCATCAACATGTCTTGACATCAAGATTTCAGGCCAACCACCTCCCCAGACAACTCGGCTGTCCTGTACTGTTTGGCTCAGTACACACAGCGCATCATGAAGGGATCTCTCAGCCTCATCCAACACATGAGAGCTGTACAAAGTGGAACACTGGTCAGACATGTTACTTGCTGATATATCAGCCAACAGAGCTGAAAGCAGTGGGCATAAGGAACAAGGTTGGGTGTTGGTACCTTGCTCCCCTCAAGACAATTGTACAAGCTTGGCCCAATTCCACTCCTGAAAAATGGATCAACCTATCTTCACCAATCATTATCTCCTCAATCAGCTTGCAATGGCCCAACTTCACCGACTCAGGGTTGTCAAAGGTCGAGGCAATTTCACCACCTGTGACCAATGCTAGACGCTCAATCCCATCAAAGTCTGCATGTTCAATAGCCATAACGCCTGCATCTGCAAAGAGCTCTTCAGGGTAGTTGTAAATAAGCTGCCGATTCACAAAGCAGTTGATCCCATGAGCGATGATCTTCTGCACCTTTTCCTTCATCTTTGCCTTCTCGGCAGATTCAATTTCTGCTACCTTTGACATAGCATCCACTCTAACTCTAGCACCATAGATCTTTATCTTGTCTGTATCCATAGCAGTATTTGCTACCAAGATGTTAGCATTCTCAATGCGCTTTGGCTGACCGACACCTATCTTCTTATCGAGGATAAATCTGTATCACGCAGACATGCAGTCTTAGAAAAATCCAACCCATTTACATCCCAGTTTCAACCAACGACGAGAGAATCATATAAGCCTTCAACCAACAACGAGATAATCCCTCCATAGATTGCCCAACTGGCCACAAGAGAAACTGCTATCCCAATCCAACATCTACAGCACGGGAAATAGGACACAAGGTGAAGCAACCCAGGTCTGACAGAAAACACCTACCCCTCATCCAAAAATGAGTCTTTCAGGGAGCCACCAGCCTTCTTCACAATTTGTATAGCCTCAAGGTTTGAACTGCCCTGCTATCACAACCAGCATTAGCCTTGCCCAGCATACTAGGTTATGAAACTTATGCTACAAACATACCTTCAAACGAAGAACGGCATCCACTGCCAGATTTGCAAAATGGACCTTATCCTGAGACAGAATCTTTGAGCTCAGAGTTGTCATGGCAATGTTGACAAGGTCACTGCGAAACTTCTCTGCAAAAATAACCGTTCACAGTGTCAGCACCAGAGTGAAGGAAACGCATAGCAACAGTCAAGCAGATCTTGACATGATGTGCAAAGCGGGACAAATCACGTGCACCACATACGTGGATCTGCTTGGTTATTCCGAACTACTTTCTCCAAAGCAGCTCGGGCAGTATCTGCAGCCATCCTATACCCTGCAATTGAAAGTGTCACCAATAAAAGAGGAGGAGAGCACAATTGCATGAGATAGCTGTGCAATGTTTCCAAGATGGCACAAGAACAGAAACTCCTTACCTGCAATGATTGTCATGGGGTGGATCTTCAGAGCAACCAGCTTTTCTGCCTCTCGCAACAGTTCTCCGGCAAGTACAACGACCGATGTTGTCCCATCTCCAACTTCATCATCTTGCACCTTGGAGATATCTGTGCAAAGACAGCTCTCAAGCATGAAGACGGCCAGGAACTAACAAAAGCTCAGCATAAAAGTCATGCAAGGCGGCACAGTTAACCAGTTCAGAATTGGGCCCTCAGGGCCATTCCAAGCTGGCTAAACAACAAACAAGCAAAAACCTCAGGAAGGCGCAACATCCCTATCACAGTATGCAGGACACTTAAAAGACTTATTGGTCATCAAGGAAGGAGATTTGGGGTTTGGAAGAGATTGTGGATTCACCAATGAGAACTTTGGCAGCTGGGTTGTCCACATGGAGAGATTTCAAGATGGTTGCTCCATCATTTGTGACAGTCACAGTCTGACCCCTCCCAGTTGATTGCAAAATTTTGTCCTGCAACATAATACATCACAAGCGTCTCAACAATGCAACCGGACCAACTTCCAACCCAATAGTGCAAGACAAGCATGCATCTGGAATGAAGGACACTCCATCCGAAGAATCAGATAAAAACTTACCATTCCTTTAGGACCTAATGTGCTCTTCACTAAGTCAGCAATCGCCATGGCACCAATGAAGGATGCCTGCATTACAACAAACGAGTCAGGAGAAACAGACAGCACCCTCTCAATACTTTAGTACTCTCAAGGTTATCAGATGAAGACTTAGGACACAGCTAACAAGAAAGAGACATTGATGGCCCAACACAAGGAAGAACGCAGGCACAGGGACGGAGCCATGTCAGAACCAAAGCAGTTAATTTCACATCAATCGATAACTCATGCTGTGTACCATTCTGGCGCGTTCCCCCTTCTCCTCCGTTGCATCGGACTTGAAGAGCCCCTCCAACTGCGACAGCAGAATGCATGGACACAAAAGTCAGCGCAAGCTCGTTTACAACTACTTCTTGTCAGTGAGATAGGGGAAGACAAACAATCTGCAAGCGGAGACAAGAAAGCTTTCGACAGGGCTCCCCAAAGCAGCAGCTTCAACGAATCTACGCAAAGAACCGGCAGCTGGAGACAAATCTGAGAAACCCAAAATAAACCGATAAGAGTACTCACCGAAGCCATGATGCTGGCTGCGCAAGCACAGGGTCTCCAAGTGAAAAGGGTTGCCCTTCAGAGACTTGACACTTCACAGCACGATGAGACACCAATGCATAACTGCAGGGACTCGCAGATGAACACGATCTGCGTCAAGATGTCGGAGCGGGAGCTGGAGCTGCAGCTGTCGAGGGTAATGGTGCCGGCAGCCTTCCACCGTTCCCGCCGCCGCGGCTGCTGCTGAAGTGAGGAGAGCGTGAGAAGGGCGGGAAGAAGTCCGAGTAATGTCAATACCCGGAACCCCAACGGATAGGAGGGCCCTGGGTAGCAAACCTAATGCCGTTCCTGATAGAAACGGCGACGGGGAGCTTAAACGGCAGCGGTTGTAAGGGAGTGCCGGTTATGGGAGAAATGCCATGGTTGCGGCCTGGACTCACCGTTTGCGATGGACAAGGAGCTGCACCTGGTTAGACAGCGCTTGATTGCTGCAGAAGTGGAAAGGAAAGATGCCTTGTACCAACTCAGTCAGGTGAGGAAGGAGAAGGCCAGTGCTGATCTTGTGAAATTGTACATCAAGCACGCTAGCAATGCCATTGACAAAGAGAGGGATTTATGGGAGAGGGAAAAGAGCCTGTACAATGTGCGATGCGAAAAAGGTTTGTTCAGTCGTAGCTGATGCATGATGAATGTGTGCACTGTCCTCATAGCAAATCCTCCATTGTCATCCTAAATTTCAGTTCTGAAGTCGCTTGTAATTACGTTTTGACCAGTTCACAGATGAACGCTGGCCGGAATGCTCAGCCTTTCCTGCATTTAGAATTGTGGAGTGAGATGCATCGCAACTTATGAAAGTGCTTGTTTGATTTATCAGGCGCTGTACAAGTGAAACACTCATCCTCCCTCTGTTGGCTGCCTGAAAAGAACGAAAGCCTGAGCAGAAGTACTCCTTGCAGAAGAAAGGACGATGACTCTGATGCTTTCGATCGTGAGTGGCATAAAAGAAGAGAGCACCTTGACACGTTGATGAAGATGACTACATAGCTCCCGTGGTCCTTGATTTTTCACATAATCTAGCGTCTTTATTTGAAGAAGATGCTGCTTAGGTTAGCAAGCTGAAAGATGCTTTTATGGCACAATGTGGACAAGCGTCTTGACATAGCTATCTATACGTCAAGGGGACTTAGCTTCAGGTATAGTACCGTGTTGAAATTTCTCCAACTTTGTGTGTTCTCAAAGAAACGTGAATGCGATAGACTTGGCTGATTCTTGGCATGATCCAGGATTTGAGGCTCATC
The DNA here is from genome assembly GCA_010909165.1 of Anthoceros angustus. NCBI lineage: Eukaryota > Viridiplantae > Streptophyta > Anthocerotopsida > Anthocerotales > Anthocerotaceae > Anthoceros > Anthoceros angustus. The sequence continues at coordinate 561,275 of MU008156.1, forward strand.
AGGGGCATTGCAAATGAAGCCAAGGACCATACAGTATGAACGGGGACCCGTGCAACGGGACTGGTCCACCGTGGCCCGACGTGCATGGTGGGAAAGAGTCCACCTGGACGGGGTTTCCGGATTTCTTCCACTCAGCTGAAGGCAACAGGGGGCCTAAACCAGCCATCCTCCGAGCCCGAGAAGCTGTCGTGCGAAACCCAGGCCAATTGCGCGGTGAAGCCAAGGCTGGTGGGCTGTTGCAATGTCGATGCAGGCTCTGGTAGGAGCTGCTTGTTGCCCTTGCAGAGCGTCCGGCAGCACGCGCCAGGCGTTGGCGTCGCAGTTTTTGGGATTTCGATCTGTGCCTTTGCATTCTGGTGGGACTTCATCGAGGATTCCGCGGACAGCGAGCCTGCGCGTTTGGGCGATGGAGAACAAGCGTGGTTGGTTCAACTTTGGGGGATTTGGGACGCGGGCAGTGTCGAAGGAGGCAGATTCTGCCAGTGCCAACCTCGCGCAGGGCCCAGATGACGATGTTCCGGCTGCAGGGCAGCAGTTTGCATGCTTCGGTGCCGGCTGTTTCTGGGGCGTGGAGCTTGCGTTCCAGCGGGTGCCGGGCGTGAGCAAGACCGAGGTTGGATACACCCAAGGTAAAGTGCACAATCCTACCTACGGCGATGTGTGCGAAGGGACTACCGGCCACTCGGAGGTCGTGCGCGTGCAGTTCGATCCCAAGGCGGTCAGCTATGAGAGTCTGCTTGACGTTTTCTGGGCGCGGCATGATCCCACCACGCTCAATCGACAGGTGCTGTGCTCCCTCCATCCTTGAATGCAGTTAGATTGTTGATTTCAAGTGTAGGGATTGAGCGTCCAGAATGCTGCGTGTCTCACAGTGCTAGGGTTACGTGTGCAGGGCGGGGATGTGGGCACGCAGTACAGGTCGGGAATCTATTTCTACAGCCTTGAGCAAGAGCAAGCTGCCAAAGAGTCACTCGACAAGCATCAAAAATCTGTGAACAGGAAAATTGTCACAGAAGTACTCCCGGCCAAAAAGTTTTACAGGGCAGAGGAGTATCATCAGCAGTATTTGTCCAAGGGTGGCCGCTTCGGATTCAGGCAGTCGGCCGAGAAAGGGTGTAATGATCCTATCCGCTGCTATGGTTGACTTCTTGTTTTGTGAATGTTAAGGCCATCTCCGTCCTACGCCTGGGTCTCATAGAATCATGTCCAGTCAGCGTAGGCAGAAAGAATCCGACCACATCATCTACTGACTGGCGAGTATCGTAGCATAATGTTGTGTCCTGCGGGAAGTGGGATGAATCCGGTCTCTCTGCACATGTAAAGACCTATCCTGTCCACCGACACTTGCACTCTGAGCAAAAGCTTATTTTACAATCTCAGACGGGTGTCAGCTCCGATTCGCAACTCTGTTGATAGCTTTGTTGACGTATTTTCGTAATCTCTTCAACTTCTCCGGTAAGACACTAGCTTCTCCAACATACGTTACGACGTTATTTATATACGTATCCAGATCGTGCTTGAACTGCTCCAAACCATGATAGTAATCATCTCTCAATCTTGCCCTCACCACAAGAATTGACAGGGGCAGCGCAGTTCTGTGTAACACATAGCACCCACAACCGGTCAACCAAATTTGAGGTATCAGAAGAAAAGCATCCAGCTCCAGTTACAACGGACTCAATGCACCCATAAACTTTGAAGATTTCTGAACACTTACTTGTTCACAAAAGACGGCTGCAGAATTAAACTTTCCGCTTCCTGAAGACCGTATTCATCCTGCCCAACAGCTAGCTTTTAATTTTGATGTTGCCTACACAGGAATATCTTCAGAATATTGCGAGTGGCAAAACACACAAGCTATGACAACTAACCTCATCATCATAGTCAAAGGTTTGAAAAGCGTCCATGAGTTGCTCCCTGGTAATAGGATGTAGCCGAGGCCGGGGCCCGTCTAACTGAGGTGGAGGACCACCATCAGCTTTCTGACTTGATTCATACAACTCCCATGGGCTGTGATGTGTCACGTCCTCCGGCTTACCAACGGGTCTATACTGCACCTCGTACTTTTCCCAGGGGCTATCGGGAAAATCAGGAGACCTGGGCTTTATTCTTGTGATCCTGCCTTTCCACCATCCTCCGGTTCCCTTTTCACCCGGGTTTGCCCACCAGACCTGGCAATGATCCCTTGTTGCCCAAGGTTTCTTGATAGATGCCTCATACCGATGCTTCTCGACAATGAAATCTGGGAAGTTTTTCATCTCTGGATCTGGCAATGTAACCTGAAAAGTATCCCCATGAACCTCCGACATGGGGTCAATAAACTTCATTAATATGCGACAGTGAGTTTCCTCTATATCCGGATGCAAGGTATAGTCCAGTCCCACAATCCGACAGAGCTCCACGGCATTAAACAATCCCCCAGATACTGTCCAAGGTCTTTCAGCTCTTCTGAAGAATTCATCATTACAGCTATCCAGAAATGCTTCATGTCCCTGTACCAGGGACGGCAGGAAAGAGCACATTTACAACACGTGCAAAGATACTGGAAGGATTGCAGGTGAGAAAACGCAGGAAAATATAGAGAACACATAACTACAAAAGACTTACCTGCCGAAAATATACCACCTCATCATTGAACTGAGGTACATAACGACTTCCTTCTTCTTTGGTAGAAAGCAACCAGGCATCCTCTCGTTTTCGCATTTTCCTCACACCCCGACCATGCTGCTCAGGTACATGGCCGACATCTTGTCTACCATTGAGATACTGACCAGCAGCATGCCTTGTGCGAGCAGAAGTCCTTCTACCTACCCTGGTACCATCTCCTAGATTTTGTACAATAGGTTCTGTATCTACATGGGGAAGTATGGAGTCCCTGTTCGTGCCCTTCAATCTCTGTCTCTGCTCCACCCTTCCTCGCCTCTTTCGCTCATTTTGATTATCAGAGATCCTCATTGATGCCCTCGCTGCATGCTGGCTTCCCGACAACAACATAGTCATTCTCCTCGTCCGCACCTTGTTCTCTGCTTCTGTGTGAGTCGTCACAGCAGCAAACCCCTCAGATCTCTGTTTTCTTCGCTTTCCATTTTGCCTACTCAAACCATTTCTAGGAGCGGCCCTTCCCACCTTGAGATGTTGACCACCTGCGCCATGAAAATCTGGGTCAGAATACCCATTATCTTCACTTGCGGAAGCCACATTGTCCTCACTCGCTGAGGCACTTGCTCCCGTTGCCTCACTTGCAGAACCACAATTCTCTTCATCGACATGGCCTGATGCACTACATTTATATTCACTGTCATTCTCATTCTCTTCGTCATCACACTCACCCTCAGCTTCATCCTCATATTCCTCTTGCACCTGCTGTTCCCGTTTACCTTCCTCACCACTATGTTCTTCATCCACCTCAACTCTCCTTGAGGATTCCACCGGGCTGTCCTCTTCATCATCTTGACCATTTGCTGAATTGTATGTTGATTCACAGGCCTCAGCACCAGATTCATCCTCATTGGCATGGCCATTCGCACCTTGAGTTTGCTGCCCACTGTCGGAGTCCGTACCCTGAGCACCCACATGATTTCCCTGTGAGACGGACATTAACCTTACGTGGCCATTGGTCAGCTTAGAGTTCTTCCCACATCCGAGGCAGATGACCCTGCTTCAGGTTCATGGTTTGGAGAATGCCTGGGAGGCGAGCTACTCTTGTACTCAGAGCTGTGATTTCCAACCTCATGATCCCGAGCGACACCATTTGCATGAAGTGAACCACCACTCTTAGCTTGATCACCTGCCCTCCATCCCCAGAGGATTCGCAACGACATGTGCACCCTGAGATTCATCTTCACTGTCTGGAAGCAACAAATTTCTCGCACGTCTGCGCAGATTCGAAACTGCTCCGTTCTGCCGTCTAAGACGGGTGGCTGCTGGCACTCTGGGGTCATCTGAGTTAGAAGGTGATCTGCTGATAAAGCTTGAGTTGTGGGCATCATCTTGAACGTCATTAGAATTGACAGCAATACCATTCCATCCACTGACATTGCCTGCTGTTCCCGTTTACCTTCCTCACCACTATGTTCTTCATCCACCTCAACTCTCCTTGAGGATTCCACCGGGCTGTCCTCTTCATCATCTTGACCATTTGCTGAATTGTATGTTGATTCACAGGCCTCAGCACCAGATTCATCCTCATTGGCATGGCCATTCGCACCTTGAGTTTGCTGCCCACTGTCGGAGTCCGTACCCTGAGCACCCACATGATTTCCCTGTGAGACGGACATTAACCTTACTCGTAAAACTCCGTTGCCATTGGTCAGCTTAGAGTTCTTCCCCACATCCGAGGCAGATGACCCTGCTTCAGGTTCATGGTTTGGAGAATGCCTGGGAGGCGAGCTACTCTTGTACTCAGAGCTGTGATTTCCAACCTCATGATCCCGAGCGACACCATTTGCATGAAGTGAACCACCACTCTTAGCTTGATCACCTGCCCCTCCATCCCCAGAGGATTCGGCAACGACATGTGCACCCTGAGATTCATCTTCACTGTCTGGAAGCAACAAATTTCTCGCACGTCTGCGCAGATTCGTCGAAACTGCTCCGTTCTGCCGTCTAAGACGGGTGGCTGCTGGCACTCTGGGGTCATCTGAGTTAGAAGGTGATCTGCTGATAAAGCTTGAGTTGTGGGCATCATCTTGAACGTCATTAGAATTGACAGCAATACCATTCCATCCACTGACATTGCCTGCTTGCCTATGATCACTCCACACAGGGAACTCATCAGCCATGCTAGCAGCATCTGCCTCCCCAGAAGACGAACCTAGTCGCACCCGCTTGGCAGCTTGACCCTTTTTCCACTCAAACTTCCTTTTCTCATCTAATGCCAAACCAGCATTAGCTTCATCCATATCACATACATCTGTGCTGTTAAGGGTAAGTGCATTTTCATTTAAATCAGCAGTCACCAAGGCATCATTACTCAGAAGCCCTTCCTTTAGGTCACTGCTGGATCTTGGATGCTTGAAAATAAGCTTTGGCAATGTGGATGATGCTTGGGTGGAAGGCTGCCCCCATATGTCTGCAACAGCAACTTCGTCCTTCAAGCCACTTTCACCTTCATGACCCATCTTCATTGCTTCTTGACCAAAACCTGTTGACTTTGGTTTAAGCTTTAGCACCAGCCTCCTTCTATGGGATCTGGGTTTAGTGACCCTACAGAATTCGCCGAATTCTGACATGTTTTGTTTCAGAGCCAGGTCCTGCCCCTCACTCTGTTCCTGTGCATCAGATTCCTCTTTTTGTTTTCCTTTGTTGCGTAGAAGCCGGGTAGCAAACTCTCCTTGCAATTCATCTGCTTTTTGTGCACTCCTGAGATTCCGTGTTGAGTGATCCACCCCATCTCCAGCTACCGACACTGGCTTATTGCCATTGGCGTCATCATCTTCGTTCTCATTCTCGTCATCATCATTCTCAACACCATTCTCATTATCATCATCGTTGTCATTATCGTCGTCGTCGTCAGATATGTTCTTGAAGAGGCGAAGTGCACGTTTTGCAGCCTTTCTCTTTGATCGAGGTGCATCCTGTTTTGTTGCCCCGGCAGATGAGGTTCCTGCAAATGTGGATCTTGACTGTCTTCCTTGTCCAGAGCGCCTTTCATAATGTTTCTCATACGGAAATTCCACCACCTTGTTACGACTCTTCCTCCTCAGCTTCCTTCTGACAGAAGTACAAACAGTATCCTGCAACAATGCAGCAGGGAATCAGCACGTGAACATCTGCGGAAATTCAACACACTTTCCATATATTTGCGCCAGCAGGATTTTCGAAATAACACCTCTGCCTTTCTCTTGTTTCTCCTTGAGCGCCTGAGCTGAACCTCGTCTTCAGTATCTCCTGCCTCCTCTTCATTGTCCAGGCTTCTGAGACTTTCTGCATCGTCCTGACTCTCTCTGTCGTCGCTTACACTGTAGTCAGATCCATCCTCACTGCTCGCAGCAGCTTCTGGCTCCCAATCTACAACGTCATCAATGAAAACTGGAGGATCCGCTACCCTGCTCGCCCTCCGCTGAGGCTGTACCGCAATGCCTTCGCCAGCAATAATGCCATCATCTGTCATCCCGACTGCTAGCATTACTGCAGGGGGCTCCCAAACCATGCCTATGGCCCCAAGACGTCGATGTTGATACAACGTCTGATAGGGGTCTGGATAAGGTATCATACCTGCAGCGGAGATATACTCAGGAGATTAGTAAGACCTCTCTGAGCATTAACTGGGAAGGAGAGACTAAATGCAATCACCTACTTGCATCACAAAGAAGATCTTGGATATTTCGTTCTTCTGGTGGCAGCTGTGTCTCCTGTCCACAAAAAAAAGAAAAGGAACTCGGAACCAAGCAACAAGCATTCTTCAAGCCAGTAATGGAAACTACCAGGCAAAAAAAAAGGTTCAGATTATGGCATTTAGTCACCTGGTCCAAAACATTGCCATAGCTGTCCCTCATAAGAGGTCGAAAATCGCCAAGAAAGAACTGTGGCAGCCCACACCAAGTAACAAATGGTTAGAACTTCCAAACACAAACCTGAAGATAATTCCAAGAATCAAGCAAAGCCAACCTGATCATATTTTCCATCTTTCCAAGTGGTTTCTTCATCACCAATTGCAAACAGATGCATCTGCCCAACTTCATCAGAGACCACTAGGGAGGTCCCATCTCTGCAGCAACAATCAGATGTCAATTATTTAACTGAGGACCCTCAGTCCGTTAGTACCCTAATGTACTCGATGTCACATTTTTCAACTAACCCACTTGGAACACTCACGGAGAGAAATTGCCGTCAACCAATTCATAGTCTCCAGTCTCAAACTGTGTAATGGAAGAACCCTTCCAGATCTGAGTATCGAGTTCAAAGCAGGTGTCAGAAACAAACCTGGCCAGATTACAACCAAAAAAATTGACGGTTCAATCACTAGCCCATAGAAAGTGGTGCAAAACTTGCTACCAATTTGGTGAATCGTTGCACTTAAAACATAATGAAACAGTGTTGAATGACAAGGAGCGTTATATACTATAATTCAATGCATGCTTTTTGTCTAGGTGGCACAGTTTGGTAGAGCTACTTACATCCCAGATTATTACGCGGCCATCATATCCAGCACTCATTGCTATCCTTGGATCAAAAGGGTGAACATCCAACACAAAAGTCTGTACAGATTCACAAACAAGTTGATCAACTCTGCATGCATTCCACACATCGGTTTCAAAAAAAACCATCACTGGAAGAGATAAGCTCACCCACCGCTTTTGTGTGGCCTGTCAAGCAGTGGACGAGCGTGCCATTCACAGGATTCCAAACACATATCCTGCAGTCTGCAAGCCAAAGACACTGCTCAGACTCTCACAAACCGTAGGCCAGTTCTGCCCAGAAGATCAGACAACAGAAGACATCTCTTACCCATGAGTGCAAGCACAAAGCGGTTATCAAGGCTCCATACGATCATGTTGACTCCACGAGAAGTTGACACCCTCTGGCGGGCCCCTCCTCCCCTAGACGGTTGAGGAGGCAGTGGTGGGTTTGGGACTCTCAAATGATATGTCTTCTTCCAAAGCTTCACATCCTTTCTTTCCCTGGGCTTTTTCCTATCTTTCATCTGCAGGGATAACAACACAACAAGATTACAAAAATGCAAAACAACCCTCTGAACTTGTATCACACATGCTTCCCTAACAACAAAAGACACAAAACAAAGACACTTACCACTTGCCTACGACGGCGAGGAGTCCAGATTATTGCACTACCATCTCGTGAACATGTAACTATCGAATCAGTAAACCTTTACAAAGACCAAATACAAAATTATCAGCCCCCCTGCCAGTCAAAAGGTTTACAAGCGGAATTCTGAATTGATGGTCAAGAGATCTGGCAGCAAACCAGCGATCCTCTACTCCTTTAATCTCCTTCAAATTGATGGCTGTAAGCGTCTTTCCAACAGCAGCACACCCACTTCATAATTGCAACAACTAAGCAGAGTCAATCGCAACCTCAGAAAAGCTTGCTGAATTGATGCACTACAAAAGTTGCAACATATTCAAAAAGTCATGAGCTGCCCATAAACAGAACCCACACCTAAACTGCACATAGTTCACTTCATTGGCATGACCGTCAAGCCTGTCCAGCTCATGGAACACGTTGCTGTCTGTCTGGAAAAAAGTTGGTGCCTCCCATACCTGCAGAATTCCTCGAGGATATCATTCTCAACCCAACCCTAATACGACTACGCCAAGGGACTAGAGACACACCACCCGAACCAGAAGAATGGCAAACTGGAGCTGTGATGTACTCACCCTTGCACACTTATCAGAGCCTCCAGTGACAAAAAGTGATCCATCCCCATTGAATGCACAACACACAATTTGGTTTGAGACTGGCGCACCAGGAGGGGGTGTGCTAATCATCTTCACACCTGAAGCACGGTTGCTTGTCAAGCATTGCACAACTAAAAACAGAAATGACAAATGGCCGGGGCAGTTAGCATTGACACCTTGTACTGGACATACCGGCATCTTTGTCAGGCCGAGGCACATACTGGCGAGAAGCAGTTGTAGCCACATTCCAGATACGACAAGTTCCCTCCTCAGATGACCTGGCGAGCAAGGTTCATGCAAAGTTGAAACCTGGCACATCTTTCCTCCAACACAATCATGAAGTCCATGGACATGCAGATACAGGGACTTAAGTCGATTGGAAAACACTGACGAGAGCAGATGGTTCTTTTGCTGTGGACTAAATTGAATCTGTGTCACAGGCTTTTGATGACCGCGCAGCACACAAACAGGGTAACCATCAGGGAGACGCCACTGTAAAGTACAAAACCACGTCACACTATGAGCAACCACGTCAAGTGGACATGTCGGCTTTGCCGCTGCAGAAAACATTTGGTTGCTTCCACACAATCAGCTATCTTATTCTGAAGGTGAAAATGACAAGCATATAAACAAAGAAACCTTACCACTCGTATTGTGCAGTCATTTGAGCCTGATGCAACTTTTGTGTTGCAGCAACTTACAGCAAGATCAGTGATATCACCCTGTGGACATTAAAAAACAGGTATGAACAATGCTCTACCTGCAGCCCAATATACTGCTACTTAACTTTGCAGCGAGTAAAAGGACGCGTGTTCCTTCAGAAGTACCTCATGGCCTCGGCAACCTCGCAGGCAAAGGCCAGAAATTGCCGACCATATTTTCACAAGACGATCATCCGATCCAGTTATCACTAGTTGCCCTTTTCTATCAAAGATGGCTGAAACAGCAGACAACAACATCTAGAGTTACAATACAAAGCTGTGTCAAGCAACGTGGAGTCCCTATCAAAGACGCTATGTACCAGAGCTGAAGACACAAGCCAGTGATCAGAAACGGAGAGGAAACTTACCACAGTAAACCGCATTACGATGCCCTCTAAGAGTCTTCTGTGCTGTGATTCTCTTTACCAACATGGGAGGGTCCAGCAACGTGTAGTTTGTAGAAGACGGAGACCGGCGGCACCCGGAAAATCCACCACTGATCTCTCTGAGCATCAACCCATGCACTTGATTTCCATGTGAACGGGGCCAGTGGGATTGAGTCATCCACCTGGGTGCCCGAACAGGGGGCTTGCTCCGTTCCGCTGTGCAGGACGAATGGATACGGAGACATATCCCAAAAAACGTGTCAACGAGACAGAACATTACAGGACACACAAACATCAGGTATCCTCACATCAAGAGAGAACACAAGTTGCTGGCACCAAGCCCTAAAGCCCAAAACTGAACCCTCGGTTTACCGCATCCAAATCCAGAGCTGGGAAGCGTGACTTACAATCAAGTAGCGAGAAAGCACCCGACCCGATCAAGGTGGGAACATTCGCAGCAAGGGGAATCCTCGAGGGAGAGTGCTCCAAACCCACAGCTGTTCTGGCATTGTTTACCAGCAGTTGCTGTAGCAGCTTGACAAGGTGATCTTTCTCGATGTGGGGATTTCTGCAAAGGTTCCAGAACACCGTAGGTTTAGCCGGGGGACAGCAGAACGGACTGAACGCATGGGGGACAACTAACTGATGATGTAAAAAACAAGCACGGATGCACAGTGACAGGCATCCAGCGGATATAACTCGCCCAATCCGACGCGGGCAAAGAGCCGTACAAACCTCTGCGCCAGGGCCGAGTAATTAAGCGGGTATGACATGCCGTCGTCGTTTTCATCCTGGGTGACGGATCCCCCGAGCTTAGAATAAAGCGCATGGTATCGGCGGGGCAGCAGCTTGTGTTGCAGCAACTCGTTCCACAGCACGGTGAAGGCCTTCTGGCAGGGCCCATGGGACAGAAAATGCATAACCAAGAAGTAGACCTCCGAGAGGTCGACGGCCACATCCTCCTGCGCCACGGCCTGGCCATTGCTGGACGGCCCGGCCCGCAGAGCCGCGTCCCCGCCCCGATCAGCCACCCCCGCGCACTGCTGCTCCTGTAGGTGCTGCTGCTGTAGGTGCTGCTGCTGCTGCTGCTGCTGCTGCTGCTGGTAGAAGTACTGCTGCTGCTGCTGCAGGTTCTGCTGCTGCTGCACAGGCGGAAGCGACGGCAACAAAGCCCCTCTGAAGGCGACCATCTCTGGGCTGTCTGTGATGCCTTTATGTATCTGGCAGGTTCATTTGCTGCTTTATCCTAGCTCTTGCTAACTCTCCCACCGCCTCCTAGCTGGGCTGCAAAGATCGAGGCACAGGCAGGCAGGGACAACTTCCCGGGATGCGCCACATGAGGCCGCAGCGGGCAGTGGCGAATTCACCCCCCGTGTCACATACCAGCAAGCTCCCTTCCGTCCCCGGCCCCTCCCTCTGGAGCCCTGTCGCCCGAGCTCCCCACCCCCAAAATGCAATCCCCCAAGAACATGAGCCCCCAAGATCTGAGCTGGATGCACCCCGTATCTTTCCCTCCCTCCCTCCCTCTCTGCACCCAGGCCCCGCATTGGCAGCCGTGAAACGCCCCTCCCCACCACCAAACCCTGCCCCCGTCACCCTGACGCTCCTCTCCCCACCGCAATTGCAGACGCGGCCCAGCGCAATCCAGCCCCGCCCGCCCGCCCCGATCTACCACTCCCCGTCCGTGGACCCGCCCGGCGCCCAACAACCTAACGCTCTCCCCGGCCTGCCCCAAGATTTGCCCTTTGCGCTCACCCCTGCTCCAGACTCCCGCATCCCGGGGCTCCGGCCCCCTGGTGCGGCAATCCCGCTCGGCTCGCCAAGGCCCCCGCTCCAACCTGCGATGGGCTGCTCTTCCCTTTCCTCCTGCGAGCCTGCCCCGCTGCCCTCCCTGCAAGGCCGTCCCTGCCGCTCACAGCAGAGCAGACCAGCACAGAGGCCGGCCAAATCCCGAGGCCTCAGCGGAAGGCAAAGGCAGAGGCAAGCGGAGCTCCGAGTGGTGGGTGCGGGACGGAAGGGAAGGGAAGCTGGGAGCGGGAGAAGGCGGCGGAAGGGGGCGATTTGCGAGGAGCGCGGGAAGCTGGTGAGGACAATGCGCGGCAGCGCAGGGCGCGGTGTTGGCCTCGGAGTGGAGCTGCGTTAGCGATGGCCTGCTGCTGCTGGGCTCAGGCTGGCTTCGGCTTTCCGCTTCCGCTTCCGCTTCGGCTTGGCCTTGCCTTTGGCTTTGGCTCGGCTGGGCCTCTCTTTCTCTGCATGTGCTCTACTGTCGGGCCCTCTCTCTCGCTCTCTCTCCACTACCCGCGCAGGCCCCGGCTTTCCTACCCTGTCCGGTGGCCCCAGGATTTGTTTGGACGTCACGCCTGCCCGGCTATCCGCTTCCCTTCCGGCTACCTACTCCGCATTCTTCTTTGTTTTTCTCAACCGGTAAAGTCAACATGTGGTTGACTTTTATAATCCACATACATACATATGTATCTAGGTACATACATATCAGTGTACGTAAGTTGATGGATGAGCTTCATAAATATGTTCATTATGTATATATATAAATATATTTTTATGATTATAGAACCAAAGTTTTAAATAAATTAGCATATTAGTAAATATATTTATAGGATGATATTTTAATATTTATATCAATTTAAACTTAAAAAATAATTAGATTCTTAACACAAAATAGGTAGAACGAGTGGTAGCTTCCTCCATCATATCATTTCATATTTATTTATACCTTAACAGCCCCAATTTGGCAAGGGACTGGACATGCCCTATGACAGCCGGTCCGACCCAAAAAGCTTTTATAAGAAATATTTTTTATTTTTTAAAAAATAAAATAATGATGTAAGTTTTTTATGTTGTATGTGAGTTTATTGTTTTCCTCTAATTGGTCGAGCTTGAGTGTCAGAAGCCTATCCGGGCTTGTGTTAGAAGCCTATCCGGGCTTGTGTTAGAAGCCTATCTAGGCTTGAGGTTTAAAGACCATTCGAACTTCAATGTTAGAAGCCTATATGAGCTTGAGTGTTAAAAGCTTATCCAGGCATGAGTGTGAGAGACCCATCCCAGCATCTAGAAGCCTATCTAGGCTTGAGGTTTAAAGACCATTCGAACTTCAATGTTAGAAGCCTATATGAGCTTGAGTCTTAAAAGTTCATCCAGGCATGAGTGTGAGAGACACATCCCAGCATTAGTGTTCGACGCATGTCCGGGGTTGAGTGTTAGAAATCCCCTTAGTCTGGACTCAAATGTCAAAATCCTTTAATCTTCCAAAGTTATTAAGGACATGCATCCTGATCACATCCCGGCTCCCTCATCTCGACCTGTTCTCATCTCGGCCTGTCCGTGTCACACCACACACGCCGTGGCTCGCCTTAGCCATGCCCACAATGAAAGCGAGAATATAAATACCTACTAGAACTCGCACCATAAATATCTACTCTAATACATATGCACATATATGATTATTTGTTTCTTCCAAGTATTTGGCTTGATAAAACTTCAACCACTATTGTGTGTTGGGAGTGAGTAGGATTATTGAACCGCATCTACCTATTATGTGATGTAATATACGTCTCCCAAAGCTTGTTTCTATCGGACTTCGGGAGCGGCAGATATAAAGCATAACGCTCTAAAAACTTGCGTGTACCTCCAGTGCCTATATACTGGAACAATCAAGACTATGAAAAGGTTTTTAGGATATGAAGTTGATTATTTATGTGACATGGTCCTTCTAGGCATGTGCTATATGGATTATCAGACGTATAACCGATGTAATTTTTAGCGTCATTTAAAGGGTTGACACTCGTTGTCGACCCTACCAAATAATGTGGAAACTAATTATCAAGGTTGTTGCATATATAATGTGTGACATGTATTGTATTCTTTGATCATCTATTGTGGAGCTTATTTTAATGTGTGAAATATATTGTAGTCTTCGATCTTCTCTTAAGGAGCTTCTAATCAAGATCCTTAATCGCTAGATTGTGGGGCTTTTACTGCGACTCCACACGCTTTGATTCCAACTTTTTTATATGTTTTCTATGCGTGTTGTGCAATGGAAGAAGCAAGTGTGAAGCTGCTCAGAATCAGCTCTTAGACTTGCGTTCTTTTGATTCGCACCTCTTAAGCGTGATCTTGCTCGCTTTATGTTTTCTCGCTCTTATGGTTTCCGCTCTCAAAAGTGCCCTTATGCTATGAATTCTTTGTGTAAGCTTGGAGGAAGCATATTTGTTGCTATGATGGGGGAGAGAACTTTGGAGATCAAGGTTATAACAGCAAAGGAGCTGAAGCAAGTGAAATGGATAGGGAAGATGAGTCCTTATCTCATGGCTTCGATCTATCCCGAGAAGAAAGAATTACTTATCGTATAAGGGGTTATACTTTTCAACAAAAATTAAATTATTCTGGTGTGATTTGTGTTTCGGATGGCGCTATGAGTTTTGTTCATCTTGACTAGGGTCATAGCTTCACAAGGTGAACAAGATTTGTAGGGCTCTATTTTTTGTAATTTATATTATTGAGTTTCTTCTATAAAATCTTAATTCAAATTTCTTTTAAATCACCTTCATTTTAAAGAGGGAAATAGAATCAAATCAAGAGTGGAGTTGATAAGAGATTATATGTGTAAGTGAGGCTAAAATGGAGCTCAACCAATTACTTGGTATGCCATATCATCTTATTCCTTTGTTTATGTTGGGGTGATACGATGACAAATACTGCGAAGATAGATGCAAATGTATTTGCGGATACAGATATTTGCAAATACATTTGCAAATACACTCGCTTTTAAATAAGACATAGATGTTAAAACATCTTTGAAAAGAAAGTTGGTAACCTCAACTTCTTTTTTACTCAAATAAGCGTGAGAAATTGAATGAGCTAACTTCACCAAGGTTGTTTTCATAGATTATGCCAGTTGAAAACATGAAATCCAATCTATGTCAGAGGATTTCCATTAACTCCTTGTGAGGGTGGATGCCTTGCTCCAATTCATGGGAATTGTTAACACGAGTTAACTTTGATGGACAAGGAAATCCAGCGAATCTCAGGGTCCTATCCACTCTCTTCCGCCAAAGTCTTGCAATAGAATTTGCACCACAAGATGTTAGAATATTATCCCATGTTCAGGTGCTCCATGCTACGTTTCATGAAATTTTATGTTTGTTTTTAGATAATTAACATTGATGTCAATGTATCTACTTCTATCAATGCAAGGAGAAATATCTACATACAATCACAAAGTTATTTTGTATATTACATGTAGTTCCAACTCTCTATCAATAGAATATTATAGATCTAGAGTTGCTACCTTAGATTTTGAAAGTATAGCTAATGAATTTTAACTTATAGATTAAAAAAAAAATTTACGGATTTAATTGTTTTACAATAAACTTCCAATAAAATAACCTGATATACTTTGTTACTAGCATACTTAATTGCTAATAATTTCAACATATACTTGATGACTAATACTTGATTCTTGTATATATTAATCGAGATGATTTATTAGGTATATTATTTTATTATTTTATTACTACTACCTTTAATAATTATCTGGAATTAATTAATTTATATATTTAATATTAGTCAATTATTTTACCTTTTATTGCTCACACCCTTCATGCTGAAGGGTGAGAAGAGAGTACCTATTGCCAACTAAAACACTAACTAGTAGGGTACCCAAATGAAATGTACATACCCTCGTACATATGTTTCATGTTAATATGTAATTTTAACCCTGGAGTCTGGACTTGCTCCCTCCCCTCCAATCCGTGCTGGAGGTGCCGTGCGTGAGAACATAACACATATGCATCAAGGCCGATGATGCAAGAGACCGGCGCGACCTCAAACGTGGTTCACGAATCACAACAATTTCGATCGCGTCGGCTACCAGCCTGAAGGAATCACAGCAACTTTGATCGAGTCGCGCTACAGCCTTGAAATTCTCCTGCAGGATGAGGCAGGTGAAAACTGTAGCAAGCTATGCCGGCGCATTCGCCTCCTCACATGACGCTCTTGGGTAGGCCATTTCCCTTCCCTTGTTTCGCACGGTGTTGGGCAAGTTGTCAGAACACGGGCTTTTACGGTTTACTTGCCTGCAGTCCGCCCGCGGACTGTCTCCATCGCGAATTTGACGCCCAAAGCGGAAGAAACGTGAAGCGAGTCCGGCCGCGGTTCCGGTGCTCACTTGCCAGCCTTGTGAATGATTGCCAGCCCTGGATCTGTTCAGAAGACTTGGCAAATCCGCAAACATAATTCCGACATCAATGTTGAAAATTCCAATTGCCAGTGGCCCTCACAGGTGAGCCTCAAACCCTTGGTCATCAGACAAGGAGCTCCTTATGTGCGGTTGGCCTTGCCTTGCTATCTTGAAGTGAAGAGGATGTCTCAACCGCGGAACGCTAACAGCTTCCTCATCAGTTTCTGCTAAGCTGTCCACGAGCGGGGCTTGATTGCTCTGGCTTCCAAATGATGATGAGTGCGTCCTTGCAGAACCTAAATTTCTGAAACCGCTCAAACAGCTCATCTTCCTTGTCTTCATCATCATCGCCCAAGAGGAGGGAGGACAAGTAGCGGACCCTACCATCGATGATCCTGCAGGCGTCCCATCAAATTACATGCAGAGGGAGTACCTTGAAGAAGTTGGGACAAGGAATTCGTCTTCCTGGAATCAACGTGTGAATTGCCCTATCCGCCGGTCCTAAGATGTAGTGATGCATGTAAGGAATTGCTCACTGGCCGGCATGGCATCATCGTCTCCAGAAAACAGAAGACATTTGCTGGAAGTTCTTCTTGCCAGCCCACTCAAACTCTGAACTGAGCCTCTTGATGAAGAGCCTCCACATTCGTTGAGATCCTGAGATGACATTCCCTGAGCGTTGTCCATGTTCTCAGTAGCAGGGAACTCAAATGATCAGTCTTGCAGGAGTGATCAAGGTGATCACTCATGTTCAAGGTTGCTGTCCAAGGTTTATCAACGATAGTGCATGCACCTAATTACCTTGTCTTCCTGGTAGAGGAAGATTTAAGTAGCTTCACGGGGAAGATCAACAATGAGGCTCAAGAAACATGCACGACATAACACACACATGGTTTGACATGGGGCTTAACTTCCCTTACTTGATGTTGGCCCCAAGACTCGGCTTCTTCTCTTGCAATGGCCGAGAGCCTACTGCGTCGGAAAGCTTATCCTAATGAAATCCGAGATGCAGCAAGTGGTTGGTCATCCTGCATCAATCTTATACACGTTGCTCTTAAAATTGTTCCTGCCAACAATCTTCATCCAAGACAGTTTCAAGAGTCTGACGCCTTACTACAGGCAGGCACGGGGAGGTACCAAACGACGCACATTCAAGACTGACCATTACATCGATATCAGACATCCGGCTCAGCGAATCGGGGATTCGGCTCGCTCAACTGGCGACTCCATTCAGCATCTCGACTCACAAGGGCTCGTGCCGAAGCAAGGCCTCTGAGACTAGACTGTATCATCTGCTCTTCCTCCTACAAGGACCCAAACCTTTACAGGCTGCGAGTACTATCTCCCAACCAGGCTTGAAGCCAGGTGCACACATTGCGAAGGATTTTACATCACCAACAAAGCCAAATGAATAGGTATTAAAAAAAATTCATGACGGCAACTCTAGCTGGTTATATCGTGCAGTGGGGATCAGATAATTCACAAGGTAAGATATATATACACTACCAGATTAGTTAATATAAAAATTTGTTTTATTTATATTACATAAAATTATCAAAAGTAAAATATTTATTACCACACCTTTATTTCTTACCAAGTCTGAGAGATGTCCTCTATGTCGTCCACACCGGCCCACTTTGCCCATGGTATGGTAGTACATTATAGTCGAGAGGTTTCCAACGCCGGCCCGGTTTGCTCATCGGAGTACATCATAGTTGAAAGGTCTGCAACCCGGCCCGCTTTGCCCATGGTTGTACATCATAGTTGAGAGGTTTGCAACCCGGCCCGCTTTGCCAAAGGTTGTACATCATAGTTGAGAGGTTCCCAACCCGACTCATCGCACTTGGAAGCGTTTCTTGTCGAGGTCGCTATTATTGCCACTCCCCTCAGGGCAGTAGATAGCCGTAGGGAATCCTTGATTGTTGGGCACCTACTTACTTAGGTACTCCTTGTCCTTGTGGCGGTGCTTAGACGTCAGAAGTTTAAGTTGCTCACCTGTGTACAGTACAGCTTGCTCGGGAATGTACTCACTCTGTCGTTGGGCGGTGCTTAGTTGTCAAAAGTTTACGTTGCTCACCTACTTTCTTTTAAGTACTTCTTGTCCTTGCAGCGGGGCTTAGTTGTCACAAGTTTACGTTACTCACCTACACATGCTTAAGTACACCTTGTCCTTGCGGCGGTGCTCAAGTGTCACAAGTTTACGTTGCCACAAGTTTATGTTACCCGTCCTTGTGGTGATGCTTAGTTGTCACAGGTTTGCAGTTGAAGTTTACGTTGCCAAAATTTAAGTTGCCGAGAAGTTTCCGTTGCTCTACTCAATGGGGCATGTTCTCATATGTCCTTGTGGCGGTGCTTAGTTGTCTCAACTTCACGGTGCTCACCTACTTGTTGAGTACTTTTCGTCCTTATGGCGCCGCGTGCTTGAGTGTCAAGAGATTTGCTTTGCTCACCTACCTATGTACTTGCTTGAGTACTCCTTGTCGTTGTGGCAGTGCTTAGTTGTCAGAAGTTTACGTTGCACACCAGCTTGCTTGCAAGCTGGTGACTCCTCTGTCTTGTCCTTGAGTTGCAATGATGCTTAGCTATCACAAGTTAACGTCGCTTACTTGCTTGGTTGGGTACTCCTCCATCCGGTCCCTGAGTTGTGGTGGTACCACTTAGGTGTCACAAGTTTACGTCTCTCACTTGCTTGGTTGGGTACTCCTCATCACTGTGCTGTGATGGTGCTTAGCTGTCACAAGTTTACTTGCTTGTCAGTTGTTCTCAGTTGTAGTTTACATTGAGCAACATCTTTTGGTCCTCCAAGGTCGGGAACCTGAACCTGACGCCATGTAGCTGGCTCCATCTTCTAGTTCTTGACGTCGTCCTCTTTTGGTCCATGACAATATGCAGCTACCTGCATCTTCTACTTCTTGTGACCATCCTCATTTGGCTGATGACCGTGCATCTTCTACTTCTTGTGACCATTATTCTACACAAGGTTCGAATGACCAATAGCACTAGACCAACTCAACCATCCTCATTTGGTTGATGACCGTATGTAGTTGGCGGCATCTTCTAGTTGTCATCCTCTTTTGGTTCAAGTTGGGTGTTTCGACAACACATAGTATATCAACTACTTTGATTGTGCTGAACGTATTCAACTTCGAATCGCGTGCCACCTACTAGTAGCATCGGAACTCCAATCCACCGACCTACTTTTATTATTAAATACACGTTTATGTAAGTACAGTCCACCGACCATCACACTTAGTTTAGTTGCGTGGAGGTCACGCTACCATATTAAATATTCAAAGAGTCCTCATATGACCACTATTTAAGACGATAGATTTCTCATTTCACCACAACATGGAGGAGGTTTCGGTGCAGTGTCACATGCCCCTAGGAGGTTGCATTGGGGCGGGTTGTGGAGGGGGCACTTCAAGAACATATCTATCCTTTGGTGGCCCTCAATGCTGAGGTTCTGCCTCATGGCGGCTTCTTTCTTGAGAAAGCTACAACGAGGGGGAACACCAGCAGAGAGGGGTGTGAGGTGATGAGAGATCTCATCATTGACGGCCCAACTCCGAGAAAAGACAATAGGCAGTGCGAGGAGAGACCCCGGGACGCGGTGGAGACGAGGCTGAAGAGGCCCGCTGAGCAGCAAATAAGAAGCTCGTTGGAGAGTCAAAGCTCCCCCAACTGCCGTAGTGGCCCTGCCACAGGTGGATGCGCCTCCGGAGCATCGGAGGCTGATCGTAGAGGCCACCAGGAGGAGCCGTGGACGGAAGACGGTGACCGTTGTCAACGGTCTGCAGCTGCGGCTGGAGTCCAGGGATGCTCTGTGTATGTAAGCAGCTCAAGACCAAGGAGGGTAGCGGCGGCTCTGCCAAGGACCGACAAGCTGATGAACGAGCTCGGGCAGCCGGGATACAGGGCCAAGAAGTCAGGAAGGTGAAGATGGTTCGCTTGATCCTCTCGTTCTGTGCATCATCAAGCCTTCGCTGGGAGCAGATTGGTCTCAAACAGCACTGCTGTATCAGACTGCTGCAAATAAAGCTTGCGTGCAAATAAATTGCTGAAGGACGTTGGAAACCAGTACCTAATTGACCTGCCAGTGTACAGTTCAGGATGGTATGTGTTCGAACAAACCCAGGCCTAGCCGATGATACACACACCTGTAGCAGACTTGTGAGATATCGTGAAACCTCCAGAATCCGAAGCCATATATCACCAACCTCTCCGAAAAAACTGGAGAGGAGCCAGCAATACCGCCGTCTGCATCTGCATGTACGAGGCCAGTGTAAAACACACCAGCAGCAATCAATGAAGAGTGCTGTCAATCTGATCATTCAGTTCCACATTAACTGTGCAGAAAGCAAAACTTTCAGGATAGAGAGGGACCGCGAAGAGCGTCCTCAGCATAGCCTTGAAGTCAAGAGCAACGGATACAGCTGGTTCCAAACGTTCTACCTCCATTCGCAACCACTTTTCTCTAACAACATGCCATGTTGACATCCATATCGCAGCGGGTGGAGGCTGTGGCACATGCATTGAACGGCTGGGACAAGGAGCATCGCTGCGGCCATGCCCTTCTTGGAATGATGATACAGGCCTGGAAGAGTGGCAGCCCGACCATGACCCGGAAGCAGCTCCTGTCTGGGTGCAAAACCATCTTCGTGGCCGGCCACTATTGTGCTCGTCGTCCACAGATGGACATGTTTGTGAAGGAAGTGTATTGACTGTACCCAGCGGTGGCTGAAAAAGCCTTTGTGTTTATAAAAATATTGTGCTCAGAAAGCGGAAGCACCAAGGGGGAGTAGCTCAAATGGTAGAGCGCCCGTTTCGCATACGGGAGGTAACGGGATCGATGCCCGTCTTCTCCAAGGCCATCCTTTTTTCTTTAAGGAACTCCATTTAAAACTTCCTGTTTGATGGCTGAAGTTCCAGTTGTGGACCCTTCCTCGATATGAGATTCTTGTCCTTACTATGGCCACCACCCTCGTCACATACAACCTGATTGTAAAGCTTTTGTGAGGATGGCCTGCCGTGAATGTGGTTCAGTTTCAGGTCCCTTGAAAAGCTGCACGACACAGGGTTGTGAAGGAACTTCAAGCTCCCTGATGGTTCCACTACATAAACCCGACACGTATTACTGACCCGGCCTTTGTTTGACAAAATGTTGCAAACGCAGGCTAAAACACAGATCGTGCCTGACTGCCATGCCTGGTATTGTCCCGATACATGGTTTCATAGAAGATGAACAAGAGCCCCCAAGTCCGTTGAGATCCTGAGATGACATTCCCTGAACGTTGTCCATCATTCAGCACCTCGTGGTGTCTGCAAGAGAAGGAGCTTACTCAGAGTCCAACTGGACAGGAGTGTCTTGGTAGCAGCTTGTTCAACTTTTCTAGGATATCTTAAAAGGCTTGTCTATAACTGATGAACAAGAGCCCCCAAGTCCGTTGAGATCCTGAGATGACATTCCCTGAACGTTGTCCATCATTCAGCACCTCGTGGTGTCTGCAAGAGAAGGAGCTTACTCAGAGTCCAACTGGACAGGAGTGTCTTGGTAGCAGCGTGTTCAACTTTTCTAGGATATCTTAAAAGGCTTGTCCATAACTGATCCACACAGTCCTGGAGGCCTCTAACCGTAATCAAGGTGATGTAAACGGTTGCTGTTCAAGGTTCATCAACGGCAATGCAATTGGTTACCTTTATCTTCCCGGTTAAGAGGAAGATTTGTAGCTTCACGGGGAGGGTAAACAATGAGGCTTCAGAAGAGAACACATCTATGGTTTGACATGGGGCTAAAAACCTCATTCACTTGATGGTGGTCCCAAGACTCTGCATCTTCGGACTCTGCATCTTCGTCTTGCAACGGCCGGAAGCCTTCTGGATCGGGAAGCATATCCTCACTCGTAGTTGCAACAACTGCTTGTTTATCCTTCATCAATCTTATACACCGTATTTTTGTGATGACCCTGTTCTTAAAAATGTTCCTCCAACAATCTTCATTCAAGACAATTTTAAGAGTCTTAGCGTCTTACAACAGGCAGGCACGGGAAGGTACCAAACGACTCACAAACGTTATAACTGACCATTAATTCAGACATCCGGATCAGCGAATTGGACATCCGGCTCGCTCAACTGGCAACTCCGTTCAGCATGTCGACGCACACGGGCTCATTCCGGAGCAAGGCTTCCGAAACTATATCATCTGCCCTTCCTCTTAGATGGACCCAAACCATCCAGGCTTGAAACTAGGTGCAAACATTGCAAAGGATGCTACATCACGAACAAAAGCCAAATAAATAAGTACCTATTTAAAATTGTGTCATAGGCAATACTAGCTGGTTATATACCTAGTGTAGTGCATATCAAAATAATCTATATAGGGTAATATATACACTGGCAGATTAATCATCAAGACCTTTTTCTGTAAATAATAAAATTATCAAAGTAATTATATTAATTATCACTGTTTGTTTCTTACCAAGTCTTAGCAATCTTTTATGTCCTCCACCGGCTTCTCGACTTGGAAGCGTTTTTGTCCGGGGCTGCTATTATCACCCACTTTCGATCTCACTGCCGTAAGTAGTCATAGAAAATCCCCAATTGTATGTTTGTTATATACTACCCACTTTCCTCATGGCAAAAGATAGTCGGAGGGAATCCTTGATTGTTGTGCACCTACTTGTTTGGGTACCTACATACTTGGGTACTCGTCTTAGTCCCCAACGTGGAGTATCGCCCTGAGCAAAACGGCGGAGCTATGGCAACGGTGAGGGTCCTACCGGTCCTCGTGGCCTTACGACATTGCGCTGTTCAAGGTCGACGTGTGAACGTGCTAGGACCACATCGTCGCCGAGAATCGTGTTTGCAAGAAGTTGGTCGCAATGGTCAACAGGTTGGGGTACAATGCACATTTTGATCCTAACGACTTCACGGTTTCCAACATTGTGCTGGATGCTGAAGTACTTAAAGATAAATATAGATACGCAATCGATTTGGTAGAGATTCACGCAACCCTAGCTGAAGATATGAGCCGGCTCAGGCTGAAACAATTGCACCTCGACATACCAGCATTGAGAGGGTTCAGTGGGTTGATAGCGAAGTTCGAAGACAGCAACTTGGCCGTCACTATGTTCCATTCAGGACACCTCCACACCTCTAGAGGAAGGACTATTGCACCGTCGTACGAAGTTTTTGAACAGCGATATCCCATCCTATTGGCACACCAAATGAAAAGAACGGTAACCAACTCCGCGTCAGGGACGGTAATAGTAGTTTGAGGTCGTAAGAGAAAGCGGTCATAGTAGCGAACTACTTTCATGAGTGTTGCTTAGCTGTCACAATTTATACACATTACCAAAAAAAAGTATATGTTGTTCTAGTATGTACTCCTATGTCCTTTTCCTTGTGGCGGTGCATAGTTGTCAAAAGTTTATTTTACTCACATTCTTAATCGTGAGAAGTTTGCGTTACTCACATACTTAATTGTCAGAAGTGCGTTGCTCGCCAATGTACTTGCTTGAGTGCTCCTCGTCCTTGTGGTTGTGCTTAGTTGTCACAAGTTTACACTACTCACATGCTTAATTGTATCATGCCGTGTGACATTAATCTCTGCACTTGGGTTTAGTGTTTGATTAGCATTAATTGATCTAATTACTTATCTTTAAGTAAGTTATTAATAATTAATTAATCTAAAGTGCTTATGTTAATTAAGCGTTGTATAGTGTTAATTAAAAATGGTTAGCAATAGCTAAGTTGGTAAGCACAAATAATATGCTTTAGCATATTCCTTGCATATTATAGTGTATTCTTAGGATATTTCCGGCATATGCTAATGCCAATAGGATATCTTAGGAATATGCCGATGCCAAGGGCTAGTATATATAAACCCTTTCACAGTGGACAAGCTTAGATCTAAGCTTGTCCTCTAAATATGCAATGCAAGATTGTTGTGAGGAGGCCAAAGCTATCACTCCGAGAGCGATATGTGAGGAATTTGCTTGTTGTTCTCGTGGCAAGGGGACGAAGAGCCCTGGCAGCTCGAGCATATTCACCTGCTAGGCCTAACAATTTGCAGCGCCACAGGTTTGCCGCATTTCCTGATGCTTGTTCCATCCATCGCGCGGATTCCGCACGAGCCTTGGAAGCATGCAAAGCCTTCTCTTGGAGAGATGCCCAATCGCCGATTCGAAAATGTCGGAAAGGGCTTGTAACCTCCCGATGGCCAAAAGCCCCAACCCTGGTACAACGCAAACACCACCGAGGGAGAAGCAGAAGGAGACACCAGGCCAAGTCATCGTGAGAGTTAAGCATAAGGTGATCCAGAGAAAGACAAAATGCTAAGTGGGCATCATTGTGGAGGTGCTTGGGAAGCTTTCAAAAGATGCGAAGGCAAGGAAAGCAGGTTTACACAGCCGGAGGATGTGATCCTGCTGGTTTCGCAACCATTCCCATGATAAAAGAGGTACCCCTTTGGACACCGGAGCCTGTACCCCGGAGGTGGTAAGACACACTTGCGCCGCCCAAGGAGTCTGGTTGAAGTCCTTATGCATATGCCCAATGTGGGTTTTTACCTCGTCCACAACAAAGCTGGGCACATACCGGACGGGGAATGTTCTTGAAGGTCACAAAAGATGTGTAGATAGGGAGTATCCTTGAGGTGTCTTCACGGCACATCCTCATCTAGTAACCAAAGAAACAAATTTTGTGGCCGGATAGGGAGTGTCCTTGAGGTGTCTTTTGGGTACATCCTCATCTAGTAACCAAAGAAACAAATTTTGTGGACAAAACAAAACAACAATGGTAGATCTACCATGGTACATATTATAGTGACAGAAAGTTACTGTTTCCGACTTGCCGGATTCGAACCAGCGACCTAAGGATACCTGCATACGCTACAGTCCTCCGCTCTACCAACTGAGCTAAAGTCGGATGATACAAACATTGCAAATTTATTTTTAATTATTTGCTTAACAGGGACCATGTGATTTAATCCCCTTTTATTTCTGTGTCGCGATGATGGCCAACATGCTGCGTACACATACATGTGTCAAGGCCTGCATACATAGATGCATCAAGTTTGGCAGTGTCTGAAGATGCCAATAGACCGCCGATGTCAAAAGTGCAGTGAGTCACAACAATTAACGATGGCACCGGGGCGCACAATTCTCAGATGTTACACCAGTCACAACATTTTCGATCGCATCGCCACAAGGATGGCCCCTACAGCACTCGCAGACTTGGCAAATCCGCAGACATAATTCCGACACCAATGTAGAAGTACAAGAGGCAAGGGGCCTCACAGCTCAAACCTCTAGTCATCAAACAAGGAGCTCCGTGGCTGTTCCGGCCTTGCCTTGTCGTCATGAAGCGACGAGGACGGTCTCAAGCGTGGGACGCCAACAGCTTCCACATCAGCTCTGCCAATCGTGTTGCTACTCCCAACACTATCAGCACTACCGGCCCTGTCCACGACGGGGGTTTGATTGCTCTGGCTTCCAAACAATGAAGAGTGCGTCCTTGCAGGACCTTTCTGAAACCTCCCGAACAGCTCATCTTCGTTGTCTTCATCATCATCGCCGAAGAGAAGGGACGATATGTAAGCGGACCCTATCGTCGATGATCCTACAGCCATCCGTGCCCGTTGCCTTGGCCCCTCCTCCGAAGTTGTTGCTGGCAGCCCGGCAGTCCTGTCCATCTCCTCATCCAGATTACTTACAGAGAGAGAACTGAGAAGAGGTTGGGGCAAGGAGTTCGTCCTCCTGAAATCCATGTGCGAAGCCCTGTTCGGTGGTCCTACGATGCTGTCAGGCTTGCCCACCAGGAAGGCATCCTCATCCTCGTCCTCATCATCTCCAAAACCTAGGGGCGTTTTCCCGGAAGTTCCTCGAGCGAGCCCATTCAAGCTCTGAACTGAGCCTCTTGATGAAGGGCGTCCAAGTTCGTTGAGATCCTGCGATGACATCCCCTGAGCTGCTCGGTGGTCACTGGAAGTTGCACGTCTCAAAGTGGTACTCCCATCTGAAGACAAAGATGGGCTCAAAGATGCCGCTCTTGCATGGAGTGCTGTACCTGAATAGACATCAACGTGGTATTACAAACAGTCTGGGGAAAAGTATTAGGAAACATTACGAGATCCATTTGATAGCCAATACATACCTTTGTTTTTGAAATCCTCTTCCTTGCTGGAATTATTCCTGTCCAATTCCTTTCGAGGTGATGTTTCAAGATAGCCTGGCCTAGGAGCATTAGTCTTCTTTGCCCTGCAGAAGAAAATGTGAGTGACCTTATATGCGGGAACATGCCTGCATTCCTAGACACGAAGTCACAAAGCACAAACTTACCTCGACATATTTGAGGAAGCAGTTTCGCCAATTTCCAGCTGATCGAGTGAGGGTGCGTGCCGATGTAGACTCTGTTTCTCCTTTCCCCTGCTTGACCATGAGAGTGACTCGTCTTCAGAATCAACAAGCTGCTCCTTTTTGCTGACGGTCAAAAGAGCTGCTGAATTGTACTGCACGGAAGGCAGTTCATCACGCTCCGAGACCACTTGGCCATCCGTTGACAACACCCTCATGTCCTCCAAATCACCTGCGGCACCCAACCCTTCGGATACACTTAGCTCATCCTGATCCTTTAGAGCAGGCGTTGTCTCATCACTTTCATCAAATAATCCCCGGCCTGCACCAATTTTGCTCCAAGACCTGAAACTCTTGCTCCGGTTGGTAATGGTGGACCTCTGTTTGATGAGCTGAGAAATGTAGCTGTCGTCCTCATCTTCATCCTCATCAAATAGACCCCCGCGAAGCTCTTGCTTGACGGCGGGGTTAGGCAACACAGATGCTGTCTTTTTGAATCTCCCAGCAGTGTAAGAGATGGCAGGTGGTAGGTTGTTGGTTGTCAAGGCAGTTGGTTGCACCTGGGCTGAGACCTCTCTCCTTGGTAAAGAGTCATGAAGCGAGCCCTTTATGTATGAGAACTTGCCAGAAAAGCTACCAGGTTTTTGTAACTGGTGGCCATGTCCGAAGAGCTCGTCTGGTACTGTGGGTCCTGTGCTACTCCCACGCACGTCTGTCTGCTCCACTGACTCTGAAGAATCTGGTACAGAACCTGGAGAAACTCCTGGCAAGGAAATTGGAGGAGGATCCGCTACCTTAGGTTGACCAGTGGATTGAGCCTCCGGGTTCCTACCAGCATGTGGAATTGGAATAGGCTCTTTTTCATCTCCCAAGGTGGCGTTTTCCATCATGCCACTAGCAGCGAACTCAAATTCAGAATCACTCCTAGCACCTTCAGCATCCTGTGGTGTCTGCAAGAAAACGTGCTATGTTCAGAGTCCAGTCCCCAGAAGCTATCACCAAGTCAACCATATCGTAATATCTTAAAGGCTTCTCTGTCTGACGGCACAGTCCCAAAGACCTCTAACCACTAAACAACGAGAACCTAAACCAGATTGATGATCAAGGTTCATTCAACGATACCGCAACTAATTACATTATCTTCCTGGTAGAGGAAGATCTGTAGCGTCACGAGCAGGGTCAACAATGAGGCTTGAGAGACATGAACAAAAGAAAACACACATGGTCTAACAAGGGGCTTAACCTCATTTACTTGATGTTGGTCCCAAGACTGTGCACCTTCTTCTTGCAATGGCCGGAAGCCTACTGGATGGGCGAGCATATCCTCTTCCCAAGTTGCAGCAACTGATTGGTCATCTTCCTCAATCTTATACTCCCTGTTCTCAAACATGTTCCTGCCAACAATCTTCATTCAAGACAGTTTCAAGACGCCTTTACAACAGGCACCCACGGAAAGGTACCGAACGACTGACAAACTTCAACAGCCACCTTTCAGGAAAGTGATACTTGCATGCAAATAAACTCCCACAGGATGTTGGAAACGACTAATGGACCTGTAAATTCTCAAGGTGTATGCAGACAGTATATGCAGACAAACCCAGGCAAAGCAGATAAAACACACACCTATCAGAGTTCTGAGATATCTTGGAACCGCCAGAATCCGAAGGCACATTGCCGACCTCGCCGAAAAAATTGGGAGACCCACCAACATCTGGGACAGAGCCGTCTCCATCTGCAAACAGAAGGCCAGAGTAAAACACACCACCAGCAGTCAATTAAGAGTGCTGCCAATCTGATCATGCAGTACCACATTATCTCTGTGGAAGGCAAAACTCACAGAACAGAGAGGGACCGCGAAGAGCAGCCTCAAGCATAGCTTTGAAGTCAAGGGCAGCTGATACAGCTGGTTCCAACCCTTCTGCCTGCATTCACATCCACTGTTTTCTATAGCAACATGCCTTGTTTCCATGCATGTGCCGATGTCGAATTTCAAATTACACCCGACAGTATACCTGGACTTCGGAGAAATCTGACCACTCTCCGTCAGGCATGTCTGCAGCCATGTCTCCAGTCAAATCTGCCTCATCGATCTCAATGTCACTTCCCGCCGCAGAGATGGGCTCAAAGGGCTTATGCTTCCGTAGTTCTGGATTCAGAATGCACAGTTAAATCCTTAAGACAGTAACTAGGAGTTTCCAGGTCTGTTCTGCAACTAACCAAGGAAAGAACTGCATGGTAAGCTGCAACACAAAAAAATGCTGGTTGGAATGAAAAACACCTGCTAGGCCACAGTTCACATCCTTCAAGAACTCGTCTGTTCCAATGATAAAAGGAAGAGGACGACGCGCCTGAATAGCATCGTAAGACACAGATTTCAGCCGTTTGGAAGAAAAGGCTTTGTGCCTGAGCACGCAGTAAGCATAAACACTTCGGAGGCAACAACTGGTACAATGAAATTAACATACAAAAACGACCTTTCCAGCAATGACTTTGTCAACTTCTGTCGAAATTGAATGCCTGCTGTCCAGCTTCTGATCCTTGAAAACTCCCCATGCAGTTAACACTGCTTCCTTGTAACGAGGCACAATGCCACCTTCATAGCCGTCTGCTACTGTTTCGGCTTCCTTCTGGGCCGCTGGCGCCAGCACATGTTCTGAGGTCTCATCCTCCTCATACACACGCTGTAAAAAAGCATCCACAGTGAGAACCTACTCCTTTTCATGCCCCGGAATCACCAAGCTTGAACTCTCTGGTACTCACGTTCTCAATGAATTGGGAGTTCGAAAGTCCTCGAAGGAAATTAAGCGTGTTGTGCAGATCCTGCTCTACAGACGTAGTTTCCTCCACCAGTTCGTGGAGTCGCTCCGCAACACTGTCGGTCCTCCGTTCTAACCCATGGGAGAAGCCTTGGAGCCACTCCTGCAGCTGCAACCGATAAATGCAGCCCCCGTCAGCACCCAGACCCGATGGATCCCCGCGTATCCGAAAGAATCAAACAATGCGAGCCACACCCGCAGATCCCAACAACCCTAGCGACTTCTACCACCGCCCATCACAGCACCTGAATATCAGACTGGAGGGTCCACTCCGACGCTGCTGCCTCCGAGAAGATGGCCTTCAGCGACTCCCGCTCCATGTCAACCCTGATTCTTTCCCGACCAAACTTCCCGGTGCTAGAAGCATCGTACGCTGGAGATTACACACACATCCGCTCTCTCAGACCATCCTTCGCAAATGGGCGTCCCTGTTGCGTCCAATCAGGCCTCTGCTCACATTCGCCCCGGGATCCAGGCCCACCAGCTTAGAGCCCCTCTGAATTCTCCCAATTACACCAAGGACCCAACTTTCCAGATCTGGCTGATCAAGCCTTCCCTCAACTGCCCACTTGCCATGCGATCCCACATCCTTCCACGTCCGCTCCAGGCTTCACGATCCGCTTCACGCTCTAGGCTTCACGATCTCAATTTCATGGGAACTGAGATTGTACGGCACCAGCTGCAGGGCCCGACGGATCTGTGTTGCGTATCGGAGGGAGAGCCAGCTGCCGACATTCCGGCCTCTAGTAGCTGGGCCCCCCGAGTCCCAAGGTGGAAGACACATCATAATACCACTACGAACGAACGGCCAGCTGACAGCACGGTGGGGACCTTTCCGATTGCAGGTGCTTCTTCTCTTCAGGCAAATTACATATTATCACTTAAGGCTTCTCCACCCAACACTGGCAGTGGCCGATACATATATATCACCTAGTCTACCTAAAGCACAAGGCTGGGCTCCTCTGGTGTCACAGTGAAGACCTGGACGTCATGCATGTTCCGGCTTCGGACGGCATACTGGAATGCCCAGTTATTGCAAGCACCCGCATGGCTGCCTGTGCGGTTCACGGCGAAGACAGCACCAGTGAAAGCAGGGAACTTGGTTCTGATTCTGGCAATGGCGTCTTGGGCGGCAGCCTTGGGGCTCATGCCCTGCCTCATGCTTTCCACAACCTGGTAACTGCAAAGGATGGGGAAAGTGATGAGTCTTGTTTCTGACGTCGGGCTGAGAGCTCCAGATTCATTCATGAGCGACTTGCAATGGCAGCAAGGCTTACCAGGCCAGGAACCGCATCATGATGTCCCCATCTCCAGTAGCACCACAAGCACCCACGTCGCTGTCGGCATAGGCCCCTGCTCCTATTATGGGTCCATCCCCGACCCTGCACAACCCGAGCATCACTGACGCTGATGATGGGAAATGGCTGTTCAGAATGAAAGGATGAGGAACTCAATTCCAGCTGGTCCCACCTTCCAGGTATCTTGAACGTGGCGCCGTTGGTCGACGTTGCCACCGCGATCTTCCCATACTGTCATAACAGCAGCAGCAGGTGACATCACATTCTTGGACGCAGCTGGTTATTGCCGACAGGACACTGTGGTTGAGATTCATACTGCATCAATGGCTGCCATGGAGATAGTGTCATGATTTTGGCGATCAATTCCTCTGCGGTCTTCAACATCGCAATTGGGAAACATGCCTGCTTGCACATCGAGGTTGACCTTGTATGGCCCGCAGGACTTGTGGCTATCAGGGTACACATTGCGCCAAAAATTCGGCTGGCAGGAAGACGCAGTCCAAGCAGACCACTTGAGGAGCGAATCTGCAGTGCTCAGGTTATCAGGGCCTTGTACTCCCATGGACAGGGCGAAAGCCGACGCCTGGTCACCAACCAGAAGAGTATGCTCTGTATGTTCCAGCACAAGCTTGGCCGCCCTGGCTGCAGTCTTCACAAAGCGAAGCGCTGCAACTGCTCCGGCATCCATTGTAGTCTGGGAGTATCCTTACCACAAGATCTGGCATTCGGTCAGCAAATCAAGCAACCTCACGATTGTAACTCCAGATCGCATCTCAACTCAAAGCTCAGAAATCTTCTCTGTTACCCCATCCAAGACCATGGCATCCAACGTTGTCTCCCCATTCTCATCAGGACTTCCGCCATATCCGACTGCGCATGCACATACAAACCGAGGGAGATATATGAAACATCCTTCCTGCGAATCACTGTCTCGAGACACGGACAAAGACACCATCCCAGCACCTGAGCCATCACACTGAAGATACTCGCAAGTCGAGCATCCCTCCACAACTGCGTCCACAGCCGACTCTCCTGTCTCAATCACCTTCCATGCCGCACGCACTGCTTCCAGGAACGGCCAAGTGCTAATGACGAGGGGCACATCATGCTCAGCCTGACAGAGCAGGAAGACCTGCACCAGTCCCCCATCGCCCACTCAGTGCTTGGACCTAATTCCATGTCCCCAAAATCAATAACGAGGAAGGAAGACCGTGCCTGCCGGGAGCTCACGCAGATCACCAACACTGCACATAAGCAGTGAATGAAACTGGAGAGGATGCCATTGCTGGTGCTCATGCTTCACTTTTCTTCCGAAGAATTGTCCCTCACACACAAGCCACATTCTATCGGGCCATTTATGTTGATGTCCTGTAGCTCGGAAGAGACATGGGCAAGCAAGTTCCCCAGAGTCCAAGCAATGCCAAGTGTCCCAACCAGAACGATGGTCGCCTGGAATAGCAGAATTCCAGCCAGCACCCGCTTCAAAATGCGACAATGCATTGGCTACAGCATCGTTGCAAACGCCTTGCTTCACACGTGCTGGAAACAACAAGAGCTCGCGAGGTGAGAGCCGAACAGCCTCCCGTGCAATCCAGGCACACACTGGTGGCGGGCGTGGCCCCGTCGTCAGCCGAGCCTGTGGGCCAGGTTCGGAACCACAAGAACTTGCCGAGCCTGGTCCCGCCAGTGCCCTAACCTAGACCTTATTTCTTTAGTCATAACAGCCACCACATTATGACCCTGTTTCTTGAATCCGCTGCGCTCCAGCCCTCACTGCTGTTCGCGCGCGCTTTCGCCGCCTCTTGCCCTCGCATCCTCGCCTGTGCCGCCTCCGGCCCTGGCTTGTGCCGGGTTTGCGCTGTGAGGTACGTGAAGCCCTGCTTCCCTCTCTGGGTTCTGCTCTCTCGATTGGCGTCTTGGAACGGGTTTCTGTGCGGCTTTGAGGCAGCAATTGACGGGGGTTGGGCCGGTTTGCCTCTCTGTGAACGCGTGTTTGGTCAGTTGTGTGGCCTGCGTGAGTTGCCTGTGGCCCCCCTTCTTCGTCATGAGTCTTAGTATTGGGCTGCTTCTCGCGTGGGGCGACCGTTTGGCCGGCCTGCCTTTTATTTTCTCTTTCGGCTGCTGCCATTTCCGTCTGTGCATACGGGTTCTGGAGCTGCAATTGGCTCGAATGTGGCCGTGGCAGTCCTGTCGGCGGAATGGTTGAGGTCGTTTTGCTGTAGTTTGGAACTTGACCTACACGAGATTATTCCGTTCGCTTCGCTCCTGCAGACGCTCTTCGGTTTATGATATTGGGACAACTCGGTTGTAAAATTCGGCGACTATTTATTCGGTGTTGGAAGGATGGGCGACCAAGATTATGGTGTATTGCACGCTCCTGTTTTGGATCAAACTATGGATGAGGCCGGTGACCCAGAGCATAAAGAGGAGCTGCCAAACGAGCATCCGGGGAATGGAAATGGAACGCTCACTGAGGGCCACGAAGTTGGGGCTGACGGGCAGCAGCCGCTCGCCGAAGAACCACCCGGTACTCACCTTGCCATGCCAGAATGTAAGACGAAATTCTCCTGAGTGTGTTCCTGTTTCTCTGATTGTGCAATTGTGGTTTTGGAATTTTCAAAGAACGTAGTCCGCGTGAGGTTCTCCTCCAGCAGTATAGCAAAAGAACAGACTGTCAACTTGTTTGTGTTTTTTATGTTGGGAAGTATAGTCGCCTTTCTCTGGCTGTTGGTTGCAACTTCTCATCGGTTAGGTCGTTCTGAGTTACATGGATTGTTACCAGTTCTTACTAACCGGTCGATCTGCTGTGCAGCTCCTTCATCTGAGGAAGATCGCCTTTGGAGTGTGGTGAAGGCCAATTCGGCAGACTTCAATGCCTGGATCGCCCTGATTCAGGAAACTGAGAAGCTGGTGAGCTGTTTTACTGCCTCAAGTTGTTTGGTGTTTTTGTTCGTTGCAGCTCAGCTGTGTAATCATAGGTCCATTGCTGGGGTTTGACATTCTGCATGAAGTTGTAGGATGTTCACCCAGTACTAAGGTTGGCATTTGTTTGTACCAACTGTATTCTAGTGAGTCTGTGCCTATGGATGTAGCAGTTGCCCACGTGGTAGAAAGGAAACCTGTAATAAGTGCAGGTCTGTGCTGTGCCTCTTAGCCCCCACTCTTTTCTGTGTTTCACTGGGATCTAATTTCCCAGACGGTTTTCTTGAGGGCTTTACCGTTCCTTACTTCCAGACATTTTTCACCGTTGACTTTGTTCTGATGTTTTCCCTTTGTGTGCACACTATCAGGTCAATTTGGCCAAAATTCAAAAGGTGTACGATGCATTTCTGGCAGAGTTTCCCCTGTGCTACGGATACTGGAAGAAGTATGCGGACCATGAGGCCCAACTTGGAGTTCCTGAAAAGATCATAGAAGTCTATGAGAGAGCAGTCTCAGCCGTCACATATTCGGTGGACATTTGGATGCATTATTGCGTGCACGCCATGGAGAAATTTGATCCAGAAGACACGCGCAGGTATGATACGAGGTTTCTTTTAGACTGGGATGTTTTGAGTGTCGAATTCCTGGGTTTCGCAGAGTACAGCCGGAACGTGTAGTCCTCTGATCTCACGTGCCAAGCTGGAGCTTTGCTCGCTGTGTTTTCTTCTGACCATGTTTTGGCCTTGCTGCAGTTTTCATCATGAAAATAATTCTTCTCTTCCTAGAGAAGGGCACTTGTTGGCGGAACGGTTTGATCAAAGTCTCAGTCTTAGATTAATAAAAGAACTAACCATACGAATGGTCAAGGAAGTGAATGAAGCATTTGATTTTGGTTTTCCTGGTCATTCTGTTGAGGTCTTTTTTTTGTTCAAACACGAAGGCACCCCAGTTTTTCCCTTGCCCAGTTTACCTCAATCACTCCCATGTCATAGTATATCATAGGCTAGGCGGTCTTGCTTGTGAGATGCCATTTGACACAATGAGGGAACAACTGAGCCTTGCATCCAAATGCTGCTGTGGAAGATCGGGTCCAATTGAGGGCAGAGAGAGGGCCTCTTGAGCGCCGCTCCATGTCGCGGACATAGTGTGGTTTGGCGGGAAGGTAAATGCAGAGCATTTGTGCTTCTATTTGGAAGTCTGAAAAGCAAGTTCCACTGAAAGTTTTTCCTGCTCAAAGCTTTTCCTGCTCTCTAATCCGGTCCAATCTAATAGTCAAGTCCAAGTCCGCGGGGATGCTGGGGTTCATAGTAGCAGTCCTTAACCTTCCTAAGCTTTGTCTCTGGTTGCAGGCTTTTCGAAAGGGGGCTTGAGTATGTTGGGACGGATTATCTGTCGCATCTTCTCTGGGACAAGTATATTGACTTTGAGTACGCACAGGAGGAGTGGAGCCGCCTCACGCAGCTTTACACACGCATCTTGCAGATTCCTCTTCAACAGCTTGACCGGTATTTTGCAAGGTGAGCAAGCAGGTTGGCTGGTTTTCTTAGCTGCAGTGAAGTGGTTCTTTGCTTCATGTTCTTGTTCATCAGTACACTGACACTGTCAACCTGTACCTTGTGATCAGCTTTAAACAGATTGCAATGAGTAGGCCTCTTTCGGAGCTGCGGACTGCTGAGGAAAATGCAGAGTCAGCAGCTGTGGTTGCTGCTGTTGCTGCAACCTTGGAACCAGCTTTGGTGGAGGAGAAAGTCACGGACGGTCCTCCTGGGGATGAGGAAGGCAGCAAGGCTGAAAAGGCTCCAGGAGTTGCTGAAGCCGAGGATGTGGCAAGATTTATAGCCATCCGGGAGGCACTTTACAAGAGGGCTAAAGAGAGTGATGCAAAAATTCGTGACTATGAAACTGCTATTCGCCGCCCCTACTTCCATGTGAAGGCTCTTGATGAAATTCAGCTTGCAAACTGGCACCGGTATCTGGACTTCATCGAGAAAGAAGGAGACCTAGACAAGGTTGGTGTGGTTCTGGGTTGCTCCTAACGCTTCGATATGCATCAAAAGTCCTTCCAGTTTGGTGTTTGTCTCTTGTGCTGGAACTCAGTCCCTACATACTCAGATCTCTTCCTTGTGCTGGTCTTAACTTGAAATGACAGATAAGCTTAAACTTATGCTTGTTCGACTGTGCAGGTGGTGAAGTTGTATGAGAGGTGCCTGATTGCTTGTGCAAACTATCCAGAATACTGGATCAGATATGTTCAGCGAATGGAACTTGATGGTTACCTGGATAGAGCTGTGCATGCTCTCACAAGAGCAACTGACATATTTGTCAAGGTTTGTTTGCCTATCCAGATTTTGTTCAGTGTTGACTCTTAAGGATCTCTAGTTGACGAATAAAGCGACCAAGCTAACATGGGCCCATCTGTCTGTGCCTGAGCAGCGCCGCCCTGAGATCCATTTGTTTTCAGCAAGATTTAAGGAACAGCAAGGGGATATTACTGGTGCTCGGGCAGAATTTGAGTTACTCAACACCGAGCTTTCCCCAGGACTTTTGGAGGCAATTGTTAAGTATGCAAATCTTGAGCATCGTCAGGTGTGTAAGGTTTCCTCAAGATTTCTTCTGTTGCTGTTTAAGCTGTGTCGTTTATCACCCTTCCTCACACTTTCTGTTTTGCTGGACTCCAGGGCAACCTTGAAGGTGCTTGCCTTATATATGAATCTGCTTTAGATGTCGAGAAGGCCAAGGAGGAATCCCGGTCCTTACCCCTCCTCTTTATTCAATATGCCCGGTTCCTGGATCAGGTTCGTTTGCTTTCTGTCGGAGGTAGTATCTTGGGTGTACTATCTCGTATGCTCACTGGTTTCTATACATGGTGCAGGTTGCTGGGCAAACCGACAAGGCTAGGGAAGTGCTTGCGTCCGCCTTGGAACACTCTCCTACATCTAAGGTCCTGTGGGAGGTCAGTTGCTCCCAAATCCAGTTGCCCGTGTTTGTTAGTTGCTACTATTGCCACGGTTTGGGGTAGACTTTGTTGGCTCTAATCCAAAGAGACTAGCACAAACTTGTTAATCCAGTTTTGTCATTGTCTGCTCCTTGTCAGCACTGACAATCATTGTCTGCTATGTTTCTACTAACCCGATTTCAAACTGTCGTGTTATTATGTAGGCTGCTATTCACTTTGAGTCTTTCAGGGGTGGAGAAAAACAACTCCAGCGTGTAGATGCATTGGTGGAGAGAGCAACAGCTTCTGTTAGGCCTGACGGATCGCCGGGGCTGGCAACAATTGAAAGAGAAGAAATCTCAAGTGTATTTTTGGAGGTGAGGAGTCATAGCCCTAGCCATGATTGCTTTTACTTCTAAGGTATCGGTTAGCCTGTACTCATTTTTGCTCGATGTCGTGCAGTTTGTAGACTTGTATGGGGATACCGAGCTGATAAGGAAGGCTGAGTTGAGACATAAACAGTTGTTCCCTCCTCGGAAGTCACTGAATGAGTCAAAGAAAAGGAGCTCCCCAGACTCCGGTGTCACGGATAGGGGCAAGGTTCACAAGCCTTACTCTGGCGGTCAAACAGTGGCATCCCCAGTGCCTAGTGTGGTGCCTGCTTATGGAAATGGACAGGCCCAATGGGGATCAGCTTATGCCCCTCAGGCCTACGCCAGCCAGCCTCAAGGTTGGCAGCAACCTCCTCCGCAGCAGGCCCCCCCTCCTCAACAGTGGAACCCTGGATATGGTCAGCAGGTATGTACATGTGGAACAGGCTTTTCCTTATATTTGGCTTCACTGTTTAACATCGTCGGCTGCCGTTGTGTGGAGGTGTGGAGTCTAAATTCAACTTCTGTTTGCGCAGGGATATAACGCTTATGCTGGGTATGCGGGATATGGTCCCCCCCAGCAGCAGGCCCCCCCACAGCAGCAAGCTGCTTATGGTGGCTATGGGCAGGGTTACCCGCCTCAGGTACTTACCAACTTTGGCTTAACTGACCTGGCTTTGTGCACGCCGTGAGTTTGGTTGCACGAATTTCGTCTGAGCCGTGATGTCGGTGAATGCAGCAGGAGGTGAACGGATGGACAGGTGGCTGGTGATGTGTGCTGTGTCGTAGTGGGCGGCTCATCGCATTCAAGGGTGGCTTGGTTATTTCCTTGTGTCTGAATCCGCCGATTCCGAAATGTAGTCTAGAGGCAGTGGTAGGTTGTAATTGGTGGACCTGG
This sequence comes from Anthoceros angustus, assembly GCA_010909165.1. Classification (NCBI taxonomy): domain Eukaryota; kingdom Viridiplantae; phylum Streptophyta; class Anthocerotopsida; order Anthocerotales; family Anthocerotaceae; genus Anthoceros; species Anthoceros angustus. Next base: position 598,510 of record MU008156.1, read on the forward strand.
CTTTGTGGAAGAGCTGGTTTTCAATGCAATGATAATTTTGGACCCACAGTACTCGCAGTGTCTCTTGTCACCCAATGGTATGGACCGGTACCCCTTTACCACGAAACGCAGCGAAACGTCTGCGTCGTTGCATGTCTTCTGCTGCAGGTGAGTTATAGCCCGAAAGCCGGGCGTACAAGGCTGGTGGGAGATGAGCAGAGGTGCGACGCCCCGAGGCAAAAGCTAGTCACGGGCATGGAGTTGGTGCAGTACTGGTGCGTGCAGCATGATGGACGTCTCACCAGCCCTAGTGCTACGGCGATGTCGCTCAGGCGTCAGGGACACGCGGACTCATGAATGCCGCATGCTGGCGTGACCTTGCTATATAAGGACGCTCGCCCTGGAGCTATGGCAAACAAATCCTCAGCGCAGCGCACTGCATTGCATTCCATCGTCTCGTCTTCTTCTTAGGTCATCGGCACCAGGTCTGCAAGCGGAGGCGAGTTGGAGACGACCGTGGCATCGATCATGGCCAAGTCCAGCAGCGCGATGCTCGTGAGGTGGGCCGCGGCAGCAGTGATGCTGCTGCTGGCGATGGCGGTGGCGGTGGAGCAGGCGGAGGCGGCCTGCAGCGCCCCCGCTCTGCTGGCGAGCTGCGCCTCGGGAGCCGGCATTCCCAGCCACCCGAGGCCGGGATGCTGCAACGCGCTACGAGCGGCGGGCGTCCCCTGCGTGTGCAGCCTGTTGAAGCAGGCCCAGGTGCCGCCGGGCACTCAGCAGAACTACATCAAGGAGTGCAAGTTCGGCCCTGTCAAATGTTAGGAGGCTCAATGACATCGTCGGACGCCGGACGCAGGACGCCGGACGCCGGACGCAATAAGCGCTGCGATACTAATGTGTAGCTACCAGCTACCTGTCTAGGAATAAGCTACAATCATGGAGACTACTTCTAGTACTAGTGCGAGCACGGGGCGATGGCTGCACCATGCTAGGCTAGCATTTTGCACTGCTTGCAATTGCTGCCGACGCCCGGGGCCCATACACTACCTTGCCTACATAGATATCATCTCCTGTAGAACGGTCGTTTTGTATTGCCAAGTGCCCCTGGCCAGAGTGGATCCATAGCCCGCGCGCTCGAGCGGAAACTTTGGGTCAGTTGCACATTTCGTGCAATTTGTGCACGGGGGATTGACTGTGTCCCGTCCTGACGATGTACCTCAACCCGGCTTATAAATACATATATATGTTCACCACCTTGCCGAGCACGAAAGACAGCAGCAAGGAAGCATGGTCGTGTGCAGACAGAAAGCGAAATGCGAAAGTGTATCAGTGGTCATTAATGCTGGTGCAGTCGTCCACCATGGACTGCGCATCTTAGGAAGACAGGAAGACGACCATGGACTGCGCATCTTAGAAAGGAAACAAGACAGCAAGCAATGATCTATCACTATGGAATTTTGTTCCAATGGACAGCAAGCAATGATGTATCACTGTAAGTTTCTGTTCCAATGCTATGCGATTCTGTTCCACAGGAACATCTTCGAGGAGGAAACGAAGAAGCAGGCAATGTAAAAAAGCATCTTCCAATGGCCATGCTACGGGATTCTGTTCCGTGGAAACATCTTTGAGGAGGAGACGAAGAAGCAGGCACTCTGAAAAATTATCCTCCAGTGGTGGGGATGAGAGTTCGACTTGCCGGATCCGAACCAGTGACCAGCGACTTAAGTCCCATGTTGATTTGGTAGTATAACGTTATTCAATTACGCTAAAAATCTACCGGTTTCACACTGAAAACGCACTGAAACTTCTGAACAGCCAACGGTGGAGACTTCCAACGCTTCACCGGTTTTCAGTGACGTAGGTATTTTATGCGTATTTTTCTTTCCGACTGTGCTAAGTTCGAAATGGGAAGGAAGCGCCAGTAATAAAGGTGGCAGCTCTGCTTCGGTCGAATTCTTGCACAATCAGGATGAGCGTCAAAAAAGCACGAGGCGACGTGTATCCGGAGATAACACATACCTAGTGGCAGCTTATTCCTAATTATCACGTGGTAGCGGAAACTCAAATATGTAAATTTCGGAAAAAACATTGCCAAAGGTATCATGTCATTGGCACAAGCTTTCCACCGCAGTCACAATCTGATGTGGCTGAACGACAGTCAGCTCTTCCAACGGCCCGGAGTAAGGTGTGGGCACATCCTGCGACGATAAACAACCTATAGGTCCATCCAGATAGTCGAAGAAGTTTTCCATGATGGCAGCCCGGAGACTCGCACCGATGCCACCGGTTCTCATGCACTCCTCCACTATCAGGACTTTGTGTGTCTTCTTCACTGAGTTACCGATGGTGTACAGATCAAAGGGCTTCAGCGACCGGATATCTATGATCTCCGGATCGTAGCCCTTGTTCACCAGAGTCTTGGCTGCCTGTAATACATGGTGCCGCATCCGAGAGTAGGTCAGAATGGTGATATCCTCACCAGGACGCACCAGCTCTGCTTCCTCCAGGCAGCAAATGTATTCCTCGTCAGGGATCCTCTCCTTCAGGTTGTACAGCAGCACATGCTCGAAGAGAATAACCGGATTCTCACTGCGGATGGCAGCCTTCATGAGGCCCTTGGCATTGTAGGGCGTGGAGCAGGCCACCATCTGTAGTCCAGGAACCGATTGAAAGTAGGACTCCAGCCGCTGTGAGTGCTCTGCTCCAAGCTGCCTGCCCACACCCCCGGGGCCCCTTATAACCACAGGGATTCTGAATTGTCCTCCCGATGTGTAGTGCAGCATACCACAGTTGTTGGCTATTTGGTTGTAAGCCAGCAGCAAAAAGCCCATGTTCATGCCCTCGATAACCGGCCGCAACCCGGTCATTGCAGCCCCGATAGCCATGCCGGTGAAGGAGTTTTCAGCAATGGGAGTGTCCAATACACGCCAGTCTCCAAACTTTTCAGCAAATCCCTTTGTCACCTTGTACGAGCCTCCGTAGTGACCGACATCCTCTCCCATGACGCATACGGTAGGATCCCTCTCCATCTCCTCCTCCAGACCCTCGCGCAGAGCTTCAAACATAAGTAGTTCATGACTGTTCGGACCATGCACCCATTTCAGTGAACAGCCCTGTTCTCTACAGGCCACAATTCTCCAAAGCGAGCGGCCACACTAGCAAAAAGGTCACCCGAAATTTCTTTCTTGGAACAAAACCTACCCTGCCTTTGCCGGTGCAGAACTGGCAGCTTCACCTTTCACCTGAAATCAGTACAGGAAATAGAGGACACTCGCCCCTCAGACACGCCTCTCAGCTTCAACTCGTGCGCTAAACAAGCAAACGCTTACAGCAACTGCTCTACGGACGAAACTTGATTCTGCTGCATCAGATTTGAGGCCGAGTCCAAAAGGAGCTCCAGTTTCCGCAGTAACCACCAAGCGCCGCGCCCTTGCTTCTATAAAACCACACACCGTCCGTCAGCTCGTTTCTGAGACAAGGAAACGAAAAGGCAACAGTGCGTTGCCACAAACGATGCCGCTCATCTTGCTGAGCATTTACAAGCAGCGGACTCAGTACGCATGCAGGATGCATGCACGCCTACAGAGTAAGGCACTGTTATCACAACCACGACCGAAGACAACAAAATGAAATTTCTGTCTGTCACCTCGGCCAACCACTCCCTTTCAGCTAGACAACAAACATTTCCAACGCTGCATTCACAGAATTCCCCTCACCTCCTTCACACTCAGGGTTAGCAGCCAGAAGGTGAAACACGACACGAAAAGTCGTCAAACTGCGACACACAGGCAGCACAACACCAGAGACTGTTTGAAGGCGTCCATGGGACAAGCAAGACTCTGCTTACCGCGAAAAGGAGACAACGAGGAACCGAAGCTGACGCTCGCCCGGTGGGAGGAGCACGACGCAGCCAGGCTCCCTGCAGCCGCAGCATGCATCAGCGCCTGGGACGCCATGGCAGCAACTCCAACCCGGGCGAATGCAACCTCTCAGACTTGGCCGCGCATAAATCGGACCCGGCGGGCGGAGAGATGAGCGCAAGTCCTGACAAGCTTGACGGGGACGCTGATGAGGCTCGCCAATCACGAATCACGATCCAGACGGAATGAAGGATCCCCAGGCCCCTTCACACCGCTGGTTACTGGGATTCCATTTCGACCCCTGGGTCGTGTGAACGCGGATATTTGAAACACGATCCGAATTGCTTCTTGTCATTCAATTTCGATTTGGCGCGATGCTGCGAGCGCGAACGCGCGAGCAGCCTCAGCAGCAACAGCAGCAGCAGCAGCAGCAGGAGCAGCGATGATGGGCGGGGAGGATGCTGGCGACGCCATCGCCATCGCTAGGGTTCTGGGCGAGGCTCAGATTTCGTCGGTGTCGCAGCACACTAGGCTGGTGAAGGAGCTGGTGCAGTGCAGGAGGCAGAATGGCGGGTTTCTGGAGGACTGGGCCCGGTGTCTGCAGCCGCTCTTTCTGGTGGCGGCGAGGAAGCCTGCGGCGGAGCAGGCAGTGCGCTTCTGCGCGCATTTCGCGGCGTACCGGGATGCGGACGCGGCGGAATGCGATGCGTTTGCGGAGGATTTTCTAGGCTTGCTGCTGGAGTGGGCCGAGGCGGTGGACAAGACTGTCCGCTTCAGGGCGTGTCAGATGGTGCATGAGGTGCGGTGGCGGGAGGTTTGGGTGTTCTGATTGCCTGATTTGATTTGGAGTTTTGAGCCGGGGAAATGTGGTGGCAGATAATGCAGAGGATACAGGACGATGCGATGCTCAGCGACGATACCTTGGACGGGGTGGTGGCGGGTATGCTCCGCCGTATGCAAGACAGGGTGGCGGCTGTGCGGGCTTTTGCAGCTCGATCGCTGGCGAGGCTTGCTGTGGCCACGGATTTGGAGATGGTGGAGAATTGGGGGATTTTGGAGCAGTATAGGCGGACTCTGGATTTGGACGAGAATGTGGTTAGTGGTGTGGACCATGTCATGGCTCTTATCTGGTGGTTTGTGGAAAGGTGGTATGAGGCTGCTGGGCTGATGCACGATTTCGGTTTTCACCAGGACGTGAGAAGATGGGTTGTCTTGTCCATTCCGCCAATTAGCTGTACCATTCCCCAAGTTGTTGAGAGGACGGCTGATGTCCATGATTCTGTCAGGAAAGCTGCCTTCTTCAAGCTTGGGCAGGATTTCCCGATCAACAGCCTCAGGTTGGTCTACCGTTGGAAGTTGGACAGGTTCTTTCCTGGGAACACGAGAGTGAGGGCATAACCACTTGCATGCTGTGACTGCAGCATTTCACAGAGGGCCCTGGTTCTTGAAAGAGGCCTTGCGGATAGAGTGCCTGCTGTGAAAGCTGAGTCCCTGAAAATGCTCAAGACCTGGCTGCGGAGGGACTGCCAGGGAGATGTGTTAAGCTTGTTGAAGCTCATGGACGTGGAGACTCATGCTAGAGTCGGAGAGACCATCATGGCAGAGCTTCTTCAAGCTGAGGTCATCCAGCTAGGATCCCATGGAGGCCCTATGAACGTGTTCGCACCAGGTGATACTTGCTTTCTCATTCTATATAACCTTTCTTTCTATTGAAGGATAGCTGCACGGGGAAATTCTGATGGGTTTGTCGGTGTAACATGCGCGCCTGGCAGATGAGAAAGACGGTGACCAAGCCCATCTTCTGGAAGCAGAAGAAGCCCTGTACTGGAGGATGTGGTGTTTTTTTGTCCATGATGCAGAACAGGTACTTCGTGAAGTGTTGTTTTGTGGACTGCATAGCCACCTCATCCCACATGGCTTATGATCCATGTCCCTGCAGACTAGAAGCTCTGAGGCAGCAACTTCAGGAGGTGGAAAGGCTGTCGTAGATGCTGAGAATGCTGCTCTCAAGCAAGAGGCTCTTGAGAAAATTTTACCGCCAACCGTAGCTGACTATGTGTCGGTGGTCGAGAGACATATACTTGCCGGTACCTGTGGAAAGGACTTCGAGGATGTTCACCATTGTGTAACAAGCTTGCTCTTCCATGAGTGCGGCTCTTGGGCTGACTATTTACATCTTGCCAACTGGTCCATGTCGATGATGCAGGGCAGCAATATCGCTTCGCCTCTCAACAGCTCTTGAAGATTGGGAAGCTGCTCGATTTTACAGATGCTGTAAGCCGTCAGGTTGCAGCTTTGTTTCTACGGAATCTGCTTGAGAAACCCGAGAGTCATGACGTTGTGGATATCTTGGGGGATGGTTTGAGTATTGGAGGAGATAAGGAATGGCAGGATGCAATTGCCGGATTTGGCAGAAGTGTTCATGCATCTCCTGGAGAGTGGGTTAAGGTGCTTATTGAGGCTGTGGCAGATCAGGGAAGGCCATGTCGTGAAGGTGATGCAAATGCCATGCAATGGCTTCATTGTCTGGCATTAACTGGCCTCCTTCTTACGAGTATCACGTCGACAAAACAACTCATTGGATCGGCAATTGAGCCTTCAGAGCTCTCGGATGCTCTGCTTAGTTCCGCTGTGAGATCGACAAAACATCTTTGCGTCTCTTCTCTAGCATCATTTCTACTGCTACATCTCCGGATTCACTGCGGTCTCCAATGCAGGTGAAGCACATCCACCCTGAGGTGCAACGGGCCGGCCTTAGGTGTTTGGGACTGTTCTGTCCACTGGAAGTGGTGCCCAGCTTGAAGCTTGTTCAGGCATTGCGGTCAGCTCTTCACAGTGCACATCAACCAGTCTGCAACATGGCGATAAAGGCAGCATTCGATCTTATCATCTGCCATGGTCCGAAATGCATGGAAGGGGTTGAGATTCAGGCATCGGAAGCGGAGGGAAGTGGCCAAGATGTCGGCAAGCCTGTGATGCATATACTGGCGTCTTGGCTGGATGGAGATGCACACTTTGAGGATCTCGCCGAAGACAGACTATCTCCTGTTGCCGATGCCGAGAGCCCAAGAGGACTAGTAGCTGAAGGATTCGCCAAGCTTCTAATCAGAAGCAAGACAGTCGGCGACAGCCTGGTTGATGAGCCTGCCATCCTCAGAAAGCTGTTGCTTATTTACTTCAACAACGAGACACGCAGGTTTGCTCATGTACCTGGTCCATTCTCGTCCTCTCTTTAGCTGATTTCCTTTGATTAAATGACATGAAGGTGATTTGCAGGTTGAATCAGTGTCTTTCTGTGTTCTTCCAGAATTATACAGCTCTTTCTGCTGATCATAAGGTGAGTCTCTCATGAACCTACTCCACAGCGGTTGATTCTCCACATTCCCGTACCAACTGACGCAATTTCTGTTTTACAGCTTTGTGTGGCAAGAGCCTTCATCCCGGTTGTTCGTTGTATGTGGGTGGGAGGTCACTCCCTTCTCTCGAGACAGCGAGCGACGACTGTCTCACGCTTCATGCTGCAGATGATGCTTCAAGAAATTAAGAAGCCAGCTGAGAAACCTACAGATGACTTCACAGAGCACAGTGGTGACGTTGACAATGGTCCACCCGACGAAGGCCATGAGGATCTGGCTTTGCGAATAGCCAATGAGGTTTGTGGGGTGGGCGTCTCTTATGTTGCCTGTTCCGTTTCTAGCTGGCTGAACTCTTTGTTACCAACTAAGTCATAATCTTTGCCCCTGCGGTTGTCCAGGTGAAAGTCGTTCTGCAACAGCCAAAATTCCCTTCCGTCAGGCTCTATGTGGCCTTGCTGTATCGAGTGTCGTTTGACCTTCAATTTCGGCCAACCCAGCAGAAGCTTATCAAGCTCATGCACTCGCTGGTGCAGAGGTCCTTCTCTCTCTGAAGTCTGCCTGAAACTGACCATACAGCAGCACTTCATGCTGACAAGACTCGGTGTGCAGCGCGATTGAGAGTTTATCGGACGACAAGCTTGTGACCAAGACTTTGCTTCGCGAGCTGCAGGCCTATGCAGCTCGCCTCAAAGCGTTAGACACGACTCCTGACAGTGGCCTCACTGACGAGGAGCTTGGGATCTTGTTAGGTGCCACCTCGGTCACAACCCCTACTCAAATTTTGTCCTTTACCAGAGGGGCGGTCTGATTTCGCATCGATACTGTTTGTGCAGGAAACTTACAGCTAACTGTCGAGCGAAACGGAGGTGAAGAGGCGTCTGCAGCAACTGTATCTACACCCGCAACCAAGAGGAAAACTGTAAAAAGTGGGTTCTCCTTTGCTGTTTCTGCTTGGAGTATTTGATTGCTTTTGCAAATCGGATTGCTAAAGCACTTACACTCTCGTGCAGGAAGGAAGAAACGAGCTGTTTCACCTGTGGATAGTGAGACCTCTTCTCCAGAAGTTTATACTCCTGCCCCACGAGACAGAAGGCGAACAACAAGGGGACGAGACCTCGTGTTTTCCTCTTGATGGCTTTCTCAAGCGTCAGACGTTGTCAAGCTTTGTATCTTGAGATTGCTAAACCCTGCCCTCTACCCCTACACAGCGCACTGCTGTACTTTGACGATAGTACTGCATATTCACATGTACAGCAGGACCTGGAAGAGCAATTGGTCAAGTTTTGCTACAGCTGCAACAACACCAGCCCTACCTTCAGCATTCTGGAGTTCAGACACTCATACATAGGCCAGCTGAGAAACTACAGATGGCTTCACAGACCTCGTGTTTTCCTCTTTGATGGCTTTCTGAATCTGGCGGTGTTAAGTATCTTCAGAATGCTATGCCTACGTTGGGGAACACACAGCGATGCCTGGAGGGTGGCTTCTCGTCCCCTGCGGTATTTTCCTTTTGGAGGTGCGATTTCGCTTCGCTAGCTTTAGTGACCGATAGCTTGCTATGAACGCGTCAATTGCTTGACGCCGTTGCTGTTCAGCTCCTTGAACACCAAAATATTGGCCTCAGTCCAGTTCACCCTAATAAAATCAATCAACTCATAGAAGGAGCTGGGCCAGCGCTCCACTTCCTCGGAGGCCGCCGATCGATGGACTCATTAAACACAGCATGCATGAAGAGGTGCCCTCCCAACTCTTACAGAAACTGGTTGCAGTCTGCAGCCAGTTTGAGTCGATCGTAGAATCCAATGTTTCTTAGAAGGGAATTTCTTTTCCCAGTGAGGTACTGTTCAACCTGCTGATCCTGTCTGTATGCCGTTTGAAGCTTTGAGATGGGACTCGATGGCTGCTACTGATACCAGTCGGTCTCCAGCCATGTGCAAGTGAGGGCCCCTCGTCTTTGACGTTGGAGAAGCAGCTTCACGCTCGAAATCCCCCATGCACCCTCCAGGAGGAGTCCAGACCATCTACATGGCTGGCAAGTAGAAGGTAGCACAAAGATTCTCCACTAATTTAAACCAGCGATTGAAGAAGAAGAAAAGAATTTTATTGAAGTCCACTAAGGAGGATTTCCGTCATGGGACTTGGTACTTGTACCATGGTGTGCTTAAGCTATTTGCACCAAGAGCATCCATTCTCTTTAGGCACCCCATTGACAACTTGTACCATGGTGTGCTTAAGCTATTTGCACCAAGAGCATCATTCTCTTTAGGCACCCCATCTAAGTACCGATCCAAAGGCACCCCATCTAAGTACCGATCCAAGCGCAAGATGCTTAATAACGACGTTCTTATAAATGTGTGTCCATTTGGCCTAAGCCATTTGGACACACATTCGTGACTGCGCGATTGGCAGCTTCGTGACTGTACGAGAAACCACGCATGCAACAATTCAGAAATCCTTTGGGCAAGGGGTCATCCATTCCTTCCGGACGGAAAAAATAGAGGACTTCCTACGGATAGTTTCTTGGGCATACGCTGGATTCAAACCCGAATCTGATACTTGAAAGGCGATTTTACTAACCAACAACAACAAACGGTGGAGGGACCACCACAAGGTAGAGATCATACACCATAAACTAGGTCAAAAACAGTGTGTTCAAATGGCCTTTATAAGAACATGGCTGCTCTATAGATATGGCGCTCTACTTATAAGTACTTATAGAAGCCTAGGATGTTTAAGCAGCCCATCTAATTAGATGGGCTGCTCAAAAGAAGTGAATGCCCTTGGTGCTAATAGCTTAGGCACACTATGTTACAAGTCCTTAAGTATCGAGTACCATGAAAGGAAAATTCCATTCAAGTGCACTACAATAGACTTCGTTGGGTACTTGGATGAGGTGCATAGAGGGAGTGGATGCCCTTGGTGCTAGTAGCTTAGGCACACCATGATACAAGTTATTGAGTACCAAGTACCATGATAGGAAAATCCATCCAAGTGGACTACAATAGACTTCTTTTTCTTGTGTACCAAGTACCATGGTAGAAAAATCCATCTAGTGTCCTATTATAGACTTTTTTTTATTCTTCTACACATATATAGGTTTGAACTAGAAGAAGAAGAAGAATTTTATTGAAGTCCACTGAGGACGAATTTCCGTCACAGGACTTGGTACTTAACAACTTGTACTATGGTGTGCCTAAGCTACTTGCACCAAGGGCATCCCCTCCCTTTAGGCACCCCATCTAAGTACCGATCTAAGCCCAGGATGCTTAATAAGCACCATTTGGCCTAAGCCATTTGGACAATAACTGAAATAAGAGAAAAAAGATGCAAAACTTATGAGAGATGAAAAAAGAGGCACAAGCTATGAGGAGTTCTACAAGGCTTGCCGATGATAAGAAGCTCAGAGACAAAGGCCAGAGAGCTTAGGGGTATGGAAAGAAAAAAGTCTACGCAATGAAAAAAAAAGAGCTAAAAAAGAAGAGTGTATCAAGCCCAATGTTCGATAAAAGAATAGGAAATGCATTTCACATTTAAGGTCCAGGGAGCAAAGCTTGCAAATACATTGTTGATGAGGAGTCGCGGCCTTAAGGCAACAATCGGTCTCGATTCGGAGGTCATGGGAGCTAACACGGAACCGACCAGCGAGTGTATAGAGATTGAAGGGATCTAAAGTAGAGTGGAAGTGTTGGAAAAATGGAGTTTGGGCTTGAAAGGAGAGGCAGAAGAAATAGAGCATTGAATGAGACGAAGGTATCTCAATTTAAGGTCCTTCCGAATGAGGTGGTTGGAGGGAAGGTGAGAGACTAGAAGAAGCTAGACTACAACAGCCAATTTTGTGACATTCGTGTGTGCGTTCCAAGCATGTGCAAGTAGGATGTGTGTGATCTAGGCGTATGCACCATTGGTAATCTATCTTTGCATAATCAGAGAAAGAATGAATGTATGCAATTTGGTAAGTTTGGTAAGAATGTGAAGTACGCAAAATGTGAAAGCCAAAGGATCTTGAGAGAGTAATCAATCAAGTCAAGTTTTATTCAACTAAGATATCATGGTGATAGGAATAGGGAAAAAGGCAAAGCGGGAAGCTGAAATCTTCGGGGACAACGGTAAGGTCCTACCGAGATTTGAACTCGGGCTACTGGATTCAGAGTCCAGTGTCCTAACCGCTAGACTATAAGACCGCCGATGGCAATATCTGCCACATAAATTTATTCGTACGTATTAACAATAATATATACTGCACACATTTCCAACACCAGTCATATGCAAGGAGTTGGTTTTGCCGTGGTCAAATCTGTGACATCCGTGTGTGCGTGAACCAGGCATGTGCAGCTGGGCAAGGCATGTGTTTGCTCCAGGCATCTGCTATATGGGTATTCATCTTTCAACGCCAATGATCCTACGCAAAATTTTCTCATCCTCAACAATCAGCCCATCAAGAAGTACTGGAAGTGATACTTCACAGACCGGTCTCCCCTTCTTTCTGACCGTGTCGTCGGGTCGTGTGAAGCGACCACCCCTTGAACTCGTGCTTGACATGTTCACCTGCATGAGGAAAGGAGCACAGCTGCTGCAAATAGGCGGCCGTGCAGTGTGTGGAGTATTTGCTTAGTGTGGTCTTCAATCTGCATGCTGCAATATGTTAGAATGCAAATGTTTCCTTGTAAATTTGGTTTCCATAAACATGAAGGTTGTTTGATTGGGCAACAACTCTGCCGCGACTACACAAGTGTTTGCCATCTGCTTTCCGTCTCTCTGTCTTTGTCCAATTCTCTGCTCAGACCCACATGTCACTGCCACATTTCTGAGACCCATTATGTCAAGTAAGACCACATGGTACGAGGATTCCGAACAGTGAAAAAATCTAATCAGCACTTTCACTTCAATAGAACTGTCCACAGTCCTGACCTGTCTTCGCAACCTACGCTCATTCTGAAGTATGCAGGAGGACGAGGTCTCGCCATACATCGGGCCGGAGCTTCCACACCTAATAAAATTATTTAAAATATGAATTGGATCAACGGCTGCTCAGGAATACTAAGCTGTTATTCGAGATTCTGCAAAACTCTTCTTGGAAAATCTCGACGTTCTCAACCTATCTTCGTATCTACATAATCCCACTTGCCGCCTTAGTTCTCAAAGGCGTGACTCATCAACATAGGTCCATGATGTTGCATCATCCGCCTCCAACGCTCCAAGATGCTCCAAGAATCGGCGACTACGCTCTACATCATGGTAGCTTCTACAAGCACTCAGCAAAGACGTTCAGCGCACGACTTGATTCCCTGCCAGGTAGCTCCATCTTCAACCTCCCACTTTTGGAATGAATGTCCACTTTGGAGACACATAGACTCCAATGCCTCTTCCATAAATCTGTGAGGGAAGAGGCATCGCCTGCAGCGGTGCCCCGCAGTGGCGGAAGATGGAAGCAGGAAAAGGCAAGATTCTGGTGATTATTGAGATTTCAGCACTGGAAAGGCTATTACATCTCGAATACTTGCACTATTCGTGAGGAGCATCACAAGCCTGTCAATGCCAATTCCCTGCAAGTTCAAGGAATCGTCAACGCAGTCAGATGCACCCTGAACAGGAACCCCACACAAGCTCGTCCATTTCCTTCGAGACCTCTCACATTCACAGCAGGTCTTACCATGCCAGCCGTAGGTGGCATGCCGTACTCCAAGGCTGTAAGAAAATCTTCATCAAGCTTCACATCGTAGGCCTCGTTAGCTTGCTCCTTGACAGCTGCTTCACCTTTTGCTGTTGCAGATTGTGCAGCCGCAGCCATAGCGGCCATATGAACTTTCACCTGGGATTCGAGCCGAGCCCGCTGAAAAAGAACAATCGTGGATGAGCATGAGCACAAAGTAATCATAATGCAGCACGGACAAGATATGAAGTATTCAGAAAATACCTGGTCAATAGGATCAGTTAACTCTGAAAAAGCATTAGCCATTTCACGACCGAACACAAATAGCTCGAATCTTTCCGTCAGCCCAGCATGGCTTCACGTTGGAAATGGTGAAACCGCATAAGGAGTGAAAGGAGTCAAAAACTTTTGATCTACTGACTAAACCCCAACACTTGCAAACTGGAAGGTAGAAATGAGGAAAAACATTTTGCACGACAATCAGAGTCAACCCGCCAAAGCAAGCAACTGTATACTCCGGTCAGCTCCTCATACTAGGAATGTTGCAAACGAACGTGGATGAGTGTGAGATCAGACCTTCGGTGTGGCTTTGCCAGAGGGGAGATTTCTACTGGATGATCCATAACAAAAGTTGGTTGGATCAAAGTTTTCTCAACAACAGCTTCAAACACCTGAATTAATATACATGAGTTGAAACAATTAAGCTACTTTCACAATGCATTTAACAGAGTGAGAAATGAATTCAACAGATTGAACAATGTACTGAACAGACCATGTCCAAGTACAGCTCACCTCATTCAAGACGTGCCCAACTGATGGACAATGACCAAATGCATGTTTGTCTCCAAGAGCTGCTGTTGCGGCATCTTTTGCCGCGGACAAATCATTCTGATAGATTCGGAAGTCAATCCCTGTAGCCTCTTTGACAAGAGAATGCATGCTTGCCCTTCTCCAGGGTCTTTGCAAGGATATTTCCGTACCCTGCAGTCCAATCCAGGTATCTAAGAAACAGGCCCTTTCAGCTTCTGAAAGGGGACACCAAACTGAATCGGGAAAAGTACCTGATAGTCAATTTGAAGGCTCCCGTTGACTGCTAATGCACACTTCTCAAAAAGCTCCTCTGCAAGGTTCATCATATCATTGTAATCTGCGTATGCCTGATACATCTGTTTGCACGAAAGGGACACACAATGAGGTATCAATCAATATCAGGCATCATTGAGCGCCGAAGCTAACCTTCCCCCCTTGAAGTGTTGATTACTAGCACAGCTATGGTCATCAAGCTGTCGGAAAGTTCCATCACAGCCATCAAGCGACTCCAAGGGTACTGGACCACTAATATGGAGAGAACCAAGTGGCCAATCAAGAGCAAAGATATTGTGCGATTTCTCAACCTCTATGGAGGTGAACTCTGGGTTGTGCCGAGTGGATATGCCTTCATTTCGAAAAATACGTCCTATCTCATAAACCCTTTCAAAGCCTCCTACCTGTGAACCACCATAATACATCAGGTGGCTCTTCATGAAGAAAAAACAGTACTGCACTCATCCAGTGTCAAACAATATTCTTACCACCATTCGCTTGAGATGCAGTTCAGTTGCAATTCGCAAGAAGAGATCCCTACCCAGTGCATTGTGGTATGTAATGAATGGTCTTGCATCTGCGCCTCCTGCCGCTCCCTAGGTTCAGAGACAAATTGAACAGGCAACAGTTATGAAAATGGTTGAGCAAAGAGTAGCACACATGTGAAAGTATGGACCATCAGATACGAGGCAAACCTGGAGAACAGGTGTCTCTATTTCTAAGTAGCCTAGATCCTCCATGTGCCTTCGAATCTCAGAAACAATCTGCATTTCCCCATGTAGCATGTCACTGACGTCTGAGACTAGGTGCCAGATTCAGATTGAGAATCTGGTCTGGAAGCAATATACGTATCATACAAGGGCCAGAAGCTAACTTTTGCACGAGACCGGAAAACACTTGCCACTTCAGGGTTCACAATCATATCCACATACCTGCACGTGCATAGCAAAACAGCTTATAGAACCAGAAACGTCACTGCGCCACAACTTTTAGAGTTCGTTCTTCCATACCTTTGTCGGTACCGCTTTTCAACGTCAGTCAGACCATGCCATTTGTCTGGTAGGGGCAACAGTGATTTGGTGAGAATCACCAGCTCGTCCACATAAACTGAGAGCTCACCTGCATAATTAAACAAAGGAGTCCAAACCACTTCAACGCTAAACAATCAGCCTATGCAAAAGCAACACAAAAAAGGTACCTAGACACCACATAACTAGGAGGAGGATAAGAAACCTTTGTCGGTGCGCTTGATAGTGCCTTTTGCACCAGCAATATCCCCAATATCCAGAGAGACTTTCAACTGATCGAACAAGCCTTCCTGAATCCTCGTCTTCTCACAGTACAACTGTCCGCAGGCAACATGATTTCCTCAAATCATGTTGGTTGTTCCTTTCAAACTCTGCAAACGCTCAAGTTGGTGAAGATGCTAACCTGAATTGATTCCGAATCATCCCTGAGAGTCAGAAACGCCAATTGTCCAAAAAACCGCCGAGCCAATATCCTGCCTGCCACCGAGACATAATCCGCTGCTTGCTCCCCATTTGGTAGATCCAAATATTTTTTCTGAAGTTCGGAGGCCGAATGTGTCCTATCCCAGGAATACGCATACGGTTCCTGCCCTCCATTCCTTAAGTCTTCAACCTGTAAATTCTCCCTTCCTCAGCACCGGCAAACCTACACGCATCTATGCAGCAACTCGAGAATGCCTCTAATCCTGTACAAAAATTCTCCCACGAATCATGAAGCCGGAATCCACTTTCAGCAATGGAGCAATTATGGCTCGCAGGCAATGGTGTGCGACCATCCCCACTGTACCTTCTTTATGCGCAGGGTTCGAACATCCTCACGCGACGAGGTTCCAGCTACTCCCTCTCCCTCCTCCCCCGCCTTCCTCCTACCCCCACCTGCCCCCCGCTGCCTCTGGGAACTCTGCTTCTGCTTCTTCTCCTCCTCCACAGGGACGGCGGAGCTGCAAGAAACAGTAAGAGACCGCGCCAGCCTCCCCCTGGCCCGCTCCAACCCACGTTGCGAGTGCGCTCTGGCCGGGCGTGAAGAAATGCGAGCCAGCATTCTCCACCGCGCACCGTGCTCTGGACGGATGATCGAACCGCGAGCGGAACTGAAAGCATCCGCAGCAGAGATGAGAGGAAGAAGGCAGAGGCGGCGTACCGGCATCGCAGCAGCCATCGCAGCAGCAGCTGCTTCGCTTCAGCAAAGCCACGTCCAATCGTGCAGCTTTCACACCTTGGCTAAAAAGACGTCTCAGCGTTTCAAAATTGGGGCTTAGGTGATCGAGCTGGCTCGATTCCAAATTCAGCAATCCGACCGCCTTTGCAACAATCAATTCTGCACCATCTCCAGAGCTTATGCTGCTGCTGCTTCACGACATGCCATAGGAGGAGATGATCTCAAGTCGGATAAAAGGACTGGTTGATCATGAACATCCCACGGCTGGAGTCCATGGCACTGGCGCATTCGCACATCTCAACTGTAGTTCGCTACAATCAGCGCAGAATCAATCCTCGTGCCTGGCCAGCTGCATCGCGGTCTAGTCTAGGGCTTTTTGGAAGGTCTGTGTCCCAATTGTGCACAAGGAAATGCTGCGCCTGTGTGAGCATCCGGAGGTGTGGAGCAGCCACCACCAGCGCATCAGGCAAGGCAGAAGGGGAGGGTGTGGAAGAAATGGAGCATGTGAAGATTGCCGTTGGTCCCACAGGCAGTTGCATTGAGCAGGTGTTTTCATTCAGGAGGATGTTTGGACCTTCCAGTGTGCTTGTGGTGGTGAGGATCCTCCGCTGTGTCGTAATTGGGGGATTTGGATGCCATTGTTTGGACTGTGGCTCAGCTGTCTGGTATGGCAGGTGACACTGGCGAAGCCGCTGGGAATCATCTTCCGAAGCATGGAAGGAGGTAAAGGGGAGCTGGTGGTTGTGGAGGGCCTGGTTCCCAAATCCAATGCAGATCGCTGCTTCCGGACGGCACTGATGTTTCAGAGCAACGTCAGGCAGCGCAGGGGAAGCGTGATAGAGGGAGATATCAGGCCCGGAGATGTGCTACGGGCTTCCACCACAGTGAGCGCTGCTCGAGCTTAGAATGGCATGCGTTAGCAATAGTGAAAGCTTGCCGTCTCAGTGTGAGTCGGTTGAAATTGCATCCTGCTGGGATGGCATGCTCTCAGCTCGATGCCTGATGGCTGCAGGTTGACGTCACAGTGGATCTGTTTGGCTTGCGTGCTCCCCGCCGCGTGGTGAAGCTCTTCCAGGCAGATGGAAGACCATGGAGAGAGACCATGGCTGCTCTGAATGCGAGCTTCGTGGCAGACGGCCCTGTAACTCTTGTCCTGGA
This sequence comes from Anthoceros angustus, assembly GCA_010909165.1. Classification (NCBI taxonomy): domain Eukaryota; kingdom Viridiplantae; phylum Streptophyta; class Anthocerotopsida; order Anthocerotales; family Anthocerotaceae; genus Anthoceros; species Anthoceros angustus. Next base: position 615,783 of record MU008156.1, read on the forward strand.
ACGGACGACGTAACAAGCTCGTATGAAACAGGGCCGATTCTGGTCCATTCGTCCAGTCTCTGTTGAACCATCCTGGGCTTTTCTTCAGTCTAGTACATTCGCTTACGCACTCTTAACTTTTAAGTCATATTTTCCCTTTATGTAAAGAGGAAAGGACGAGGTCAGTGGGCTTTGAGGGAAGCAAGGTGGGAGTAGAATTGCTGGGCTGCGGTGTAGGCCTCCATGGCGATGGCGAAGCAGGCGCTCACCTCTTTACGTTCCCTACGCAATGTGCTGTCTGGCGGTGGCCACCGCTGCATGGCCTCTGGTCCATCCAAGTTGAATCCAGGCGAGGTGGGCGAAGTTGCAGGCATTCCAGAGAAGCATCTGCACAGGAAGGTGAGATTGCTCTTACACCTTCCGCATCTTGTTGCCTGGTGGTGCTGTTGCGGGGGGAAATCGTGTGGCAGATGGATGGGAGCACAGGATTCACTTTGCTGATGGGCGGAATCGCCAATTTTGGTTTGTGTCTCGTCGATGGGCAGGTTGTGATATTTTCACCAGCACGAGTGGCTTCCCAGCAAGGGATGGCCAAAACTGGGCGCTGGAAGATCAGCTTTCAGTCGAACGAGAAGTATGGGAGGCTGGTTTGGCAGCTCGTGAGTAGGATGCTTCTGTTGTGGTGTGGAGGCTTAGGGTTTTTGATGCGCTTTGTAGGTGGGAGAATCCGTTGATGGGATGGACATCTACGGGGGATCCCTATGCAGCAGTTGGTGAGGCTGCTCTTGCTTTTGACACCAAAGAATCCGCTGTCGAATTTGCCAGCAAGCATGGGTGGGAGTACGAGGTATGTGTTGCACGTCGTGGTTTGTTTGCTGGCATGCTAGTCTTCTCACCTTTCTCTACGGCTTGCTGAGCAGGTTAGGGAACCCCATCAACACGTGAGGAAGGTACACCCGGGACCAAATGTTGAACTTGCATGGTCTTTTGGCGCAAACAATTGATTGGGGTGTTGCACTGCTGCGCAGCCCAAAGCTTACGCAGACAACTTCAAGTGGAAAGGTCATCCTGCAGAGTGATCGGGCTCATTGGATTCCCACTTCCCACACAAGTTGAGGCATTCAACGAATTCTTTCTTTGCAAGTCGGCTTGCTGCTGCTGCTTCTTGTTGAGTATTGTGCTTCGCACCATGCTAAAGCACCCCGGGTGAGCGCTTCTTGGGAGAAGTGTGCGTAAACAATCATGTAGGCTCTGTCAATAAACGAGATGAACTGTCATCTGGCTAAGTCTGATGTTTGGAGACCCTCTACCCTCAAGGACGGAGACCCTCTACCCTTGAGGACGGAGACTGCATCAGAGAATCTGGATCTGGGTCGTTGTGTCCATGCTGCAAGAGAAACCATGCATTTGTGAGACAATGCCACTTGTACTTACAGGAAACAGGATGTTTCGAACTAGGTCTACGGAGGCTCGGCACCCAAATCACAACACGCAAGGCCAAGTACTTGTGGAGGACAGTATTCATCGAGTCCCCGTCACACCGGTCTGTGAGCATCGTGAGAAGCTAGCTTGCCTTCACAGTCATAGCTTTGCGTTAACACCCCAAACTCGCCGTTCATATCTTCGTCTGAAAAGCTATCCACCGCCTTGAGTGAAGATCCCTCATCTGTGCTCCAGGAAGTAGACAGCCAATCGACAGAAGGGTAGGAGCCTAGTCACTTGTAAGCTATGCTTAAGTAAGAGTCTTCCCGAATCCCAACACCTCCCTCACCTTAGCAAGGTACGACGGAAAATCACAACTAAAATACTTGTGGCAATGAGAAGGATTTCTTCCGCAATCGCCCATCTTGTGGGAGCCTTAATTGCCTTTAGAAGTGTCTGCCTTAGTCTCAAGCACAATCAGCCAGAGAAGGTGGAATATCCTCCCTACACTATACACTTCCAAGGATGTCAGGCCCGGATTTAATTCGTTTTGCCCTCGCAGTCGTTACTCTAGGCACACAGCGATGTGGAATGTGCCTTGTACACTGTACATTTATGTACATAAAGTCTCCATTTCCGATACATGTACATATGTGGGTAGGGATGTAGTTGTGGACATGTGGACGGCCCGCTGGTGGACGTCCATCGAGAAAGGGATGTCACAGAAGACCTGCAGTCCTGCACGTCACACACCTCCACGAGCCAGTGTCATCGGCATCCTGCCATGCCGGCAACAATTCAACAATTAGCGTCGATGGGTGCCGGCAAGGTTTCCATGATGTGCTACATATGGACCTGTCTCCTGTAGGTCTCCAGAGATACGTATGTAGCAGCTGCAGTTTAATTTGTGCTTGCCAATCCGATGGCCATGGGTAGGAGGGCATCAGCGTAGTGGAGGCCTACCGTGGCACTCGCAACTTCATCAGCAGCTGAGCTAGCGCTGAAGGAATCAGCGTACCGTGGTCATTTTCAAATTTTCTCCTGCGTCCATGGGCTTCCACACATTAAATAGTTAAGAAAAACCATAGGGAGTGCGACGTTGGGATGGCCGAGTTGGTCTAAGCCTCCAGCGCTAGACTGTGGTCTGAGAGGTCTAGGGTCCGAATCCTGCTCCCAGCATTACATGGTACCGCTGAGTAGCTTTACGTTTCGTCATTCCAACTGAGCAGTTGCAAGGACTCTTCGGGTTCTGATGAGCACCGGAATGGACGCTCAGTTGCAAGGACTCTTCGGGTTCTGATGAGCACCGGAATGGACTAATGTTTACCTCTCGATGAGCCTGATTGATCCGATCCAGATTCTGGACTCCTCCCGGCCGTGGCCCGTAATTATCCGCTCGCTGGGCCTGGGACACCTCTACTACCCAGCATTGTCAGCTTCATCGGCAATGTATGTACAGTTTTAAGACGTCTGTGGTTGCGAAGCAGGCATGCACGCGTCGGACGTCTCCATTGCCCAAAATGTCGGCCCGGCTTGAGACAAGCGTCCGTTTGTTGCCAGCTAGGTGGGTCCGCTGGTAGGCATCTCGCACAGAACATTTACTTGTAAGTCAATGCGGATAGAGACTGCGCACTCCCAGTCTCCCGCTCCTCTAATCAACCCACCTTCCGCTCTTCTGCGGCCCCGCCCACAAACTCAAAATATGTACCAAACCGAATCTCTGCACTGTCCCGTGCCTTAGCCCGCTGCTTGAAAATTATAATGGGAAAGGTCCACCTGGCCGTGCCTTACAGCTCGCTGCCTATAGCAATGCTCATCAGAACTGAAAACTACACAAGAAATCATTACATAATCCATTCACAACCAAATACATACACAATCGTTAAATAATTCATGCAAAATTAATAGCAATGCTTATGGGAACTTGAAAATATACAAGAAATTACTATATATTATCTAGGTAGACTCTTGTGGTTCATACCATTTGAAAATATTCATTTTATGGGACTTCAAAATCCGCACGAAATTATTTGATGTTTTATGTCATGGGACTTGGAAATATGAAGGAGCCCAAGAAAACCGTCAGATGCCCTCTATCATGGGATTCGGAAATATGGAGAAACCCGCTTTCACGGGACTTGGGAATCTACAATAACGATTTACAATGAACGGAGGAACCCGTTAGTATCTACTTTCACGGGACTTGGAAGTCCACGGGACTTTGGGAATCCACAATAACGGTTTACAACGAAACGAACGGTAAGTGTCTGCTTTCATGGGACTTGGAAATCCACAATAACGGTTTGTGGATGCCAATGGGGACCACAAGCAAATTGTACTTTGTTGGGCTACAAAGTCCGAAGCAGAAATGGTTCGGCATTAGTTCTATATGCAGAGAAGGAGTAAAGTAGGTTGTTTTCGGTCTGGCATTCGTGGGCTAGCCCCTTGGCTCTTGGTCCTTTAGTGGGTTGTCCCCCTCTAATAAAAATGGAGACTTTATTAAAAAGAAGAGATTGACAACCATCTACCCCGAACCCAAGGAGTAAGGTGCATATAGAGTAGGAGGCATATAGAAGAAAGGTTAGCCCTGAGACTTGTGAATCGAAATCTGAATTGAACTTTGCTGTTTGCACTTTATGGTACGCGTCTATGTAGCATATGGCGACTCACGTTTGTAAAGACGAATCGAGTGTGGCCACAGCTTATTGAGCGTATCTGTAGGTGCGATAGGCAGAGATCGGCAGTTGCATGTATGTAGTGCTGGGTGGGGCAGCCCAGAGGCTCGGAGGGCCGAGGCTCGGGTCCAGGCCAGCGGGCTTGATCGCGACATTTAAAACCTGGCTGCTTAAGTGAGAGGGGCGCCGCAGTTGCTCGCGCATTTGGGCACCACATCGAGAGGATCCGAGGAGGCGATTTGGGAAGGCAGCAGCGCAATGGCAGCAGCGGAAGCAGCGGCCGCGGCGGGGGCTTCCGCTCGCAAGCTCTCCCTGCGCTCCACAATGCTCCATGCTCTGCAGGACTTGAAGTATGTTGTGGATCCGGGGGAAATTGATATGACGCTCACCGCCTTCCAGGAGCGGTTTGGGGCCGAGCCCAGCTCCCAGGACCTCAAGATATTCACCCACCAGGCGAAGGACCCCGCTGACAAGGTGAGGTCGCGTGCGGAGCTAGGCTGAAGCTTAATTCCTGTGGGAACCGCGTGCTTGAGCTTGCAGCGCTCTCAAACATTTTTCAGTTGTTGCAACCAGCTGGCGGCCATGGCCTCTCCCGCCCGGTGCCCGGTGCCCGGTGCCGGTACCGGCCTGGGGCAGTGCTGGTGCAGGGGCCTGGGAGGCTGGAGCTTCAACTGACCAGCGTTTTGTGTTTGTTGTTTGTGTCACCGACGGGTCCAGCTCTTGGTCTTCTTCAACGACGATAAGATTGTGAAGAAGCAGAGCATCGAGGCGTACTGGGTGGAGATGGGCGAGAAGGAGACCACCCGGGCCATGGTTATCACTCCCGCCAGGTTCATCAGTGTCCTGGCCGAGAACATCTTGGAGAAGAATGTTACTCACGATCTCATCATCTTCCAAGTAGGTCCAGCTCGCTGTTTCCTCTCTCCGCCCGCCTCTGCGCTGCTGCACAGCTTGCAAGTCTGGTCTTTCTCTCCATCAGCTGAATAACGTTGTTGCTGCCATGTTCAGGAACAAGAGATCCTGACAATGGCATGGCTGTTGGACGTAGCCTCGGTGGAGCCTGGTAGCTGGGGCGTGGAGCTGCGTCGCCGCCCGCAGATCAGAATGAGGTGCTACCAGCTCCAGTAAGTGTCCACGTGAAACCACCTCTCAAACAAATGTCCCCACAAATCTTGCAAGCTTGCCTGACGGTGTCCTAGGCCCCCGCCTTGCCAACTCATTAAACCTGACTTTGTTTTCTCCCTTGTGTTTCCAACACCAGGCCGCTGGCAACAGGCAAACGCCTCTTCTCAGAAAGATAGCCTCGGTGCGCACTTGTAAATATTGGCTGTCCACTCGCCTCTACACATGGCAAGGCAGGCTTGGTCCGATTGGAGACCTCATCACGCTGGCAAGGCGCATTGCAAATTCATTGCTTTTGCATTGCATTTGCAATCCTCCTCTTCGGAGGATGAGAGTAACTGTGTGGAAAAACAGATGACTTGAAAACCGGCGTTTCTGTGTTCGAACTTGTCTTCCTCTGGTTACCGTGGTCCCTAACGTGTAGGAGCTCCAAATATTTTACTTGATACCTTTCTCCCAAGGGCAAACGGTTGAGGGTGTGGGTGAGACGTCTCGATTCACAAGCCGTGGAGGGCTGGGGCAGTGCGGAACAGCTGTGCAAAACGCCAATCCAACGCATCTGTGTGTCGTACGAGAGGCCCGGGCGCATGGCATCATCGCCCTTGCAGAAGAGGTTATTCAATTGCACATGGCGATGCCCTACGTTCTCTCCCAAGCACTCGGCAGTCGAGACGAGCCCCGGGCCCCGGCACGGATTACGATTCCCGGTGACTTGGCTGACACATTTGCAATGGACAAATCGCAGACTGTCCCGTCCTGCGCTGGGCGCAAGAGCCAGCATGGATTCACGACCCATGGAGTTCGCTTGCGTCGCAAGCAGGCTCGGAAAGCGTGCGGGAACGTTAACCCGGCGAGGTCCGAGAGCTGGCAAGTGTGGAAGTCCAGTGTGAAGCAGGAGCTGGAGCTGGAGCTGGAGCAGGGGCTGGTGCAGGAGCCATGGACAACGCGGGTTTCATAGCTGCGGCGGAGGAGGGAGACGTCTCCAAGGTGAAGGAATTCCTGAAGAACCCTAAGAACAGCGCGGAGGTGGAGTTCAAGCGCACCTCGGATTTCCGCGTCGTGGCCCTGCACCGGGCGGCGGAGAGGAACAAAGTGGAGGTGGTGAAGACCATCCTGCACTACTGCCCCAGCGTGCTCCTCTTCGACGAGGACGACTGGAGCCGGACAGTGCTCCATGTGGCGGCCCAGGCGGGGAAGACGGAGGTGGTGAGAACGCTCCGGGAGCATGAGCGGGTGAACGTGAACGCCAAGGCGAAGGGGAGCATCACGGCTTTGCATCTGGCGGCGTTCGCAGGGCACGGGGCTGTGGTGGATCAGCTCTTGTCGTGGAAGGAGGAGGCGGATCTGGAGGCCTGCTCGGCGGAGAATTTCACCGCTCTGCATGCCGCGGCGGATGCCGGGCAAGGAGATGTGGTGAGGATGCTGCTGGCTGCGTATAAGGAGAGGAGGCCCGGGGGAGTGGCGGGATTTGTGAATGCTGAGGATTGCTTCAAGCGGACGCCGCTGCATTACGGGTGCAGGAAGGGGCATGTTGCGGTGGTGAAGGAGCTGCTGGCTGTGCCGGGGTTGTGGTGGGAGCTGTGGATTCGGTGTACAAGCTGATGCCGCTGCATCTGGCGGCTTGGCTGGGGAATCATGCGGAGGTTGTGCGGATTCTGCTCGCGCACGACGGGGTGCAGGCTAATGCAGAGATCGGGCGGCACGACTACGTGCCGGTGCCGAACGTGCAGAAGACGGGGGAGGTTTCGTGGAAGCTGCTGCCGCGGCCGAGGCTGGCGGACAGGGAGGGGGACGACTGGCCGAGGTTGCCGAAGGGAGGGACGGCGTTGCATCTGGCCGCGCAGGAGAATCATCTCGGGGTGGTGAATGAGCTGCTGGCGTCGGGGAAGACGGATGTGAACGCGGTGGATGTGGATGGGAAGACGGCGTTGCATTATGTGGTGGAGCGGGGGTTTTCGCTCATGGCCGGGAAGCTGGCAGCGCATTCTAGGGTTGATGTGAATTGCTTGGACAGGAGCGGGAAGACGCCGTTGCTGTATGCCGTGGAGTTAGGGCAGGAGCGGGAGTTTGGGGTTCTGGTGGGGGAGCCAAGGGTGAATTTGAATCTGGAGAGCAACCAGGAGACGGCTCTTACGCTGGCGTTCAAGCTGGACAGGAAGGGAATGGTGAAGGACCTGCTGGGACAGTCCAGGCTGAGGGCTAATACCAAGAACTGGGAGAAGAAAACGATGCTGCACTACCTGTGGGACAAGGGGGAGGAGCTGAAGGGAGATTTCTATGAGGACGTGAAGGAGCTGCTGTTGAGTAGGGGAGATGTGCAGAGATATTTGGACGGTTTGTCCAAGGATAGGCAGCTGTTTCTTAACTCTACCAATGCGTTTCTAGTGGGAGCAGCTATCGTGGCTGCGGTCACGTTCGCTGGGTTCCTGAAGCCTCCCCTGAGCGGCAGTGATTCCCAGCTGGCTGCTGCTGTCAAGATCTTCTGGGCCTTCAACAGTGTGTCGTTCTTCTTCGCCATCTACACCCTTGTTTCAGGCATCCAGAGTGTGCTTCCCAAGAGTCACCGTTTTGTTGAGGACGAGGTTTTCCGGCTGCGGCTTAAGGTGGGTGTGACGTCTTTCAGTCTCATGATCTCGTCCGCGTTTGTCATCGCAGCCTTCATTGCTGCTGGTTTCGGTAACCTTCCTGCAGATACTCAGAGAACCATGGTGGCCTCCACTGTCTTCGGCCTCCTTCTGCTCATTCCCTTCATTTTCATCCCACTGCTCATCGACTACAACACTTATTTGGCAGACTACTCGTCAGCAGACGTCCAGAAGCTGGCATCCCTTTCTGACCGCCTCTTTACTTCTGCACCCTTCCTCTCTATTCTGCTGGTAACAGCCCTCACATTCGGCGCAGTGCTAATTCTCATCATCGAGAGTGTCCTTTGAGAACACGCTCTCTCCCCGGGTAGCCTCTTCTGCCTGCAAATCTCGATAGAGTTGCTCACCTGATTTTGTAGAAACCTGTCGCAACTACCATACAGCCAAGGACTCGCGGAACCTCGTTTTACGATGAGCGACAGCCGTTCCAACACCTCATAGCGTGTGACGCTGGCCTGTCCCTTCCTCTAAAATATGTAAATCTGGATGCAACAAAGGCGAAGATGATTAGGTTTATATCTCATCAAACGCCCAACGTGCAACATACTATTTGTCCGATCGGAAAGTTTACTCCATGCTCTGACGTTAACGGTTCTCCTTGAAATTGCTTCTCATTTCAGCCATGCAATCCAGTGGCATCACTTAGAGAAATTCCCACACAACCCAAATCAGAGGTGCCTTGACGCCCGTTCTGGTTAGCTCTTCCGGTGGAGTTTCTGCTCCACAACACAGCTCCGCAAGCGGAAGGTAACCAACAGGGGCCACCTGCTTGTATTTGACCCTAAATCCCGACATGGGCAACGTCGTCGTTGTTGTATCCTGAGTTCCTCCACCTGCTTGAGAGCAGATTCGGAAAAAGAGCAGTGACGCCGAGACCAGCACTGGACACCAGCTCCGTTTCTGTGCTCACAAGTCTCCTCAGTTGCGTTCTTAGCGCGGTTGGTTGTCCAAAATGTGAGGCCCTGACTTTCTGTGGAGTTCCTCGTTGCAAATCGATGTTACTCGTATTGTTCAGGGACTTGGGGAGGCCCTGCATGAAGGAATGGAGATGACAGCGGGGGTAGGACTGCCCTGCCGTGGCCCGTCCCGTAGAGATGTGAGGTGCAGCAGCTTTGCAAGGGAGGCAGCAGGTGCAGGAAAATGTCTGGGTGTGGAAGGTGGTTCCATCGAGGGTCGTAGGCAGGAGCTCTTGTGGCGGCAGTTTTTCATGGAGCGTACTCTGTGGTGGGACAACAGGGAGCTCAAGAAGAGCTCCCGCTCGCCTGACTTCCGGCGCAAGGATTCCTCCGAGGTCCTCTGGTTAAACAGCTTGCACAAGCCAGCTTGGGTGGATGAGCAGCTGGCTGCTCTGGAGATGGAGGTGGGTGGTCGTACGTCGAGCTCGCCGGTTGATGATGGCTGTAGCAGGCGGGCGGCCGAAATGGGGAGGGAACTATGTGAGCAGGGACGGGTCGCTGAGGCTGTTGAGGTTCTGGAAGGTTTGCTGCGCACAGGCTACCGTGTTTCCACTTCTCACTTCTGTGCTGTGCTGAAGGGATGTGTGGGTGAGGAGGATCTTGTTCTGGGCCGCCGTGTTCATGCACTTGCCGTAGAGAGGGGGTACGAGTCAGATGCATGCTTGTGCAACCACGTCCTGCGGATGTATGCTTCTCATGCCAGGTTGCAAGAAGCGATGGATGTGTTCAGCGTCGTTGCACAACCGGATGTCTTCACCTGGTCTGCCATCATTTCTGCCCATGTTAAGCACGGTCAACCCAAGCAGGCCATAGAGCTGTACCGGCAGATGAGCAGGTCTGGTGTGAAGCCAAGTGGGCATGTGTTTGTTGCAACTCTGCAGGCCTGTGGAAGGGAAGCAGACTTGGAAACTGGACAGCAGGTGCATGCTCATGTGTTGGCCAGTGAAGTTGAGTTCGATTCCTTTCTTTGTAGTTCCCTCGTGGACATGTATGCCAAGTGTGGCAGCTTGGAGGACGCTAAGAGAGTGTTTGATGCCCTTGGACACAAAAATGTGGTGACATGGAACTCCATGATAGCGGGATATTCTCAGCAGGGCATGGCTGAGGAAGCTTTTCGTTCTTACAGCCGTATGCAAGAAGAAGGAATCGTTGCACCTGATTCTGTGACATTTGTGTGCCTCCTGCAGGCATGTGCAAGTGTGGGCACCCCGGCCCTTGAGACGGGGAAGCAGTTTCACGCACAGATTGGAGAGCAAGGGCTTCAAGCCATTGACTCTGTAGCCAACAGCTTGATAAACATGTATGTAAAGTGTGGCAGCCTAGAGGATGCTCGCAGTGTGTTTGAACGACTTGGACCTCGGAAGGATGTGGTGGCATGGACCTCTCTGATAGCAGGATACTCCCAGCAGGACATGGGTCAGGAAGCCCTTCACCTTTACAGCAGTATGCAACAAGAAGGCATTACGGCACCCGACTCTGTCACATTCTTGTGCCTCCTGCAGGCCTGTGCAAGTGTGGCAGCTTTAAATGTGGGAAGGCAGCTTCACGAACAAATCAAAGACCAGGGGCTTGAAACAGATGTGACTGTAGGAACCAGTTTGATAGACATGTACGCCAAATCGGGGAGCATGGTGGACGCACAGCAGGTGTTTGATGCATTGCCTAAACCAGATGTTTTTGCATGGAATGCACTCATTGCAGGATACGCCCGCCAAGGAGACAATGAAGCAGTCTGTGCCTTGCTTGACAGAATGAGAGAGGCCGGCACACAGCCAGACAGCGTTGTGTTCCTCAGTTTGCTAACGGCATGCAGCCATGTGGGTCTAGTAAACAAGGGGCGAGAGTACTTCAAGGCTATGAGCAAGAACTATGGCCTGACTCCCACTGTGGAGCACTACACATGCATGGTGGACCTCCTGGGCCGTGCAGGGCAAGTGGACGAGGCTCTAGGGGTGGCCAGGACAATGCCCGTAAAGCCTGATGCTGCAGTCTGGTGCACTCTCTTGGGTGCTTGTCAAAAGTGGAGTGACAGGCAGGTGGGACGGCATGCTTTCGATGAGGCAACCAAGCTCGATAGCAGAGATCCGACATCATACGTGTTGATGTCCAATATATATGCTGCTGCCCAGATGTGGGAGGAGGCGCAGGAGATGCATGTGAGGCGGAAGAGAAATGGAGCATGGAAGCAGCCGGGCCAAAGCTGGTGGGCCGACATGGACGGGCGGGTGCACACCTTCTGGGCATGTTAAGGGTCCTGAGAGTGATGCATGTTTCTTTGGGTTGTTCAAACGAAAAAGTGGTATATAGATACCATCGAAGCTCATGAAACTGGCTGTCAAGCTAAGCTGTCCTGTGCTTTTGCTCTGCTAGACGAAGCAGGGTGCAAGACTGCCAACTCTCCATATGCTCAAAGAAAACAGAGCTGAATACCTCGAAGTTGGAATACATGTGAGGCAGTCTGGAGCAGAAAAAGGCTGCTTGTTGGCAGTCCTGGTTGGCAGTGAAGGCAGGCAATGTAACAAGTGCATCACAACAGGAGCTAAAGGGCCGCACTAAAGTCAAACAAGGAGGTGAAGAGTGCGAGAGCACTGACATACAGCGTCTCGTAAATGACTGGATAGAATCTACCAGTCAAAAGAGAGGGTGCAACGGCACAGTATGTAGTCACTCGTTACGAATCCAACATACAACGCTGTCATGGTGACGTATCAAACAAGCAAGGGAGTACTCCTAGCTGAAAAATGAGGATACATGGCGGACACAGAACCTCCCAGCGATGGAGAAAGGTAGTGAATCAGAGAAATCAGAAAATCACTCCAAGCAAAACATGAGTAGGGCAGAACGAAGGCTCCAACAACATGGAGGGCAGTGCATAACCAGGCCTGAACGAGAAAAAGTTCCCCTACGTGAGGAAGGCAGCTGCTTGGAAATGCAGTGGGCCAACGCGACCGTGAAACTATCAACCTCAAACTCACACGACGAGAAACTTATCCCTGGATGCTTTTAATTCTCGGCACGATCATTATCTGCGACGCAGGGAAACGATAGAGAAGCCATGTGGTTGGAAACAGACCTTCAGCAGCTCAACGATGGTGACGAGGGTGTCCTAGGAGCTTGGCAACCAGAAGCAGCGCGCGACATGCCGCCAAGGCCGCGCCACGTTGCCATAGACAAATCTGGGCCCCAATCAAACTGAGTCGCGTCCTCGTATCGCGGCTGCTTCGAGAATCAGGAGTAGATATATCTTCCCTGGAGGCTGGAGCATGAAGAGACATAATAAAGAAAGAACGGTATCCGAGCGTGTGTCCTGTCTGCTTGGTTGCTTGCGCCGCAAAAATTCCGAACGTCGAGTGACTTCGATGGACGACTCGCATTCCTCTCGGAGGCGGCTCGCGGAGTGTTTCCAGCAGCGCAGCGCGCTGCAAATGCTTCCCCCAAGCCTCTAGCGCTGCTGCTGCCGCTGCGGCCGCTGCTGCAGCTTCCAGCCAGCTGAGGTCCGAATCGCGTAATGGCGGACGAGCTCGCAGCGCCGCTGTTACGGCCCGAGGGGGCGGGAACGGAGGTGGAGCCCCCGGCTGCATCGCCTGTGTGGGTGGAGGTGAAGGAGCAGCTCGCCATGGCGGCTCCCATGATCGGCGTCAACTTGTGCCAGTTCTCCTTGACCACCATCTCCGTCATGTTCGTAGGTCACTTGGACGAGCTCTCGCTTGCAAGCTCCTCCATTGCGACGTCCTTCGCCACCGTCTCAGGACTGAGCGTCATGGTACGGGTGCTGGTGCCGCGTTCCTTCTTCCGCTCAATTCCTGCCTGGTGACCTGAAACTGGCGTTGGCATTGCAGATTGGCCTGGCAAGCGGGTTGGAGACTCTGTGCGGGCAGGCGTACGGTGCCAAGCAGTACCGCATGCTGGGAGTGTTCATGCAGAGGGGGGTGGTGGTGCTGTTCGCCACGGCCCTGGTGGTCACTGTGCTTTGGCTCAACATGGGCTCGCTGCTGAGGCTGGCGGGGCAGGATGCTGAAATCTCTGACAAGGCGGGGGAGTACGCCCGATGGCTCGTGCCTATTCTGTACGCCTGGGCGGGGATCCAGCCGATGCAGAAGTTCCTTCAGACTCAGAGCATAATTGCTCCCATGCTGTTTTCTGCTGCCATCACCTCGGCCCTGCACGTCCCTCTCTGTTGGCTCTTGATTTTCAAACTGGGTGTGGGCTACCGGGGGGCAGCGTTGGCTTCCTGCGTTTCAACCTGGATCAATGCCCTCTTCATCGCTCTGTACATCAAATTTGCACCCGCTTGCAACAAGACTTGGACTGGATTTTCGAGAGATGCTCTACATGATTTTGCAGGATTCTTCAAGCTGGCTGTGCCATCTGCTGTGATGGTCTGGTAGGTGGTCAATGTGCTGTGGTCAGATGGCATTCATAACTACATAGTTTGGTAAATTAAAATGCTTGCCCTGTTTGACGTGGTTTGTGGCAGCTTGTCATGGTGGTCCTTCGAGCTGATGGTCATTCTATCAGGACTGTTGCCAAATCCTCAGCTCGAGCTATCTGCCCTCTCCATTTGGTTCGTTCCCTTTGCATGATCTTTTGCTTGTGGATGATTTGTTTCCAGTGTTGTTGACACAGAGTGTGATTGACCTCCTCGTCTGTCATTGATAGCATGAACACTGTTACCCTCGCATATATGATTCCATATGGGCTCAGCACATCCGCCAGGTGAGAGGAGTTGCTGCGCGGATTACATTCTGAGCCTGGGAGACTAGTACTTGACAATGTCGACCCGGCCCCGCCCGTCCCCCGCCCTTTCCCTGTGCAGCACGCGGATTTCAAATGAATTGGGAGCGGGACGTCCGATTGCAGCGAAGTTTGCAGTAGTTATATCCCTGACGCTGGCAATTGCATCTGCGATTACAATTTCCACTACTCTCTTCTCGATTCGCAACGTCTTGGGCTGGGCGTTCAGCAACGAGGAGGAGGTGGCTGCCTATGTAGCCACAATGATGCCGTTCCTATCAGCCTTGACCCTCATGGATGGCATCCAGGCTGTCTGTTCAGGTGCTGCCCTGCTCTCAGGCCTTCAAACTGGTGCTTTTCATTTTGTGCTGGAGTTTGGTCTAGACTCGATGTACCGTGGGCCTGTAGGGGTGGCTAGGGGGTGCGGGAGGCAGGCTGTTGGAGCATTTGCAAATCTGGGAGCGTACTACATTGTGGGCCTGCCTACTGCCGTCACTTTGGCGTTTGTGTACCACCTCAACGGAAGGGTAAGCCATCGTGCTCCACATTTCAATCCCACTGCCATGTGCCATCAAATCAATGTGTGTATAAACGTACGTTGTACTTGTCGATTCCCTCATGCTAACCTCATGTTGGGGCAGGGGCTGTGGATGGGGATGCTCGGCGGAATCGCCACGCAGATGACTGCCCTGCTTCTCATCACTATCTTCACCAACTGGGACAAGCAGGTCTGTTTTACCACCCACAACGGAATCTCGTATCGAAGTTCAGAACTGCACGCCTCAACAGTTTCTCACCTGGGGAGTCGGGTTCTTGTCTTGTCCACCAGGCGGAAAACGCCAAATCGCGGGTATACGGCTCGGCGACAGCGAGATTGCCGGTCAGGAGCAGAGATACGTTTTACAGGCTTTCTAGTTGTCCCAGCGAACTGGATTCCAGTATACATGTCTCACCCCACTGTGTGTCCCCTGCAGGTGACCATGCAAGTTCCCTCGAACGGCCTCCCACCATCACCCTACGCAAATGGCAAAGCCTCCGTAGCTGACGAGTAGTTGTTTCTAGCTAGTAGTGGCTCCCTGGCCATACCTAGCCACACACACTGCTGGTGATGAGAAAAGCTTTCTTACGTGCGGCCAGGGGAGTGCAGCTCTTGGTTGCTCGGAAGCACACAAAGTCTTTCTTCATTGTGACGACATTGTGGAGTCTGTGCAACACAACGGGGTATCTACTCCATACTGGAAAATGAAGGGATCTGGTGTGGGAGGTTATGTTTCCGTTTGAGGAAGTCATACAACAAGCAGAACCACGTGCGGCATCAGCAATTTTTGGGACAGTGGTGGACGAGCTGCTGGTGCCCAAGGCGGGCCGCTTCAGCGGCGAGGCCTATGTGGTGCTCGGCGCGCCCATGCAGGTGGACTTCGCGCTGCAGAAGAATTGCCAGAACATGGGCCGCCGCTACATCGAGGTGTTCCGCAGCACGAAGCAGGACTACTACATGGCGGTGGCGGCGGAGGTGGCGGAGCCCAAGGAGGACGACGACTTCCTCATGCCGCCCCAGTTCAAGCCCGGCTCCGACAAGGACCATCTGGAGCACACGGGCGTGCTCAAGCTGCGGGGCCTGCCCTTCTCCGCCTCCAAGCGCGACATTATCGACTTCTTCCGCGACTTCAACCTGGCCAACGAGAATGTGCACATTGTCGTGCACGACGACGGCCGCGCCACCGGCGAGGCTTACGTCGCGTTCGCAGGTCCCTCCGACTCCAAGGCCGCCATGTGCAAGGACAAGATGATGCTCGGTTCCCGCCACGTCGAGCTCTTCCCCTCCTCCCGCGAGGAAGCAACCCGAGCTGCCACTAAGTCCCTCCAGATGATGACAAATACATATGTACTTCAACTTCTTCTTCTTTTAACCAAGCAACCAACCAAGGCTCGGCACCCGCCTCCCCGCTCGCACGCCTTACCTTACCTGTAATGTCCGCGGGGTCGAGGCCGCGCGCCTGCCTGCACTCCACGGGCTAGGCTGTAGGGTAGGCTAGCCTGTTACATATGTTGTATGTAGAAAGTTCACACGTAGTTTGGTACTAGGTACCTACTACAAAATAAAAGACACAGAGACCAAATGGACACACATTTATAAGAACGCCGTGATCAAGCATCCTGAGCTTAGATCGGTACTTAGATGGGGTGCCTAAAGGGAGTGGATGCCCTTGGTGCAAGTAGGCACACCATGGTACAAGTTGTTAAGTACCAAGTCCCATGATGAAAATCCATCCTTAGTGGACTTAAATAAAATTCTTCTTCTTCTTCTTCTCCTTGCAACCCCAAATGCTGAATTTCTAAGGCAGCTATTTACGCTCTCTCGAGTAATTTTAAGTAAAGCATTTATAAAGCAGTACTTTTCTCTCTCTTGTCGAATCATTTTCAGTGAAGCATTTCTAAGGCAGCATTATTCTCTCTTGTCGAACCATTTTTGGTGAAGCATTTCTAAGGCAGCATTGTTGACTGCCTAAGTGTATCTTGTATACTTGCTATGTTTAATGACCCCACAATATGGGTCATATTATCACGTGGACATTATTGAAAGCAATAGACTCTTAGTTGATACCTGCACTTCCTAGACTCGTTATGCTTCCGATCACAGTAAGAGGACAAATTAGGCTTTTGTCCAAAGGGCACCAAGGTTTGATTAAGCCTTAATCATGTCCAAGCAATTGGATCAGAAGCTCACAATTGACAGCCATGCCCACGGGAAGCCTATGACTAAATATGGGCTTCATATTTGAATTTGTGTGTTCTTGAAGTTTGTTCTCCAAGCAATGTATTCATGCATTTTGGCACTACCAATAGTGTAGTGGTATCAATCCGCCTAATATCCAATAGAATTATTGAACCGTCGGGTAAATCTTAGCACTTGGCTGTGCTTCTAAAGGTTAAATACCGGGCTTAGCCTCAATAGGGATAATTAAATTTTGCCTCATGTATGATGTGCGTGCCCATTGCATGAGTGCAAGTGCCATGCAATCACAATGTGTAACATGTGAAGCTTGAATGTGTAAATCGTTTGCTTAACTATGCTAGGCTCCTTAGCATCGTAAACTTGTTCTTCTCCTAGGTACAATATCAGCACTTACAAGTTGAACCTATTTTCCAGTACTAGTGCATATGTATTGTGGCAGATGATGCGATTCAGTTCAACTTCTCGAAGTGTTCATATGATCTACGTACATATCTTTATATTGTGCCTTTTACTGAGACCAAATAAAACGACTACATTGCAGTAACGACTTGGTCAATCGATGGCACTGGTCCATGCCCGATCAGGTAGGCCTTAGAAGTTTGGAAGAGCAAGTGACAGAAAATGGCAAGATTTTGAGAGCTCTTGGCCTGAAATTGGCTTCCGTCAGAAACATGCACTGGCTGAGAGTGGGGACCGTCCATAACAAGCCTCTTGGTATTCAAGATGCAAAGCTCTGAGTAACCCAAAATGGTAGTGTGGACTATCTACAAGGGCAAGCCTGCCAGGAAGTCATTAACAGGAGGATGGAAGGCCTGCATCTTCTTGCAGGATAGGGTCACCGACATCAATTCCTTTGCCTGCTATATTCCTACAGTCTTGTAGGGTAAGCTACAAGACTGTAAGCTCAAGTGCTGTGAACTTGATTGTGACGGAAATAGCGCACTCAAGCCTCAGCATAATTAGGTCACAGTTCATTACTTAGAATATTTAATTGCATGTATTTACCCAATGGGTACGCCTCTTCATCTTTTACCCCTTATCTCTTCGCTCTCAATTGACACTTGAGCGTCATGCTTGTTGTATTCAATTAGACACACACACTTCTGAACGGAATAACAACCATACAAAAATCTTCATGGTATCAGAGCATCAGGGCTTCTTGATGATCTTTGATACCGATGGCAAGAATCAAGTCCTATCACTAGATTGGTGAAATATGGACAAGAGAGGAGCTAAACAAGCGCCTCTTGATTAGAAGTCATTGACAACTTAATGTGGCTAGCGGGCTAATTTGATCAGACCGACAATGAGAATTATGATCACTTATACAGTGTTGCCTCCATGAGGCTTAACCGACAGGCTCATCCAAACTTGGCATTGAATTTCAGTTTGTTGAACTAAGAGCCTCAAGCCAGCGCGTGAGACAGCCATTCTCCTAAATGTTGCCATCACAAGTTGTATCCTAAATGTTGCCATCACAACTTGTATCTAAAACCATTTCGCACATGTTCCACAATGGCTAGAAACGAGAATAGGCGCACTAATTAAATTACACTTGGTGTTCCTGCAGAGATCACACTCAACAATTAGAACCATCAACATCAACAACAAATCGAGAACAATTCACATCATTGCAGGGTGATTCCCTATACATTAACTCTCTCCAAGAATCCATCAACATTCTTGTGAGACGGCTCAATAACCTTGAGGATAGTCAGCGTGAATTGAATTCTTATGTTAGAAGGTCCAATCATCATAGGCTATCATCAATAAGATGATGACCTTGATGTTGATCTTGGATCATACCATTCAGCCTACACCTGTACATAGAGGACATTATTAGGCATAGGTGCAACCGTTCAGGCCGACATGAATAATAGCTTGAAGAACCTCATGACAAAGGTGTAGACGCAACTGTTCAGGCCGACGTCAATAATAGCTTGAATATCACCAAATCTGCTCCAACGTATCAAAATGGGGACTGTGGTCCACGATTATAACGTGGACATAAAGGACCAGGACAGATTTAATAGCTCCGACTACGACACATGGGTAATTAAAATGGTCTTCATTCTAGATGAGGCAAACTTGATGGGATTTGTCGATGGAACGGTGCCCAAGGTCGAATTGAATGCCACTGGCTCTAACCAGCAAGTAGTAAATGATTGGAAGAAACTCATCAAGATGGCTAGAAAACTTATCTTGGTCGGGTTAGAAAGGTGTATGCTCCATCAAGTGGATGGAACTACAACTTCTGCCGAAGTATGGTCATAACTTTCCAACCTATATCAATATGAAGATTTGGGAACAATGGTCGTTGCTGTAAGGAACCTATCCTCTTTGCGGATGAAGGAGTCTGACAACGTGCAAGGGCACATCTCTGCCTTCATATCTGCAAGAATGAAACTCTCAAGTTCAGGTTGGAAAATTGATGAAGTAAAGGCAACTACGGTATTTCTCAATACCTTACCTTCTAGCTATCATGATTTTATAACCTCCCAAAATCCTAAGATCAGAGATGCTCAGAAAGCACTCAAGAAAGGATGCAACGCTGCAAAAGTAACTGATGGAGTACTTGCCGAGGTAGTCTCCGCCTTCAATCAAACAACACCACGCGCCATGGTGCAGGACCCATATAGAGGTTAACTAGGATCATGTACATTGGTAGAGGACGAGGTAAAGGAAGATCTTTCCAACCAAAGTCGGACAAAACACATGTACAACAACTCCACAACCAAGAGCAAATACCAAATAAAATAAAATGGTAGTTGCAATTGGTGTGGAATCCCAGGCCATTTTCTCAATAAAATAAAATGGTAGTTGCAATTGGTGTGGAATCCCAGGCCACTGAGAAAATGAATGCAAGAAGGAAGTCTCATGCCTTCCTCAAAAAGGTCGTTCACCCTCTACCTATGTCGTCTCTTCATTTGCTGGAAATAGAATACCAATGTCCTCCTTACTTGGCATCATGGCTGTATGTCTTACACGAAATCCGGTTGATCATCTTGGGTGGTATCTGGACTCCTTTGCCTCGGTCCATATCTACCACACACAAGCCTTCTTCAGCACATATGACTAGGTACCTATTGACACTTTTGTGTTACTTGGGGACGACTCCGGACTTGGGGTTGTTGGAAAAGGTTCACTTCCACTTACTCTCAGTGATCAATCTGAAGTAACTCTGTTGAATGGCTTGCATGTACCTACCATGATCAAGAAATTGATCTAAATTATGGATTCCAAGTACCCTGACAAAGTATACACACGTCTCATAGCTATATACGGACTTAAACAAAGTCCTAAACGTTAGTACATAAGGATCAACAAATACCTTCTCTCTTGTGGCTTTGTTCAAGGCCTATTTGATTCAAATGTGTGAATACTTCATACCAGTAACGGTTATGTGCTCTTTGCCTTTATGTGGACGATTGCATCCTTTCTAGCAGTACACAACCAGCACTAGAGAGGGTTAAAAATATCCTTAGAAAAGAATACAACATGAAGGATGTAGGGGACTTGAAGTATGTATTAAGAGAACAAGTCGAGAGAAACTCACAGCAGCATGAACTTTGGATACACTAGGAGAAAGCATAGGTCATATCTTGAAGAGAAGGAAACTTGAGGACACCCGACCTGTTGATACACCTATGGTTACTAACCTACCACTAACTATCATGGATTGCCCACAATATGAACAAGGCAAGGAAGAAATGACATCCATTCCATTCCAGCTCGGCAGTGGGCTCACTCATATAAGCCTCACAAAGCCTTTGCCTGAACACCAACACTTTAAGCATTCAAAGGGCATGAGTACCTTTCCTTGCTTCAATCAGAAACCTTCCATGCCAGTAAGGTTCGCCCTGCGACTGTTTGATCCTCGTGCTGCTGATTCTCCTCATTGGGAAGGATTGGACAGGTTATCTGTCTGCTTCTTATCCTCAATAGGAGGAAATCCAACACTGGGATTAGAAGATCCCCTAAATGTCAAAAGTATCTTGGAGCGCCATCAAGTCCAAATTTGATCCCCGTGCTGCTAATTCTCCTCATTGGGAAGGATTGGACAAGTTGTCTGTCTGCTTCTTATCCTCAATTGAAGAAATCCAACACAGGGATAGAAGATCCCCTAAATGTCGAAAGTATCTTGGAGCTCCATCAAGTCCAAATCCGTGCCTCATGTTGCTTGATTCCTGGCGGTGGCTTCTTAGTGTGAGTGGGAGTGAAGTGGATAGCGCACTCAAGCCTAAGCATGATTAGGGCATGGTCTGTTACTTAAAAATTTAGTTACATGTATTTATCCAAGGGTATGGCTCTTCATCTTGCACCCCTTGCTTCTTCGCTCTCAATTAACACTTGAGCGTCGTGTTCATTGTATAGTTAGACAAACACACTTATGAATGGAATAACAATCATACAAAAATCTTCACATCGGATAATGCAAGAATCGATTTAGCAGGATATCAAGTTCCCTTGAACGACCCTAAAAAAAATAAAAGGATGTCGCTCGGATAAGCTGCTGACTTGGGGCCACTACTAGCTAGAATGAGCTACTGATCGCCTAAGGAGGCTATGCCATTTGCGTAGAGCAGTTGGAGGCCGTTCGAGGGAACTTGCATGGTCGCCTGCAGGGGACACAGGTGGGGTGAAACATGTATTGGCTGGCGGCAGAATCGAAAATCTTTCGGGCAATCTCGCTGAGACGGAGAGGCAATTGGCTGACGACAATAATAAGGCAATCTCGCTGAGACTGAGAGCCAATTGGCTGAGGACAGATAAAAAGTCTGTAAGTCTGACCGGCAATCTCGCTGTCACCGAGTCGTATACCGCGTTTTCCGCCTATTGGACAAGACAAGAACCCGACTGCCCAAGTGAGAAACCTTTGGAACGTGCAGTTCTGAATTTGGATACGAGATTCCGTGGTGGGCGGTAAACAGATCTGCTTGTCCAAGTGGACAAGAGTAGGCTTCTCCTTGTTTTCCTCCTTCTCCTTCTTCTCCTTCTTCTCCTTCTTCTCCTTCTTCTCCTTCTTCTCCTTCTTCTCCTTCTTCTCCTCCGCCTCCTTCTCCTCCTTCTCCTTCTTCTCTCCTTCTTCTGCTGCTTCTCTCCACCTTCTCCTTCTTCTCTCCTTCTTCTCCTTCTTCTCTCCATCTTCTCCTTCTCCTCCTCCTTCGTCAATCTTGTCCCAATTGGTGACGATAGTGATGAGTAGCAGGGAAATCATCTGCGTGGCAATCCCGCCGAGCATTCCATCCATAGCCCCTGCTCCAACACGAGGGTAGCATGAGCTTGAGCAGGTTTCAAATGCGCCCGCCCTTTTAGGCCTTTCCTTACTGAACTGCTCCCATGGCCATGTGCGCGGGTCTATACCCGTGTGCGGCTTCCTATTCTGCTGCATCATCCTGCGGAGGTAGGCGGCTTGGGCGGACTTTACTTGACAAAACATAGAAGACTCCCGGCGGAAAATGGGCTTGGCACTGGAGCCCTGCCAGAGTAGCGGAGAAGCTGGCGACTTCCCGTATGTCAGCGTCCGCAGGTTCGGACACCAGCTTCTGGGCCTCTCTACAAAAAGGCTCAAGTCTGTGAGCAGACGCGAAAACAAGAACTTTCACCCAGTTTCACGCCAACCCGGAGTTACAAAATGTGCGCGCGACGTGGCCAATTTCTGTGCATTACTTTTCATATTAATGTATTCACTTCCGCCCTGCCCATGAAGTGCGGACTCGATGCCGTCCACACGCCGACCACATAGTTCCAGATATTTCACCCACACTGGTAACGCGGGAGCATGTAATTGGGCCGGGGCTGCATAATATCGTGATATCAGAGATGCAAGAAAATAAATCTGCTGATATGTGTAGATATGATGATGGCAATCGGTGAAATTGCCACGCTGAAAATCGAATCGTATGTGCTCGCGATTCTCACCGAACCCGCTAGAACAGCTGTTGTTCTCGGCCTCCACCATAAATACATGACCTGTACACCTCTACTCTCGCGGTAAAGGCACGCAGCGCCAGAAGACGGGCATCTGCGCTTGCGCCTGCGACTGACGCCAGACTCCCATCCGCCATTTTCAAGCAGGCGCGCGCACTCCCTCCCACGCCAGCACCATGTTCAGCCCGGCGCTCACCGTTGCCATCTTCCGGGCGCTCACGGAGGTGGTGGCTTCCATCATGGAATCTGCTTGCAAGTTCAGCTCCGTCACCTCCAGGTTTCTGGAGAAATTTCGTCGCCACCGGATGCGGGTGCTGAGAATCTGATCTACTACGTCGGGATGCGGTACTGAATCTGCTCTGCGGAGTCGCAAAATTTCAAGCTAACGGAAGGATGGAACGGTCTCGGAGAGGAGGATGTTGAGGCTGAGCGCTGGCCTAGATGCGGTGATGGACCGAAGTCCGGTCCGGATGCGTTGCTCCTGATGTCTGTGTTTCTGCGGCCCGGTGGCCTCTGCTCGCTGGAGATCATATCATTCGGGTGAGCCCTCTGAGGCCGCGAGAGGGCAAGCAGGCCAGGGAGGTTGGAGATTTGAGGAGGAGGCTGGCGTTGCTGTCTTTCCCTCCGCGAACTGGAGTGTAAATCTGACCTTCTGTTCCCGTTTTGTGATGCCAAGATGTGGTCAGACATGAGAACCGCCATCCTACTGGAGTGTAAATCTGATCTGCTGCTCCCGTTTTTTGATGCCAAGATCCGGTCAGACATGAGACCCGCCATTCTAGTTGTATTTCTAGTCCAAGCAGTGCCGCAGAAATCTGCGAGCTTGGAGGTTGTGTTTTTGACTGCGTAGTGGTGACACTGGAGCTGGCTATTGAGAGGTGATTGTTGTGCGCTTCACCGCAGTCGGCCTGTGCTCACCGTTGTAACATACAGGTTCGATCCGGTTTGGCATCTTGTCAAACCGGTTCCGATGGCGCTAGCTAGCCACCTTGCTAAATATCTGGATGCTCATCCAGGAAGATAAAGAAAAATGCTACGTTTTCTCGCGGTAAATGTAGAAACATGCCTTGTCTGTTTTCCAGGATGCTACTCTATTTGCAAAACGCAGAAGCATCCACAAGCAGAAGATGATGTAAAGGGGACGAACAAGATAAACAGAGGGCAGATAGCTCAAGCGGAGGGTTTGGCAACAGTCCTGATACAATCACTAACAGCTGCTCAAAAAATTGCCATGACAATCTGCCACATGCGACATCAAACAGAGCAACCATTTTAATGTACCAGACCATGCTGTCATGAGTCTTGACCACAGCGCATGACTACCTAACAAATCATCACAGCAGATGGCGCATCCAGCTTGTACAATTCAGCAAAATCGTGTAGACCATCTCTCGAAAACCCAGTCCAAGTCTTGCTGCAAGCAGGTGCACATTTGATGCAGAGAACGATGAAAACGGCATTGAGACAAGTTGAAAGGCATCAAGCCAATGCTGCCCCCCGGTATCCCACCCCCCAGCTGGTAAATCAAGAGCCAACAGAGGGACGTCCAGGGCCGTGGTGGTGGCAGCAGAAAACAGCATGGGAGCAATTATGCTCTGAGTCTGATGGAACTTCTGCATCGGCTGAACCCCCGCCCAGGCGTACAGAATAGGCACGAGCCATCGGGCGTACTCCCCCGCCTTGTCAGAGATTTCAGCATCCTGCCCCGCCAGCCTCAGCAGCGAGCCCATGTTGAGCCAAAGCACGGTAACCACCAGGGCCGTGACCAACAGAACCACCATCCCCCTTTGCATGAACACTCCCAGCATGCGGTACTGCTTGGGACCGTACGCCTGCCCGCAGAGAGTCTCCAACCCGCTTGCCAGACCAATCTACATTGCCAATGCCAGCTTCAGATAAGCTGGCAGGGATTGAGCCGAGGAAGGAATGCAGCACCAGCACCCGTAGCATGACGCCTAAACCTGAGACGGTGCCCAAGGACGGTGCAATAGAGGGAGTTGCAAGCGAGAGCTCGTCCAAGTGACCTACGAACATGACGGAGATGGTGGTCAGGGAGCACTGGAACAAGTTGACGCCGACAATGGGAGCCGCCATGGCAAGCTGCTTCCTCACCTCCACCCACACAGGCGAGGAAGCCGGGGGCTCCACCTGCGTTCCCGCCCCCTCGGGCCGTAACAGCGGCGCTGCGAGCTCATCAGCCATTACGTGATTCGGACCTCAGCGCTAAAGCTGCTAGCCAGCTGGAAGTTGAGCGCCAGGGGCGGCAATGCGACTGCTGTCCATTGAAGTCACTCGACCTTGGGCATGTTTGCGACGCAAGCTAGGAAGCAGATGGCTCACATACAGGCCTTCGGTTGCTCAAGCGTGGCGTGCGCAACAGGAATGACCACCTTTAGTGTTTCCTAGGCAACGGCCAACGGTTGGTGGTGGTCCGGGCTGGTGGATTCGCACTCCCCTCAGTAGCATCCTCACAGCCTCTTATTGGCCGCCTGCCTGTCCTCCTGCTCCTGCTGCTGCATAGGGACTCCGTGCTATGTGTTAACGATTGCCCTTGAGATGGCTTCCCAGTGCAAGCCCACACAACCCAAACCAGGAGAAGTGCCTTGCGGGGCGTCAAGGCGGTTGCTGTCGGGGCGTCAAGGCGGTGGCTGGGGATGGTGGTTCCATCGAGGGTCGTAGGCAGGAGCTCTTGGTGGCGGCAGTTTTTCATGGAGCATACTCTGTAGTGGGACAACAGGTAGCTCAAGAAGAGCTCCCGCTCGCCTGACTTCCAGGTCAAGGAGTCCCACGAGGTCCTCTGGTTAAACAGCTTGCACGAGACAGCTTGGGTGGATGAGCAGCTGGCTGATCTGGACATGTATGCCAAGTGTCGACATCATGGACATCATCAACCGGCGAGTGCAACCTACGACGACCCATGTGAGCTTGATTCCTTTGTTTGTAGTAGCCTGGTGAACGTGTATGCCAAATGTGGCAGCTTGGAGGACGCCAAGAGAGTGTTTGATGCCCTTGAACACAAAACTGTGGTGACATGGAACTCCATGATGGCGGGATATTCTCAGCAGGGCATGGATCTGGAAGCTCTTCGTCTTTACAGCCGTATCCTGCAGGAAGGATGTGACATTTTGTGTGCCTCCTGCAGGCATGTGCAAGTGTAGGCACCCCGGCCCTGGAGAAAGGGACGCAGCTTCATGCACAGTTTGGAGAGCAAGGGCTTCAAGTTCATGTATCTGTAGCCAACAGCTTGATAAACATGTATGTAAAGTGTGGCAGCCTAGAGGATGCTCGCAGCGTGTTTCAACGACTTTGGACCTCGGAAGGATGTGGTGGCATGGACCTCTCTGATAGCAGGATACTCCCAGCAGGACATGGGTCAGAAAGCCCTTCATCTTTACTTCACTATGCAACAAGAAGGCATCCCGGCACCCGACTCTGTCACATTCTTATGCCTCCTGCAGGCATGTGCAAGTGTGGCAGCTTTAAATGTGGGAAGGCAGCGCCACGAACAAATCAAAGACCAGGGGCTTGAAACAGATGTGACTGTAGGAACCAGTTTGATAGGCATGTACGCAAAGTCCGGGAGCATGGTGGACGCACAGCAGGTGTTTGATGCATTGCCTAAACCAGATGTTTTCACATAGAATGCACTCATTGCAGGATACGCCCGCCAAGGAGACAGTGAAGCAGTCTGTACCTTGCTTGACAGAATGAGAGAGGCCGGCATGCAGCCAGACAGCGTCGTGTTCCTCAGTTGCTAACGGTCTAATGAACAAGGGCCAAGAGTGCTTCAAGGCTATGTGCAAGAACTATGGCCTGACTCCCACTGTGGAGCACTACACATGCATGGTGGACCCCTGGGTCGTGCAGGACAAGTAGACGAGGCTCAAGGGGTGGCCAGGACAATGCCTGTACAGACTGATGCTGCAGTCTGGTGCGCTCTCTTGGGTGCTTGTCAAAAGTGGAGTGATACTCAGGTGGGACGGTATGCTTTCGACGAGGCAACCAAGCTCGATAGCAAGGATTCTACATCACATGTGGGAGGAGGCGCAGGAGATGCATGTGAGGCGGAAAAAGAAATGGAGCATGGGAGCAGCCAGGCCAAAGCTAGTGGGCTGACATGGTCGGATGGGTGCACACCTTCTTGGCATGTTGAGAGTGATGCATATTTCTTGTGGTGACGTTTAAAAGTATAAGTGACACATAGATACCAGCGAAGCCCATGAAATTGGTTCAGAAGCTAAGCTGCCCTGTGCTTTCGCTCTGCCAGACAGAGGCAGGCTTGAAGACTCTCAAATCTACACATCCTCAAGGCCTGAACTCTGAGTTCTGAAAGCAGAACTGAAATCTGGAAGTCGGAATACATTTGCGGCAGTCTGGAGAAGAAAATATATTACATGTTGGCAGGCCTGGTTGGTAGTGAGGACAGGGAATGCACTCATCTGGAGAGCAAGACTTGGAAGTTGGAATACAGTTGAGGCAGTCTGGGGAAGAAAAAACATTACATGTTGGCAGGCCTGGTTGGCAGTGAGGACAGGGAATGTTATAACATTAGAACGGGAGTTATGATGAGCTAAGGGTCGCTCAGAAGTCAAGAAAGGAGATGAAAAACGGGAGAGCACTGACACATAGTGTCTATTAAACGACTACATCGAATCTACCAGCCAAGCCAAAAGAGATGTTGCAACGGCACAGTATCCAGTCACCCATTAATATTCCAACATGCCTATCGTGCCCACGCATCAAACAAGCTAGGGAGGACTCGCAGCTGAAAAATGTTCTCCACAAAACACTCCAGTAAGGGAGTCAAGGAAGACAGAAACATTCCACAAAACACTCCAGTCAGGGATTCAGGGAAGACACAAACACTCCACAAAACACTCCAGTCAGGGAAGACAGAAACACTCCCCAACAGAGAAAAACACTCCACCACACTCCAGTCAGGGAAGACAAAAACACTTCACAACAGAGGAAAACACTCCAGCACACTCGAGTCAGGGAAGAGGGTAGAAACGCAAACACAGCACACCCGTTAGGCCGGAAAAATCCAAGCCTGATGGAAACTGTCACACAACTGCGATAAAATATAACCAATGACCCGCAAAACCTTTAAGCAATTTATTCCCTCAAGCAATTTATTCACCTGTGGCTCGACTGGCCGCGATCAGGCCGAGGCATTCAGGCCACCGCCGGGCACTCCCTGGCCATACAAGGGGAAGAAATCTATTATAGCCATGATTAGGCACACAATCCTGGTGATGAGAAATTTCTTCCCCGTTAATTCGGAACACTACTGCTATTGAGTCTACTCAGTGGTTGTAATTAGTTGGTAACAATCCATGTCTACACCGAGAAAACCTGGGTTCAAACCCAACATCCACATGCGACACAGTTCGCAAAGTGGTTAAATTGTAAACTTTTCCAGCTTGTGAATGTTCGCATCCAGAACACTCGAGTCAGGCGAGAAACGCAACCCCAGCCTACCAGCAAGGCCATAGCAACCCAAGCCTCATGGAAAATACCGGAGTCGGGAGAAAAACGCAATCCCAGCCCTTCAGTGAAAGGCCATAGCAACCCAATCCTCATGGAAAACACCGGAGTCAAGAGAAAACCGCAATCCCAGCCCTTCAGCGAAAGGCCATAGCAACCCAATCCTCATGGAAACCTGTCACACAACTGCCATTTGAATATAACCAACGAGCCTTTAAATATAACCAATGACCCGCAAAACCTTTTTCCTGTGCCCGGATTTGTGCCATTTGAATATAACCAAACAGCCTTTAAATATAACCGACGACCCCGCCGAACATTTTTCCTGTGCCCGGATTTGTACAAAGTACCCATGCTATAGCTGTTCTAACAGCTCAGCCTGAGGTGTGATGCTGGCCTCTGCCTTTTTGTATCGAAATCTGGATGCAACGACGATGAAGATGATGAGGTCTATAATGCCAAGAACAGCCAAAAGGCCATAGAATTTGTCCAATCGGGAGGTGTTGACGTTCCGTCCAACCCAAGGCCGATGTCGCCCAGAAACTGAGGATGTGATGCTGATCAAAGCGCTGCTGAGAAAGTTTCCAGCTCCGGTGGATGACAAGCACATAGCTGAGCCCACAGTGCGCATGTGGTCCGGAGTTTGATCATAGAAGAAGTCAATTCCACCTACTACTCCAAAGACTTCTGAAAGCCCCGCCAAGACGTACTGAGGAACAAGCCTGAAGATGCTGAGAGGCAGCTTGGCGTTTGGGAGGTTCGCCACCTCATGGTCTCTCACGTACTGCAGCCTATGCCTCTCGGTGAGAGCTGCAACCATCATGGCCACAGATGCCAGGAAGAAGCCCACTCCAAGGCGCTGGAGGAGCGAGATTCCCCTGGGGTTACCAGTGCATCTCCTGGCCAGAGGCACGAAGCATTTATCGTAGACAATGAGCCCAATCACCACAGTCCCGTGGGCGAAGATCTGGAAGGAGGATGGAGGAATGCGGAAGTGCGGGCCCAGCCTGTTGTCCATTGTTTTGCCCTGCCTGGAGAAGAGCGTGTAGATTTGAGAATAGGATGCCATGAACACCAGACTGAGTAGCCAAATTGGGAGCGTGTTCACCAGCAGCTTCACTTCCTCCACTTGTGTCACGGTGCACAGCTTCCATGGGCTGCTTCTATCCTCGTCCCTTCGAATGGTTGCTGCCTTGTCCAGGAATCTGCATTCAGGGTCATTCGAGTTCAATGTAAGCACAGTTTCATTTGAAGCACAGTTTGCTCGCAGTAGCATCGATCTACATTCTACTGTGGAGACATGGCACATACGTGAAGGAATCCGTGTGCAGCAGCTGCCTTCTCTGTGGAGTCAGATATCTCCTACCAGGCACCTCGTACAGCAGGTTCTTGTCCGCCGGCACCCTGATCCGCCAGTTCCTGACAGAAGCAACTAGGACTTGAGCAACCTCAGTGCAGGAATCACCGGCCAGGGGCTGCCGCCTGTACAAGGGGCTTCCTAGCAGGAACATACAAAACGCAAGAGCAAATGAAGCTGTAGGGATGGCGAATCCCCATGCCCAGCCTACATCGGTCTCCACGTAAACCACTACAGTCACTGCTAGGAACGTTCCCACCGCAACCATGGCGAAGTACAGGTTGAAGAAAGAATCTCTGTGTGACGCCTCTTTCTCGTCCTCCTCGTCAAATTGGTCTGCGCCTAAGGCTGTCCAGCATGGCTTCAAGGCTCCGGCCCCGACGCCTAGAATGTATATGGAGAGGAAGAAATACGTCAACCTCCATCCCGTGGTCTTCGTAGTGCAGTCTGTAGAAGTGGCGTCCTCGGCAAGGCAGTAGGGCTTCAAACCATCCACTGTTGCAGAGGAGAGCAGCATACCGAGCCCCTGGAGTGGTTGCCCGACATCCATGGAAGAAAAAGTGGCGAAGTCTGATGAGCTGACAAGTTACAACGATGCTCTAAATTGACTAACGCAATGAAACAAGAGATTTGGACATCTGAAGTTGGCGCTCTGCAGGTGTAGGCAAGCTTACAGTGAGGTACATGGTGGACAAGAAAATGGATGCCTTGTATCGGCCCAGATATCCATCGGACAGGAAAGCTCCCAGAAACGAAGCGAAGAAGACACATCCCGCCCAGTTATTCACGTTCTGAGAAGCAGCAGCTAGGCCTTGTCCTAGAACGTCTGTGAAATAAGTGACGAGATTGGAACCGATCCCCTGGTAGGCCAATCTTTCGGCTAGATCGTTTGCTGCATCATCCAATCAAATTCACAGAACTTGAGCTAAGCCTTACGGACAGGTCTAGAGGATGGTGGGATTGTTGGAGGGAAAGGAATTGATCTCGGTGACCCTACCCAGTAAGAAGATGCAGGCCCTCCACCCTCCAGTGGAAGACTTCCTGGCAGGCCTGCCCTTGTAGTCCACAGTGCCATTTTTTGTGAAGTCGGAGCTTGGATCTTCAATCTCAACAGGCTTCTCATGGACGGTCGCCATTCTCATGAACTAGTGCATGCTCCTGACTGTGACAACAGGCACACACGGCTGAGCCTGTTCTTGGCTTTAACTCCAGCAAGGGTACTCCGAGGGGCTACCTGAAGACATGAACCAGGGCCATCCTTCGACGTCAAGTCCGTACTGCATTGCACTTTTTTGACTCAATCATTTCTGTAAAGGGGGCGATACACACCTAGGAATGTCAGTAAAAGGGGGCGATACACACGTAGGGATGTCAGTAAAAGGGGCGATACACACCTAGGGATGTCAGTAAAGGGGCGATACACACAGTCGTCTCAGTGAAAGGGGCGATACACTCAGCAGTCTCAGTAAGGAAGAAGAAGAAGAATTTTATGTAAGTCCACTAAGGACGGATTTCCGTCATGGGACTTGGTACTTGACAACTTGTACCATGGTGTGCCTAAGCTACTTGCACCAAGGGCATCCACTCCCTTTAGGGACCCCATCTAAGTATCGATCTAAGCTCAGGATGCTTAATCACTACGTTCTTATAAATGTGTGTGTCCATTTGGCCTAAGCCATTTGGACACACATTAAGGGATGTCAACAAGAGGGGCGATACACTCAGTCGTCTCAGTAAGGGATGTCAGTAAAGGGAGCGATACACACAGTCGTCTCAGTAAAAGGGGCGATACACACTGTCGTTTCAGTAAAAGGGGCGATACACACAGTCGTCTCAGTAAAAGGGGCGATACACAAAGTCGTCTCAGTAAAAGGGGCGATACACAAAGTCGTCTCATTAAAGGGGGCGATACACGCGTAGGGATGTCAGTAAAAGGAGCGATACACACGTAGAGATGAACACGTCGAAAAGTTGGACTGAAAGGGATAATATCTCTCCACAAGCAGTACGGGGGAATGGTTCTACGCCGAAGAGGCCGATATTCCGTTCAGGAGGGAGAACAAGTTTCGGATGCGAAGCAATGGTGACCAGTAAGGAAGCCTATTTACAACCGTATTTCTACTTCGTAAATACTTTCGCTGCAACACACTTGTTTGCAAGCAAGGAAAGGTTCACGTTGAGTGTCAACAATTGAACCATTACGGAAGTATGGAGGCCTTGACGTCATGCTATCCCCTCCATGACTGACATTTTTCTGCTGAGGTAAGCTTGGGGCGGAGTTCCTTGTGATACCTCCACAACCATTGAGCTTTCAAATATGTAAGCCGCCTTGTCTTTTGTCTGCCGCATGATGAAAGGTCGAATGCATACCGGAGTGAAGAGAACCAAGGTCTGAAGGTGAAAACACTTTTACCGCTCAACAAAGTCTGTTTGACATTGCATCACACCCACGCCAGTCTCTACACTTGCATGTCCCATTTACGGGTGAGCTGAGCACCAGGACGCTGAAGTCCAGAGCATCTGGGGTAAATGATGTGTCATCTTCCCAAAAGTTTCAGGCCACGCCGGTTGGATTGCTCCACCCTGTTGTGCAGCTCAATAACGTCAGTCTGAAGACCCTCCAAGCTGTTGTTCTGCTTGCTTATCTCAGCACCCATTTGTTCTGACATATCCTTCAACCCAGTGAGCAAGTTGCTCAGTTTATCCAGGTCCTTATCCTGCCTTAACTTCTCTTGCTCCCACGGCTCCTGGGCTTGCGAGCTTGCAAGTCTTCCGGCAGTATCCCCCTGCACAAGAGACGCACGCGGCTCCGGATAGTTCTTGCGCCTGTAGGTACTTGCAGGACCGTCCGTCGGGCCATGGATAGCATGATTTTTCTTAGGCTTCCAGGTCCTGGAAAACATGCCTCCCAAGCTTCCCAGCAGCTTCTCTCCAGTGCTGAGCTCTTCGTCCACTTTGACTGCCATCTCATGGGTTCGGCGGATCTGTTCTCCTTGATCCTGAAGCTGGGCCATAGTGCTGGCGGCTACTTCTTTCGTGTTCTCTGCCACCCTCAAACAATTCTCGATTGCTGATGTTGTCTCTCTGGACTTCTCATGAGCATAACTCCGCAGCTGCTCCACACTCTGGCCTTCAAACCCCTGCTCCCCATAACGCACCGGAGTAGGGAGCGGAGGGGGGCGGGCCTGAGTACCACCATCCAGAAGTGCACTTCGGTCCTGCCGCCGGTCCTCCTGACCCCTGGAACTCTTCTTCGGCTTCTGCAGCTTAGAAGACACGCTTTCCCCAACGGCCGCTACCTTCTCCACACTTTCAGAGTAAATGGAGGCCACCCTCTCCTTGATCTGCGCTCCCTTTCGGGCCCTCCTCTCCGTCGTCACCGAGTCCTCACTCAGCTCACTCCCACCACTGTTCCGCCTGCTGGAACTCTGCGACTTACTAGCCTTCTCCTCACTGGCAAACAGAGAATCCCTCTCCAACGCGCTCAAACTGCTGTGTTTAGGCTTGATCGGCACCGGATACTCGTCATCAAACGGATTCCCAGACCCCGTCTCAATAGCACTCAAACTGTTGTGCTTGCTCCTCACCTTCGTCTTCTCTTCAAGCACAAGCGCATCGTCATCGAAAGGATTCCCCCCAGACCCCGCAGACGCCCGCCGCGACTCCGGCTTCGACCTCGCGGGCCTCCCAGTTCCAGATCCCGATCCTCCAGCCTCCCCAGCATCATCATCAAACGGATTCCCCGAGGAAGCCCTAACCCGCCTGGAAGATTCCTGCGATCTGCTCCCTCTGGACGCCTTGGAGACCTCGGGCTCATCAAACGGATTGTTAGATGCACCGAGCACAGTCCCAGACGAAACTTTATCCTGCGTCGGGCGCAAGGCCCGCTCCCGGCTCCCGGCCTTGGAAACGCGGCTGTGAGACACCACCTCATCATCAAACGGATTGGAAGAGCGGGAAGTGAGCGAGGAGCCGGACGTGGTAGAGTCCTCATCATCCGAGAAGGGATTCGACGACACCCGATGCCCCCTCGCCGCGGCTCGCTGCCGGGCCACCGCCATCCTGGTGCTCTCCGTGATACTCATCCTCTCCTCCCGCAAGCCCACCAAAAGCCAAAATCCACCGCCGCCACCCACAATCCACCACCTCCACCTCCACCCACACCCTCACCAGAGACCCGGACACGATCAAAGGCACACACAGAACGGAACGAATCCACAGGCCCTCAGATCCAAACCCTCCTGACACAAAACACACCCGGACTGCGGACAGGACACAAGACAGGAGCAGCTGCTGCAGGCTGCACGGGCCAGCAGTGCTATAAGCGCGAGAGCCCCATCTTCGAGACACCAGGGCAGAGCTGCGTCAAGACCGTGTCAAAGGGGAAGACGAGTTAACTGACGCTTCTCAAGGCTTCTGCCGGCCGGCTTCGTCTTGCCGTCTTCCCTCCCGCCTGCCTGCCTTCCTTCCTCGCGTCCCCCTTGCAACCGTAAAGAAAAAACATCCTAAAAAAGTCATACAAATATTCTCGTAGGCTGTTCCGTTCCACCTCCACGACCGCTTCAATCGCGAATCGCAAATCGCAATTCGCTGACAGGACTTGACTCACGGTCGCGTCCTACACACGCTTCGTCCTACAGGGCATCAGCATGTTGCTTTTTGCTGCCTACGCTTGTGCGGCCCACATGGGCATCTAGGCTTTCCGATCTTGAAGGGGTCGCAGATGGAACCAGATCAGATCAAATATTGCAAGTTGATGTCTCCGAATTATCTAGCGGCCCTCTATGCTCACTCCACTCACGCCAGTCAAGGAGTGGAATAGTTTTTGTGACCCATCCTCTCCCAGCAGCAGTTTGGCCACCCTGGCCACAACTGGGTTTGGAGGTTGCCCTAGCAGTAACATTCTCGGGGGCCACTCCAGGAGCATGGGGGCAAGCAGGCGGTATGGGAGCCAAGTCCAGTACCAAAATGGGACGATGTGGTATCGTGCTCGGTACTGTGCTGCATCCACGATCCGCTTCGCAGCTGCGTCTGTGGGCAGCATAGGCCACCACTTGGGGATGTGTCCCTGTAGGAAACATGCATCCACGTCACGCACATTCACATGAGAGATGGTGGATAAGCACACATGGGAACTGTCATGACGGAAAGGATGGCCATGGCATGGAATGGAATGGAATGGGTGGTTTACCGGGGGTCCTCCCAAGGTCATCTCGGACTGGACAAACCCTGGCATAGCAAGGGTTATCGTCACTCTCTTTCCGATGGGCTCAGTCCGCATCGTGTCGTAGAACTCCAAGATAGATGCCTTTGCCGCCTGCCATGCGAAGTGGTGGGGACAAGTCTCGTAAAACCAAACTTTCAAAGAAAGCCTGTCAAGCGGGCAACTGTAGGTGAAGCAAGGTTGGAGGATGGAGGTTACATTGTACATGGCCTGTCGGGGATACGGAACGTAGGCTCCCACTGAGTCGGTCACCACAACCTGGCCATTGGTCCTTCGGAGGTGCTCCAGTGCGTAGAAAGTCGGAAGCACATTTCCCCAGAAATCCACATCCTGACCAACAAGCCCACAGCACTTGATGTATGTCTTATCTTTTGGACTCAAGTTTTCCTTTTCAGCTGCATTGCATACATTTGATCTTACCATGGTCTCCTTGAACTCCCTGGTGTCGGTGTACTCTTCAAATAGACCACTCTTGGCTGAGCCAGCGTTGTTCACCAACACATCCACTGCACACGTCACAGATTAGTGCCCTTCATGTGATAAATTCATCAACGCAATTGTTATTCCAGCATGTATGCCCACAAAGCACACAACAGCAATGGTGAACTTACAGCGACCAAAAGTCTCAACAGCAAAATCAACAATGCGCTTGCAGTCCTCGGGCTTGGACATGTCAGCTCTGCACACCTCCGCGCTCCTTGCTCCATTTTCCATGCATTCATGAGCAACCTCTCGTAGCCTGTTCTCCCGCCTGGCAGCCAACACCAACTTCGCTCCTCGCCTCGCATACTCCAGCGCCATGCACTACTCTAATTGGAAGAGCATTTAAGCAATATAATGCCAGACACGCCAGGTATGAAGCTATGATTTCAACCTAGGTGCTTGATGCAATGCTGCTGAGCTTCAACATGCACAAACATACACCTTACCCTGCCAATTCCCGATGATGCTCCTGTAACCAACACCACGTTGTTCTCGATTTTGATTGGTCTTACAAGCAGACTCCTCAATTTTCTCAAGACAAGCACTGCTGGCAACACTAAAGGGAAGATGATCAACAAGAAGCCAGCCAAGCTATATCCAATCAGATTCGTCACCATCTGACCCAGCCCCAGGGACACCATCTTGACGCAGAATGTCTTCCTCGTCCAAGAGATTCAACGAGTCTCAGACTGTGCACCAATTTCACAGCTACTGCTGCAAAACTGTCTACCGTCAGGACACTCGCCAATTTTATTGCTGGAATGCGCTTTGCGAAAGAACAGTTGAAGAAAAGTTTACACGGTGCAAAGGATAGGTTCGAGAGTGCGGTGGCTTTCCATGCAGGAACATCCACGCGTCCCACATTCCTTAATGAGGTATCTCTAACCCCAGTTCCACAACCATAAGCCACTTGGCAGACTAATGTGTCTCATGCTACTTTCCGTCTGATCGAAGCTGCACGCCGAGGGCGATTAAGCCCACCATAGAGAAGCCTGATAGAAGGCTGCTTGAGTAACCTAGAGCCAGAAGTGCTCCTCTCAGAGACTGCATGTACGCCCCAGGAGAGAGCAGTTAAGACGAGAATGCTTGGGAGGGTTCACGTTCTTTACGAAAAGAGTGATTTCTTACAGTGGCCAGCATGATAGCGTTGTCGTTAGCATAGTTTGCTGTGTTGTCTATGTTTTGAAGTGCTTGTGTAAGCTGCCAAGAAAGCAACCTGACAGACACAATACAAAAGAGCATCATGAACAGTTGGAACAGACAGAGCTAACGCCATCCGATCATGAAGTCCATACAGGAGGGCAGCAGGTACCCAAAGGCTAGAGCAATAGCAGCGCCTGTGAAAGCTCGGCCTGACGAAAACTCCACTTGCAGGCTGCCGAACTGCAACAGGAATCGAAAACCTCACCGAGTTGATGCGCCGACGCTGACATACTTCAGTAATGATGACCTGAAAATTTGGGTGGAAGGAAGTACCTTAAAGACCTTGGTAGAGCTCACAGCAGTGGTGGTCTGGTAAAAGGGCTTGCTGCCTGGAGCAACTGCCTCCCCCGCTGCAATCAACGCGTTGCCGATCTGTAGCAACACCAGTCAAAGTAGCCATCTTACAAGTTGAGCACCAACTTCCTCCACAAACAATTTTGAAAGCCAAACTGTTCCAGAAACAGAACCAGGTATCAGTGCAAGCACAATCCAGTCTTCGTGCACATGCTGCTTGTCTCAGCTTCCAACCGACATCCTGTTTCCCACAAAAATCAAACAGCCTGCCTCCAACAATTAGCTAACTGCTCAGAACCCCTGAAGAATGAGATTCCAAGTTCTAGTACCTTCGATAATTCCCCCGCTCCAAACTGCCCGATTGCCTTGAATCGCCTTCCTGCATCAATCAATCTTTTGCCAAGGGCTGTAGGCAAACCAAGTGTGAGCGAAGGCCACAACAAGCTTGTGCCTTGGCCACAGCCTAGCATGAGAGAATGTAACTGACCGGCTTTGGAGCTTTCAGACAGATCCTGTTGCAAGGAAGGGATGAATTTGGCAACCGTCTCCAGAGACTGTGTGTCCCCAGATTCCCATGCCTGTGCTACTTGTAACAGCACTTCCCCTACTTGCTCTCCACACTGGCCAGCAGGCACGATAGACATCAGCATCCTACTCCGACACGAATCCATTTGGAACCAGCACAATTTCCAAGAACAGCCAAAAGTAACCTCTCTGCTCACGGCGCCACTTGACAAAGCAAAGGCTGCGTCCTTCAGCTGAGAAACACGAGAAAGCAGCATCTGGTCAGAACCACGAATAAGCACCAGATGCTTGCATTCCCGTCGAACACAACCACGGCAGCCTACATCAACCCGAATGTCACTGGGAAGCTCGGCCAAGAACCTCGGTGGAAGGGACAAGGCATCCTGCACAAATCCACCAGTAGCTCTCAAGACCCCCTCCTAAGCATGACTTTCAAAAGCAAGTCAAATCCCTGGTAGCTACATTTCGGCATATCACAATGTGAAGCATCTGCAGCATCAAATTGACAAGAGCATAAGAGGTGGCTAACCGCAAGCTCCTGCAAGCATCTTCGAGTTCTCTGCTCATCTTCGGCCTCTCCCTTACTCTCCGACCGCGTCTGCAGCGCCTGGGCAGAACTCCAACCCCTGCGAGGCAATGCTGGTGTTGCAGAGGCTGCTTTCAATGCAGGCGGCAGCACCACTCGCCCACGGGCAAACGCCGCTGTGTCTGTGGATTTGCAGGGCCCCAGGGGAAGCGGAGAGCAGCAACAGGGCACGTGCAGGCGCATCTCCAACCCGGCCATATCGATCCACACCTTCTTCACTTTATCCAGTCACACAGTCCACAACCTCGGTTGGACAGCAGGCTATGTATTCCACTGGGAACTCTCTGGTTCTCTTTACAACACCTTACGCTCTTCACTTTCGCACGCATAGGCAAAATGCCAGTAACTCGCAATCAAGTAAATATTCAGGGCTTTTCGTAATTTAATTTTTTAATATATTGATAAAAAAATAACTCATATCAAATCTAGTTGCGGGAGCTTCGAAATGCAAGAAGATTTTGAAAGTAAGCTGAAGCTTTTTGTATCAAATATTTGCATCATAGCTTTCTATATAAATTACGTAGGATATAAAAGATTATCTTTTTTTCAGACATTGGAGGCTTTTTCAAAGTAATGATTGAATCAATGTTGCTTTTAGAAGCTTCGATTTATCTTCTCACAAAGTAATTCTTAACTAAATAGCTCCTTTTTATAAAAACATTATCAATGGGATAAAATATATTGAGAAATCTAGAATCTTACGTACATACGAAAGGTTTATAAAAATATTTTACATCATAGTCATAAATTATTGACATTCATTTATCATGTATTCGCAGGAGAGATAAAAATTATTGTGGTTGGAAATGGAAATGTGGGAAAGACAAGTATGATTCGACAATTTTGCAAAGGACAATGTCCTACAGAATACAAAAGAACTATTGGAGTAGATTTTCTTGAGAAAAGACAGTAAGTGCAGAAGGAGTTACTTATTATTTTAATGTCAAGGATGTAGATTTCATGTTAAATTTTAGTATATAATTATATATATTTAGTTGATAAATAAAAACCTTAACTTGTTAGGCTTGTGAAAGCCTTGCAAGAATTTGTTACACTCATGTTATGGGATACAGCTGGACAAGAGCAATTTCAATCTATAACAAAATCGTACTATCGAGGTATTATCTTTTTCCCGATCTGTTGCATATTAGAACACTCAAAAGAAAATATCCCAGCAGTATTGTATACTAGAACGCTCCAAAGAAAATATTGACATGACTATTTTTTTTCTAAAAGGTGCAAAGGCTGCTGTACTTTGTTTCTCTACAACCGATAGGGAATCTTTCGATTCAATCAAAACGTGGAAACAAAAGGTATAGAGATCTACATGTGCCTGTATTTGATACACGAAAGCATTATCTCATAGAGTGCATAAGTAATCTCTTCATGATAAGCTTCCTTAGATTGAAGGAGAGTGCGGAAATATTCCTATGGTATTGGTTCAAAACAAAATCGACCTATTGCATAATGCTGTCATTTCTAGGTATGATGATATTACTTTGAAAGATTATTATACTAAAAAACAAAGTCTAGCAAGAACTTCTATTTTGACAACCAATTGGATGCAAGATGATACAGAGAAGAAGCAGAGACGCTAGCTAGTGAATTGAGTCTGCGATTTTATCGAATTTGTGTGAAGCAGAATTTCTATGTGGATAGTGGTAAGTTGTAGCAAGTTTGTATACGAAATGTACATAGTCTTGTAAATTTTTATGAAGAATTAATAATATTTCACGATAAAATATCATAAAATAATTTTATTATTCTAAACAAATGGGATTAGGTAACTCATAAAAATTTACAAAATAACTACTCTTTCAATAAAATTACTTTTGTTGCAGTTTTTGAATACTTAGGAGAAATGTATTTGACACATGCAGCTGGATGTACATGTATCAAATTAGGTATGCAAAATATTCAATATAGTGTCATCATATCTTTAAAATTTTAGAGTGATTTTATGATGAACACTAATAAGTTCTACAAATTTTACAGGTAATAATAAACTATGTTTTACCTTGAAAAACAAGCAAGAACCATCACCTATAGAAAATATCAACATTGAAAAAGACTCAATTGTTTCTAGAGCAATCGGTGATAAAGATACAAGAAGGAGTTGGTTTTGTACAATTTTGTAAAAACTTATTTTAGAGTAATATTACACTCATAATATTTTATCATATTATAAGAATCTACCTATTATATAGTGACTACCTTGGGTATAAAAAGAAATTAAAAACATATTAACCATTTCACCATTGAAAGGAGAAAACTTTATGTACATTTAGATAACTACTTCTTCAACTGATGCTCTAAAGAAGAACCTTTGGTGAGTTGCTATGGCCACATTGTCCATGGGAGTCAGCTACCAAGGGCCGTGGAGGGGAAATGGTGGCGTTTGGCGAAAGGTTTTAGTGCGGGGATGAGAGATCTTTTGCAGGGGCACCTAGTCTCTTGGCAGTCAGATTAGCCGCTCCTTTGATCCGGAGTGCATAGGAGGGTGTGGTTACATTCTTTAAATGTAGAGGCTCTAGGAGCATATATAAAAATGCTTAGAAGGAAGAATGGAAGGGTACCCATCCTTCTTGTGTTACATGATCAACAAAGAGTGATTGAAACAACTCGTGTGACTCTGGTTTTCCGGACAATGCTCCCTGACGTCTGTGATTATCTCAAATATGTGGGCTCTATTACACCTTTTCCTAGATGAGGCTTGTGTATTGTGACTTTATATTTATAATAAAATTTCACGTTAAGCTAAAACAAAAAAGAACGTGACTTCCAAGAGAATTACATTACACTACATTACATTCGACGTTAGCTGTCAGGCTGGCGGTTCGCATGAGGGAACTTGACACGCCCCATGACGGCAAGGATCCGACTCAGAGGGCTTTTATTTAAAAATAGGGTTTTGTTAGGTTGGTAAATCTTGCACGCGTGAGTTTTGTTGTCGTCCAACTTTTGGGTGCTTTTTGTGGAAAGAAATCACTCTTCAGATGCTCTGAAATATAGAAAGTCATTACGTCCCATATAATACCTTTTCATTTTTATCGATTGTAGGTGACACCCCGTTCGAATACTAATTCGTCTCCTATGTATATAACTTTCTTTATTGAGCGGAAGAGATGATGAGGAGAGGCCATCTAGTAGAGGACATGAAAGGGAGACCCCAAGGGTTGCGGTAAAAAGGAGCAGCTAAGCTCCACACCTAAAGTAACCTACTACGCTGACAGTGTCATATGCAAAAAGAATGAAGGGCCTCCATACTACATAAGTAGAGGAGGATGCATCCCCTGCTGCATTATTTCTTATATTGGTTGTTTCATCTTTTTGATCTTTTAGTTCTTCTTTAGTGTTAGGTGTATGTTGTTGAGCCTTCGATTCTTTAATATTTTTATGATATTTTGTGTATGATTTAATCATTGTGGTAGGGATTTATATTTATCTTATGATGCGAACAAAGGCTCAAGGTTTCATATTTTCTAAGTAGTTTCGCTTCCCTTTTTTCCTACGCTCTGCGTCATCTAACAAGATGTTGGCCTCACGCGCCTTTAGGGCTCTGCTTCATCCTGCGAGTTTTTGGCCACGCGTGCCTTTAGGTCCAAAGTAGCCGAGTCAAAAATCATACATTGCGGGTTGAGCTAGTTTTTAGGTTATTCTCACCTTTTCTTAGTAGAAGTAGTGACTACGTATTAACCCGCATAGCTCAAATAGTAAAGCATTTCCATGACAAGGGAAAAGATTTTTTTATCACATTTCGAGTGACATTGTTATCATTACAATGTCTGCTAGTGACACACTCCACTTTCCGGAGACGGGCCAAATTTGTCATCAGAAATGTATACATTTTGCACTTCAGTAAACTTGAAACGTTGATTTTGAGGGTTTGTGGGAAACGGCTGCTAAAAATACCACGCACAGTACACCCAAACCCATTCCACTTCATCAAAACTTGAAATTTATTGGCAATATTTCCACACCTCGATGTCTCATGGTTAAACAAAAGAGGCATTCGGGGAGAAAAAGTAGAGATCCTTATAAATTTATGGCGTGCAAACTAGAACATTTATTTTCACTCTGTGTCACTTTTTGGGATACATTACGACCAAAGCTACCTTTACAAACTGGCATATGGAAAAGTGTAGACTGTCATGTTACACAATTGGACAGAATGCATCACTAGCAAGCTCACTGTTTGTGGGCCTTAGGGTTATCCATGTAAAATACATGGAATAATATTATTCAAATATACATCCCCAAGGTACAAAGTATATGCTAATGTATACATTTCTCGCTAATAAAGTATTGGAAAACCGATATGGTGTAGTTCACAAATAACCGCCCCTCCAGTCCATGCCATGTGACCTTGACCGTTGGCTCATAGCCACCGGCTGTCCGGTGACGAACAAAACATTCCCGAATCAGGCGTTCCCCAAACTCAAACCCCCGTTTCCGCTTCACACTACGCGGCAGACCATGGCTTGCACATCGGACGCTAAAACTTGACATACATAAAATCATGTGATTGCCGTCCCCAACTCTGACTCCAGTGAAGCCACGAGAAAGCTATGGAGATTCTAAATTGCTGACTACCTCGCCTTCCTCCAACCCCCCCTCTCCCCTCCCTTCCCCTTCCCCCTCCCGCCCCCCGCTTCTAGTCTACAGATCGCTTGCAAAAAAAAACCTAGGTAACCCACTTCACGCTCCAATCTCCAACAGAGCTCCTCCAGTTTTGCCAAGGGTGTCCCCATCAGCCTGTCTCTGCCACATGGAACAGCCCTTTAGTGCCTACAGCGACAACCATGCTCAACTCTCAAGCGAAAAGGTAACAGAGGTAAGTGCTCACCTGCCTCCTCCTTGAATGGGGTGCCCTGAGTGGGGTGCCCTACCTGAGAACTTCAAGGAGCACATATTCAAGGCCAGAGCTTGGAAGCAGATGGAGGAGTCGCAACGTGCCTTGAAATCGACCACATCTGAGGATAAGCTGATGACAATCGTGAACGACTCAAGCGAAAAACCCAAAGAAGGTCGGGATCGTGTGGCAACATAGTGAACATGGCCCGGTTTGTAGAGCCCCGACCGTATGCTTGTTGTTAGACCTCCTGCAGGCTTGGATCTAGATCCCCAATCACGAGTATGACACAAGATTTACCAAGGCGAGTTTGAAGGGTCATCATGCGGTTCAAAGGCATCACCACATCCTGTATTTCAGATTGTGGTCTTCCATTCTCGGATGACACATCTATGGTGAGAGAAGTCTTGATGGGCGTGCGGTCTTTGTGACGACATGTTATTGGCATAAAACCAATGTGACAAGATTGTCGAGGACAGGGATGCGATGGGACTTTTCACTTGCGCCGCAGGAGCTTGGAAGCGGATGGAGGAGTCGCGTGCCTTGAAATCGACCACATCGAGGATAAGGCGTGACAATCGTGAGCGACTCAAGCCGGAAAAACCCAGCAAGGTCGGGATCTTGTGGCAACATAGTGAACATGGCCCGGTTTGTAGAGCCCCGACCGTATGCTTTGTTGTTGTTAGACCTCCCGGAGGCTTGGATCTAGATCCCCAATCACGAGTATGACACAAGATTTACCAAGGCGAGTTTGAAGGGTCATCATGCGGTTCAAAGGCATCACCACATCCCGGTATTTCGTATTGTGGTCTTCCATTCTCGGATGACACATCTATGGTGAGAGAAGTCTTGATGGGCGTGCGGTCTTTGTGACGACATGTTATTGGCATAAAACCAATGTAGCGGCATTGTCGGAGGGGCATGCGATCGAGGACTTTTCACTTGCGCGCGAGCTTGGATAAGGATTGTGTGCCTCAACCGTTTGTGCTCGAGAACCGACGCAACTTGGCGGTGGGTGACAACTTTGTTTGCGAGCAGCGGTGGAACTAAAATTGTGTTACAACACTGCGGATGATCGGGTTGTTTCCCCTATCGAAGCCCTAAGACTCTTGAAGAGGTTGATTCAATTTGTATAAAGTAGAGGAGATTGGGTCTTTGGTGGTGCGAGGATCAGTCGTATGATAGCATTTCGATTATGCCGTAATGTCATTTACATTGATGTGGATCCAGTGCGCTCAATTCATGGATCTTGAATCAATTCCATGGACGGTGGTGACGGAAGAGGAGGAGGTGGGCGAGGAGCACAGCTATGGAGGCGGAAAGACATTCAATAAGGCCCATGGTGAACAACATGGGTGCCGGGGTTCATATGTGTCGTTGAGCGAGACCAGCGAGGAAGCACGAGACCAAGGGTCATATGGCATGTGGTGAAGCCGCAGCGACAACTCAATGGTCCTTGGGGATGCGGGCGGCAAGTGAAGGCGGAAGAGCCCCTCCTCGGGTGTGTAGCGGCCGGATGGTGGGGATGTAGGATTGGAAAACTTTGCTCCACGGATCGAGGTGTGTCGTGCGGACGGTGGATAGGCTACATGTTTGTTTGAGGATTACGGTAGGAGGAACCGGTGTGGGGTCTTAAGCCGGACGGTAGGTGGTATCGCACTTTGGTCGGCATGCAAGGTGCTATGAACACAACAAACACATCGGTGGCAAGGTCCACAGGCGGACCTAGACAACGAACACGGTCTTTGGTGGAGCCGAAGCCGGAAGCATGGGAGTGGTGACGATTCCTGAATGTGTTCGGTGATTGACCGGGTATTGGATGAGCGAGAACATGGGCGTCTGTTGCTGCACAGTCAGGCAAGGTATGGATTTCACAGAGACAATGATGATACAGCAATCATTTCACAGAAACAATGATGATACACTTCGAAATACAACGATGATCAACTGCTTTCACAGATAGCTGCACTAACACCTGCCTCGGTACACACATGTAGCAGTACGACTTTCTCCAA
Organism: Anthoceros angustus; assembly: GCA_010909165.1. Taxonomy (NCBI): domain Eukaryota; kingdom Viridiplantae; phylum Streptophyta; class Anthocerotopsida; order Anthocerotales; family Anthocerotaceae; genus Anthoceros; species Anthoceros angustus. The sequence continues at coordinate 660,010 of MU008156.1, forward strand.
TTTTATCCTTGACCACGGTAAGTACACTGGACATGTCGGTGCTCCTTTGCCCTCACACCATTCACCTTTGCTCCAGCGGTGGTGGAATCCGGTGTTGATCAACACGTTACCAGCGATGTCGCGAGTTTGCACCACTCCGCCTCAACGAAATTCCTTAAGGACCAAGCAATGAAGCGGGCGGGATCACTCGAGGCGTGCTTGAAAGGAACTGCCCATGTTGTGATTGCCACGGTGCGGTCAACTTCCAATTTCCATCGCCCATGTGGAATTCTCGTTTGATGGTGTCGAGAGGTGGGGTCTCCATCGCATGCAAATATTCCGAGGCAGTGGCAAGCCACTTCCAAACGATTCGCAGACGGGGTCGCGGCTCGCGGTGTCTGAACATGAGCGGTAGGCGGTCAAAATCTTCCTCCACTCCGCGAGCATTGGGCGGAGATGCAAGGTTTATGCAGGCGTCCGGTGCCACCACGACCCTCCCCACTAATGCAGAGGGGTGACCATGACGGTGGACACCGACGCAACACATGTGGACTTTCCATTGCGCGTTTGCATTTTTGTTGTCCATACAAACTTGCCCTGATTTTCAAATACTGCGTTTATAGGCAATGTACCCCGCTGGTTAGCCAAACTAATATGAGATGCGGACATACAAATATGGGAAAACAGATCTTTCTATGATTTGCTCCTAGCTTCAGGGGTTTTTTTTTATGAAATCAGGAAAACATGGTTTTGGGTGGCTTTTGTGAACCTTTCGACCCGGTGTATACCCTTCCAACTAGTGACCAGGAGCCGTCACCAGTCCCAAGGAGACCCTGTTAATGGATTGCTTCTATTAATTCTATGGGTGGTGGTGCATGACCGTTCTTAGTTGGTGGAGTGATTTGTCTAGTTCATTCCGTTTACAAACAAGACCTCAACCTGCTAACTAGTTATAGAAGAACCTTCTTATGGCCAACGTCTCAGAGGGACTATCGGCATCTAGCCAATGGAAGTTTGAGGTAATAACAAATCCTTGATGCCCTTAGATGTTTTGTGCCGCATGCGCGCTACTCTGATGAATTCAATGAGTTCATCTGTTGTAATGAAGTGCTTTCTCACAAGATTAATTATAACCACACGTTTTTTGAAAGAGTGTATGAGTATTTGTCTTAGTGTTTAGTCTAGTGTGTACTTCGTGAGCATTAAAGAGCAGGAATACCTCCAGAAGGTGAGTTGCAAGTTGTTTGGAGCCTAATGTTGTACCAAGAGAATACCTTGAGCAGGTGGGTTGCAAGTTGTTTCGAGTCTTATGTTGTATCAAGAAAATATCTTAAGAAGGTGGGTTGCGAGTCAGTAGATAGCACACCGTTTGAAACCTACTTTTATTGTATCAAGGGAAGACCTTGAGAAGGTGGTTGGAAGTATAATCATTAGATGACATGCTATTTGGAACTTAGTGTTGTATTAAGAGTGTTAAATGTGAGGGCTCAATTCTTGGATACAATCTTTGGGTTAGGAGTGAACCTATGTAAGAAGGTAGGTTGCAAGTATTAGTAGACAATAGGCTGTTTGGAACCTAGTATTGTAACAAGAGAATGCTCTACATGATGACGCAAATTCTTGGTTTAAGAGGGTACTGATCTCATCAATATGCTACTAAGCATTTGTCACATTGTTATTGATTACATGCATCTAAGAAAGATTATATGTACGTAACTTAAGTTTGATGAATATCATCATAAAAATATGTATTATATTTTAAATAATTATTATAAATATTAGAGGGTAGATTCTTTAAGGTAACAAACCCTAGTTGAAATAGGTGGGTGCCTCAAGCTTTCTTGCTGGTGTACAAACTCTTGCGATAGGCAACCCTCACCTAGTATTGCAAAATGCATGTAGAAAACATTGTACAGGGTAGGCAACCCTCGCCTAGTGTGGCAAAATGCATGTAGAAAACATTGTACACGGTTGGGAATTTTGAACACATGCTAAACTATATATAGAGGCGAAAAAGAAGAAGAAGAATTTATCCTTCCATGTGAAGGTATCCTTCCACACACAACGCTAACTAGTCGGGCTCATAGGCTCGGGTTACATATCGGGCATGCTCACATATAAGATAGAACGGACGATAGCCAAGTAGTAATGAGGCACCTACATGAAGTGATTGCCAGACAATAACAATGATTTACAAAGAGTCCTCACACACACAAACACACAACGACGGTGTGGCAAACCACACTCATAGTGGAGATTAAGAGTAGTGGATAACGAAACTCCATATTGTTACGTTTTCTGAAGGGACACATTCGCTTGTCCTAGCTTAGAAACAGCCAATGTCGATGTGTCTAATGAGAGATACAAACTAAGCAAGAGTGCTTTGAGGACTTGCTTCTGGGATTGTGTGCCCTAGCTAAACAAATTGGCATACTCCTATAGCCCCGTAGCCCGTAGTGCCACTAGGGCGGGAACTATTAGCAACTATGATCGTGTGCTACTGCAATATTATTCTTACAAGGATGTAGAACTTATGTATACATAAAAACGATGCATATATGATATTTTAGTTTACCTCGCAAAGATTAGTAAAGGTTTGAATGGGTTTTGAAATTAGCATTAAACTAAGTCAAGACATTTTTATTTCTTTACATGTTTTCATTATGTTTGAGTCTCATGATGTCACGTGTTCTTGGCGGACTTATCTATATTTTCTTTCTTCTACTCTCATTCACCAAAAGATATTTATGCCTTCACTAATATTCATTCTTCTTTGAAGCTAGAGCTCTTGGAAGTATTTGTAACATGTTCTGCTACATGATCTTTTATTACAACTCCATATACACACCAAGGTTCATGAAAGGCTAAAATGCTATCTCATACCACATTTATCACATGCTAATACATAGAAAAAGAAGAAAATTTTTATTATGATGTATAAAGGATGGTAGGTAGAACAATATACCTCTTACAAAGCGGACATTTAGTATTGTAATATAACCACTTTACGATACATTCTATATGAAATGGATGTCCACAAGAAGGACAAAGGTATATAAAATGTCCTTGAGGAGGGCATTCCAAACATATTAAACAAATTTCACGTGAAGAGCTTAGATTAATATTTAATCCAATATGTCTCTTACACACTCCCAAGAACTTATGATAACTCACCATAGCATCATACAAGTGGAACTCCTGAGGTAGAGATACAATAGTCATAGGTGCAAAATTTGGCTCTGGCGGTGGAACATAAAATGCAATAAAATAATTGTTTAGATTCAATTTATGTAGGAATGTCCATTCATACATCTCTTCTTCAATCCATTCCCACCTTAGGCCTGACATAATTCCGAAATTAGATGTATGAAAATGTAGGAGCATCATGCGCATCCCGTATCGATATCGACCACATCTTGTACTGCTGTATTGATACAGAGCACGTCCTATACTTCTGGCTATTTCATTTTCTCGTTCTTGATTTGAAGCATGTGCGTCTCTAACTATTGGATCATGTATTTGATTAAATCCTCGTTGTTCATTTGAAGCATCTGCACCTTCAATTATTTGATCACCTATTTGATTAAATTCAAGTTCCTGAATTGAAGCAATTTGATTCCTTGTTTGATCAAATTCTTGTTCCTGATTTGAAGCATTTTCAATATGCCAGTTAACCTCTCCCTCTCGTTGGTCCATCATGAGAAATCTAACGCGCGAGATCATCGCTTTTATGACACACATAATACCGTGAAATCTAATGCGCGAGATCATAACTTTTATAGTACAAATAATACTGCGAAATCTAATGCGCGAGATCATTATTTTTATAATATAGATAATAATACAAAATTTAATAGTGGGCTTTATCATCATCATGTTTATGATAAATAGATGAATTAGACACTACAAGAGTCTCTCACAAGAGAGAAACTACCGTGCCCTATAAAAATAGGGAGAAAGTTTGTAGAATAATATACCTGAAACAATTGTCAATACTCTACAATCTTCGTGTAAACTTTATCTCTGCTTGTTCCTAATATCCTTCAATTGATTGTCTGATACATCATGGTTATGAGCTGCATCAAGGTTTGTTCGTGACTTAAACCAAGATTTTCAATTGCCTTTCAAAGTCTACTTTCTCGCACAACTATCACATTTATGAGTTTTATCAAAGCTCAATGGTCTTTTACAAATCTATCATCAACATGATAAATAATCGCCTAACCTCGTCTCATTTATATATGGGTAAGTAGAATCACTTTCCCTTAAAAAAAAAGATCCTTAACTTAGCTGTTACTAAAATCATTCGAGAAAAACTAAATGCATGTAGCAGAGAAAGTAAATAGCATCGATTGGACACTCTTACTACACACTATGACATACCATATGGCTTATCATTAAGAACTATAGTTAGAATTTACTGTTCTGTAATTTGTACATGCTTTACAACTTGTAGGCACTAGGGAACTTTAGGGTGGAGGCACTCCAACCTATTAGGATTTTTTGAAAATATTTTTCTATTTTAGGGATATATTTTCTTAAAATAGAATATTAATATTTTATAAAATAATTTATTAGTTTAAGGATATTTTTCTTGAAATGGGACATGTGTATAGGGAACTATATGACGGAGGTGCTCCAACCTATTAGGTTTAAAAATATTTTTCTGTCTTGAGATAATTTTTTCTTGAAATAGAATATTCAACTTTTTATAGAATAAGTTTTGATTTTGAGGATATTTTTTCTTGAAATAGGACATGTTTACGGTTTTCTTCTAGGTACACAATCGGGGAATTAGTCCCCGGGCCCTCTAGAGGGTTGTTCCCCATCCCCCAGGGTAGATGGCACATCCCATCTTTGTATGTTTATCGGTTATACCTCAATACTTAAAATATCTATTCACATATATATACTAGCAGTTTACACTAGAGTACTTCACACGCACGGTGACGGGTGGGTATTCAACTTATGGAGCTTCATAAAATTATTTATAATTAATAGAAAAATTAATATTGATCATCCTCAATTGTTTGTCTTCAATTTCTGACGAGTGGTTTAAGGAGAGGTGAGTTTTGATGTCGTGATGAGTTGATTGCAGAGCGGTGGGCAATCTCCGTCCTCCGCATAGTCGTTGATCACCCGCGGTGTCTCCCTCGCACAGTGCGGAGCAACAGTTGCGCACAAAGCCATCCACGAGTTGGAGGAGACAAAAAAGTTGCAAATCCCATTATTCAACTGTGAAATGTTGTAGGTTCGAAGCAAGTAGTGTTAACTACTCAAGAATTGAGACTCCTCAGGCGATCTTCCGACCCATCCACTACAAAAAAAAGAATTCGAACTCCTAATTCTGTGAAAGCTAGAGGAAACAGCACAGCGTCTCATTGAGAGACCTGGCTACAGGGAATTTAGTTCAGCTGCAGTGGCAATACAGACCACAGAGACCAGGCACTCGCTTTGCTCCATACTTCTCCTGTATTCTCCAGCTGTTGAAGTACTCGGCCTCAGACGCGCAGGTGTTAAGGGTGAATGCATAAACGAACAGCTCGCTGCCGCGGTATCAACGTTCTAAGGAACATCACTACGAGATTTGAGCCATCAGCAGTACTGCAACAGCGAATATCCACCTGCATGAAATGCTTGCAGGCGTTCCAGCTCCATTCTCGTGATGCTGCCAGTCCTCAAGTCCAACCATTTAGCACTAATCAGGTCATCATCCCATCTAGCATTTCTCAGGCACACGTGCTGACGAAGTGAAGACACTCTTACCGGTGGTGGTGGTGGAGACCTCACGGTTCTCGGTGGGGGTGGAGATTCTGGTGCACCGGGACTCGTTGATGGCAGTGGGGTCAGTGGAGCTGCCGATTGAGGTGAACTTGGAGGAGCAGATTCCGGAGTTGCTGTTGGAGGAGCTCCGGGAACTGCCGCCTCCGGTGAACTTGGAGGGGTGGAAGCCGGAGTTGTTGTTGGTGAAGCTTCCGGAGGACCTGAAGGAGCAGATGCCGGAGTTCCTGTTGGTGCAGCAATTGGAAAAGAAGGTGGACTGGAAGGAACAGATGCCGGACTACCTGTAGGTGCAGCTACTGGGACTCCCTCGGAGGGTGGACCAGAAGGAGAAAATGCTGGAGTCTGTGTTGGTGGAGCTACAGGAACTGACGCAGAAGGAGCAGTTGCCGGACTGCCTGTTGGTGGAGCGATTGGAACTGTCACAGGGAAGTTTCCGAAGGGGGTTGGACTCGAGGGTGCAGGGGATGTACTTGGCACAGTACTGGGTGGACTTAGTTGCGGCGGAGGCGTTGAGATACTTGGTGGCTTGGATGGGCTACTCTGGCGTGGGGCCCTGGATTCAGGGGCGGGGATGGCGGGAGCGGGGGTTGAAGAAGGGGTACCTGCGGGATTCGGATTCACCGTGATAGCCACTTTCTGTCCTGCGGTACAGTGAGTACCAGTGTTCTCGATGGGCTTGTCACATGCGAAGTAGAATGTGCCTGAAGATCTTGCCTGCCACTGCAATTCGGATGTTCCGAAGAGAGTCAGGATTTATAAATCCTGGCAGGTGCTAACTGCCGTACCAACCATTTGCGTTGCGCAATTGGTCATTCATCTCCTTATCTCCTGAAAAGACTGACACAAATCCATGTACACATCGATAGAACTTACCACGTAAGTGCCACTGGAGCCATCATCAAGCTGTGTTGCCTGCGTGAAGTCGCATCTTTCATAAGCTTGCTCCGAATTGAGCAGAACAACGCTATGGTATCCTGGTGAGGATGTGAACACTGGAGGACGATGTGCAGATCGGTTAGGTCCGATTATTTGTTGTGGCAAATCTCTACACCTCCAAATGAAACCACTACGTATATGAACATACCTAGCGAATCGCCAACCACGATGGATTGGGCAGCAGCCCATGTGTTGTAGTCCGGCACACTGTTTTGCATCATATCCCAATCCGTCCAGCCCGGAAGGCCACCCACTTCGAACACTTCGGCATCAGTTGATTTGGTGACCAAAGACAAAACGAGGAACAGCAGTACCACCCGAAGGCAGCGACTGCTCATCGAAATTCCTGAAGACATGGCCTGCATGATTTCAAACAACACGATTGCTATGCGGCTGCAGAACACGGAGCACGACTGGACGAAGCTCTGGAGGATCTATACCACACAGTTCACACTCACTGAGACCACACTTTCTGCAATGAAGAAAACTCTTGTGCTCTACAATGCTGTCCCAGCGCCACATGAAACGCTGTGCTCAAGCACAAAATCAAAAGATCTACGTACAATTGACGTCTCTTCCTCTTATTCCTTCCGAACAAGGAACAAATCAACATCTATGCGTCATAGATCCTTATACTACCTATCCTTAGGACCGCAGACACCAACAGGTCACACGGAGTAGGAACAGCAGCAAGCAGTGCAGCGCGAAGCACGTCGAAAACTGAAAATGCAGCCTGCAGGGAAAGCTAACCGTTAGAGCGGGAATGCCGAAGGCCTTGGTCCCGCACCCGAAACGCAACCACAGCAGGCCAAAATGCAGGCCACAGTCGATGACGATTATGAACTTCGGCCGGATGCCGTCTCAAGCTCAGATCAGCTTCTCCTCACCGACAACCAGCTGTTCTTGATCGAATCTCGACAAAAATCTGAGAATCAGCGCCCGGCATAAACAAACCTTCTCAAGCTCACCAGCTCCACAACAGACGTCACCTCCGCGCCACATGCAGACCTCTAAACGTCCAACACAACTCCAAGCAACAAGAAGCGAAGCAGGTCGCCAGGCATCGGATCAAGCTCCGCCCGATCGCTGTTACCTTAATATGCAGAAGCCGAGCCCGGGCAGAGATGCGTATGGAAGCGCCTCAAGATCGAGAAGCTTCCCGACGCAAGAGCGCAAGGCGGAGCGGCGCGGAGGCGCGCGAGCGTGAAGCCAAAAGCGGGAAGGACGTCACGTCCCCATCGCTGTGTCGGGAGACAGCTAAACGGTAGCCTGGTCCCCTTGGTCCAATGGGGAGGTCCCGTGGACAGTTAGGTTAAGGACAACGATTACGCAGCTGCCGGTAAGGGGGACGTGAACACAACTGCGTCAGGTTTGCGTTACGCAACAACCTCGTGAGCCGATTCCAGGCCTGCGCGCCTAGACGCTGACAGCCCCTGCCAGCCTCTGCCTGTGTTCATAACGTGGTACGCTGTCTCATCATCATCACTGCGGCTGGAATTGCACTGCCCTGTCGCGTGAAATGAAACCAGGCACCTAAGCGTTAACTATTAACTTCGACATGTTACGTAAGTTAGTGTTAACTTGAAACCGCTGCGGTGCATCCGCAAGTTAGTTAGCTGAGTTAGGACAGGGAACCTTGGGCTTGACCTAACTGGTGTTGGTGTGAGTGGTCGAGGGAAACGTCGGTTCGCTTGACCCTTCGTGGAAGTGGGACACATCTCCTGCATGGCTTAGCTGCGAGAAAGAAGATGTGGGTGAGATAGATGCTTGTTGCTGAGGGATGGCGAAGAAGAAGGGCAAGATTCTCATTGTAGGAGCCACAGGCTACATTGGGAAGTATATTGCCAGGGCCAGTGCGCTGGCAGGGAATCCCACATGGGTGCTTGTGAGGCCCGGTACCATGACCAGCACTGAGCCTGCCAAGGTTGAGGTGCTGGGGGTTTTCAAGGAGCTGAAGATCAAGATTTTGCAGGTCAGGAATCTGGTTGGCAGGGAGAGTTTTTGTGGCATCTGGGATATGGGGAGGTGTGTGACGAGTCGTTGGGTTGGGTGATGGGCAGGGTGACTTGAACGACCATGCCAGCCTCTTGGCTGCGCTGAAGCTGGTGAATGTTGTTATTTCCGCAGTGGGGTCACCACAGACAGCGGATCAGCTGAAGCTCATTGAGGCCATCAAGGAGGTGAACAAAGATGAGAAGAAGATGTGGGTGAGATAGATGCTTGTTGCTGAGGGATGGCGAAGAAGAAGGGCAAGATTCTCATTGTAGGAGCCACAGGCTACATTGGGAAGTATATTGCCAGGGCCAGTGCGCTGGCAGGGAATCCCACATGGGTGCTTGTGAGGCCCGGTACCATGACCAGCACTGAGCCTGCCAAGGTTGAGGTGCTGGGGGTTTTCAAGGAGCTGAAGATCAAGATTTTGCAGGTCAGGAATCTGGTTGGCAGGGAGAGTTTTTGTGGCATCTGGGATATGGGGAGGTGTGTGACGAGTCGTTGGGTTGGGTGATGGGCAGGGTGACTTGAACGACCATGCCAGCCTCTTGGCTGCGCTGAAGCTGGTGAATGTTGTTATTTCCGCAGTGGGGTCACCACAGACAGCGGATCAGCTGAAGCTCATTGAGGCCATCAAGGAGGTGAACAAAGATGAGAAGAAGATTAAGGTAAATGTGCAGCAGTATGTCTGCATGTAGGAAGGTACGTATGGTGCATGAGACTCGTGCTCCAAATGTATCTGCTCGTGTGAACAGATGCCTTGAATCACATGACGGCAAACATTGTGCAACCTTAAAGAGCCGAGGTATGTGCCTCGATCAGAGTTTCGAATGGTTGGGGATGTGAGGGAGGACCTGATGCTTGTTTTTGGGTTTGGGCTTGTGCTTGTGTTGTGCAAACGGGTTGACTTGAGTGGTTTCTTTTTCAGAGATTCTACCCTGCGGAGTTCTCTGCCATTGATGTGGAGCGTGCAACATGGCCGCCCTTCGACTGCCTGCAGAACCACTTCCAAACGAAGATGATGATTCGAAAGGCGCTACAGCAAGCAGGGATACCCTACACGTATCTGATCACTGGAGCCTTTGCGGGCAGGTTCTTAGCCAATCTTGGGCAAAGGAACTTTCTCGAACCTCCCAAAGAGAAAGTTGTGGTTTATGGAACAGGGGAAGTGAAAGGTGATGTCCAGTCACCTGTACAAATCCTTGCATCTTCAGTTGCAAAACCTTGATGCGACTAAGACATGGCACCTATCCTTACAGCGGTCTTCATGGATGAAGAGGATGTGGCCACTTACACCATCAAGTCAGTAGACGATCCAAGAGCCGAGAACAAACTGCTCTACTTTCTTCCCAAGGACAATATCATGACCCAGAAAGCAGCCATCAAGATGTGGGAGGTCAAGAACCAGAAAAAGCTGGAGAAGGAGGAACTACCTGATGCCAAGTTCAAACAGCTCATTCAAGGTCCTGCTCTAAGTCCCTCGACCACTACAAACATTCCAAACCTTGTTTCTGCCGCTCTGAACTCACAAGGAGAAAGCCTGGATCCAATGTGTTTGCACAGATGTTCCGTACCCCGAGAACATCGCACAGGCTATGCTCTATACCATCTTCGTAAAAGGAGAAGGCTACCTGTATCAGGGCAAGACGTTTCCCCCACACGCAGTTGAAGTCACCGAACTGTACCCTGATGTGCGATACAACACACCGAATGAAGTCTTCAACCGATTTTTGATAGCCTACTCTCCTTCAGGCATGGCGTTTGGCTTGTATACTAGCAGGACCAGCCCCTTAATCAAACCTGGTCCTGTAGAGGAAGAAGAAGAGGACGCAGAGGAATAGTTCAGATCTAGCTTCGGTGTCGGAAGCATGAACAGTGCACTTCTGCTAAGCTGTGTATGTACCGACAAATATATGCAATCGTTTCTTCAACTTCACCGGAGAACTCGTCTCCGCATGCCAGCATGTGAGATGCATCTCAGCTGGTGAATTGAGCTGCGGGGGTGTGCTCCAAGACGACTACTCAAGTAAGTTTTCTAGGACTCGGATCGTGCTTGCCCTAATTTAGCCTAACGCCATTCCGCCATGCATCACAACAGATAACAACAATGGCGGCAAGCGTCTTCAACCTTTTCGTCATCAACAAATCGGGCGGCCTGATCTTCTACAAGGTAATCTTCATCCATCAAACGAGGTAGCAGGGGAAGTTGACGATTCAAGACAGAAAATGATCAAACCTGGTGCTGTGGACGCAGGACTATGGATCTACGGGACGGCTCGATACAAACGACAGCCTGAGACTAGCCAGTTTGTGGCATTCTATGCATGCCATCTCTCAGCAGCTCTCCCCGACACTTGGCTGCACAGGCATCGAAATGCTGGAGGCTGATACATTTGATCTACACTGTTTCCAATCACTCACTGGTAGGTTGCCTGTGCATGTAGGTTTTTTTTTGGTTCAGGAAATCCATTTGCAGAGTAGGTCTGTGCTCCCCCGAAACTGAGGGCAACCATTTGGTGCAGGGACAAAGTTCTTTGTAGTTTGTGAGCCAGGCACTCCTGGCATGGATGTGTTGCTGCGGAATGTGTATGAGCTGTACAGTGACTACGTCTTGAAGAATCCTTTCTACGAAGTGGAGATGCCTATACGGTGTGAGCTATGGGAGCAAAACCTTGCTAATGCCGTACGCAAGGATAAGTTGGCAGCGACACGGTGAATCGTTCAACGTCCCACGCTGCTGCCTGGCCGAGGCTTCTTCGACCAACAAAACATTTGCGTACGTTTGTTCCTGTAAGATACCAGTCGGTCAGAAGGTCCTCATGGCAGGAACGTTGAAGTGTGGCTGTAAGATGCCAGTCGGTTAGAAGGTCCTCATAGCAGGAAAGTTGAAATCTGGCCAACATAGGTTTTGCAAAAAGCAGATAGCCATAGCTTCTTAGAATCGTCTCTCGGGTGTAAATTGTGTAAACCCCCTCCATTGAAAGGAAAAAGAGTGGTGAAGCTGTGTCTCACACGGTGATTTCATAGACCACCCCTTCGTATGTTCCACCAGAAACGCGTCTTCTGGTCCCAGACGCTTCCTTCAACTTCATGTTGAAGCTGCATGCCCCTGCCAGCAGGGCTGCATCCATGCTGCACAGGATGTAAACCAAGCAAATTAGGTTTCCAAGCATGTGTGACTTGGTCTTGTAACAAATCCGCTACTGCTGGAAGTTCCACACCTGCGAGATCTTGAAATGTAGGCAAGAATGAAGGTGCAGGCCCCTTTGGAGCGCAAGCTCATCAGCTGCTGAACTGTCCTGAAGAGCAGAGGGATGCTGTCTTGATAATAGCGTGATTCCTGTCTTTGTCAAGGAACCAAGCTCTTACTGAGCAGCATAGCATGCCTATGAGCTTCCAAGCAACAACACATACGTGCACGCTCTTCCGCAACATGTTGAAGGATATAGATATCAGCTCCCAGGATAATGTCAAAACCTTCAGGGTGACTTTCTGCAATCAACTTAAGATGTGCTTCACTGCCCCATTCCAACTTTCGGCACTCCACACCTATGAAGGACTCTGCGTGAGAAACAACCTCCCAAGCGTACAATTCACGCACCGTACAGTCCAAAATACAAGGAAAGCAACAATATCTCACTTGCAATTGGGCCAGAAGACGAATCCACAGCTTGTAGCTCAATATTCCTCTCCAGAACCTGCTTACACAGAAGCTAATGTGCGGTGACCATACAGGACTTCCATGGATCAGCCACGCTACTGTGTGAAGCACACATGAGTTGCCCAGAGACTAATAGTAAGCAGCCCTACCCGAAGAACAACGTCATTGTGATCAGTCATGACCACTTTCCGGCAGAAATGGGCACACAAGAGTCCCGTAAGTCCTGCCATATCACCAGCATGTGCCACCATTGTAAGTCTCAGCCCTATCCTACAATCCATAATTGAGCTTCACCATTCCAGGAAATAGGTTCAGTCCACATAGCAACTATCATCAAGCAAGCAGTACCATCAGGGATAGAAGCCACAGACCAACGCCGGAACCTAGCTCAATTGTATCCAGCTGTGCCATGCTTTTGGAGTGCTCCCACAGATAGTCATTCAAGAGCTCTGCTCCAGGCCATATAAGTTGACCAGTAAGGTCATAATCGGCTGCTCAAGAATTTGAACGTGGGAGCACGTCAGCAGCAAGGAGTATCAAAGGGCATGAAATACGAAGTAAACAAGCACACGTACTTGACGAGGATTGCAGACACAAAACCTCCAGTTTGTGAGGTCCAAAGGTGTAGACTCTACTGACATAGCTGCACAACAACCAGGACCGTCAAGTAGCATGTTGTCCACAGCCCAAAAAATAACAGCACCATTAGCAGTCCAGTGTGACGGGAAAACAGGCAATACAGACCTTTCGTCAATGAAGAACGAGCCGTCCAGGGAAACAGGTGAGTCTGGCTCGCCATCTGCCATGGCCGGTGACTCCTCGGGCTCGTCTTCCGGGAAATTCCAGTTTCGGACTTGGTGCTACGAGAGTAGAACACGTCGTCTTCTGCCCTAATCTATATATCCAGACTCCTGTTCGCATTCAACGCTAGCTGGATTTATTGTTCGTGAGGTTATGGTTGGATCCCTTTCCTGGTGCCAAAGGTGTGCCGGACTGATCCTCGAATTGCCGTAACAGTTTTCTGCTAATTTCTGCGATTGCGGAGGGAAGATCGGAGAGGAGCTCTGGCCGGTGGTGTTGTTCAACTGGCAACAGTTGTCGTGCAGCCTAGTGGCTCGGAATTCGGTGGTGAATTCCTGAAGGTGGTATCGTAAATCGGACAGATGCTGCCCTCTGTGGAGTAAAGCGTCCGCGTGGGATTGGAAAGTGATTTTGTGGCCAAATGATAGCACCGAGGTTGAGCTGAATCATCTGGCGGCAACCATGAGTGAAGCAGGGCTGCTTCGCGTTTGCGGGGCTTGTCCTTCGCAAATTCGCATGTCCAGCACATCTGTTCGGCAGACACAGACTAGAATTGTCTGCATGAAGAGACCGGTATGCCTCGTAGCTGGTGTTTGGATTGCTTGATGCATGGGTGTTTTCAGCACAGGGCGGGAATTCCCTTGCGGATAAGTTCTGCTGGCGGACTCATGCTTTTGCGTACAGGTGGTTACCTGCCAAGCTGAACAGCAAACTATCCAGCACCAAAACGCTGTGGCGAACAAGGCTCCTGCTGAATGTAACGATACCACTGCTTACATCTTGGCGCTTGCAATCGATGTTGTTTTCCATTTTTTGAATTTCTTGCGATGGATCTCCATGTTTTCCTTTTTTGCAGCTAAGGCGTCGGCTCCAAAGATTGACGATGGCGGGAGTGGTCTCCCCCCTCGAGACGGTGGTGGTGGAGGTGGTGGTGGTGGTGGCGGTGGTTGGGGTGCAGGAGGATTCTTCTTCTGGGGGTTACTGCTTTTTCTAGGGTTCATGAGGGATAAGGAGAACGACAAGCCCTACAAAGGGAAGAATGCGTTCAAGAGGAAGAAGAAGCTGTCCCCAACGTAGTCCGTCCACCATATTGCACCACATAGTTTTTATCCTCGGCAGACTTAAGCCTTGTAACCCTTCACTTTCTTAGCTTTGAGCTTGACTCACTCAGCTGAATTCCAGGAGGAGTGTGCATGAACGTACATACTATGTGCGAGGACATGAAGGATGGTAAGAAGAGACCCCATTGGTTTTTGTAATCGCGACTTACTGTACGCATCTTTAACTGGCGGTTCACGTTTGCCGAGCATAGTTATAGAGCAAGTCGTGTCTGTTACTCAAATTTGGAGGGAAATGGAGCTTTTTGCAAGGACGTAGATGTCCGTTATGCTCAACTCTAGAGCAGAAGTGCAGCGCTTGTGAACTGTGGTATTTCCCAGAGTTGAGAGCAAAGTGGAGTTGGATAGCCGGACGTAAGGTTGAGCTTATAAAGGGTTGGCATCGATTGCCTTCCCTTCCCTTGTGATTTCTTTACCTCCTAAGTGAGTTAACTACGGTCCGAGCTTCCCAATTTGAAGCCATTTAAAAATATCTATAGCCTGTCTACGATCTGCGTCTCTATCACTTGTCTCTATTCAATCTGAGCAGCTAGGAGATTAATAAGGCGTGCACAGCCAGAATTACAGCAGTTACTTTTGAGGCCAGCGACAGCAGGGAAAGCAGAACCCTTTGAAGGTGCAGCCCCCCTGATCGACGCCGTGCAGCAAGCTTTTTGGGCTCCACCTTCGGTAGTTGGGGAGCCACGTCGTCAGACCTCGTTCAAAGACAGCAGCCAATGACCAGCTCTGTCGTGCTTGCCCTGGCGCATACAAGGCCTCAAGCAATCCTGTCCGGAAGTGCACCACTTCACCAGAGGCTTTCTTCACCGTTCTCCAAGTGTGCCTGGGGAGCGCCTGCTGTCAACCTCCTAGTAGCTCATAGTACTAATTGGAAAAAAGTGGTAAGGGTCATGTCACAGCTTGTCAGTCTTGCGACACAGGGACAGCAGGAGCTCCAGTTCTGCACGGGGTCGGAGACTCCCTAAGCACCTGCTCGTTGATGACTACCCCAAACGTCTCATCGCCATCCACGGGATCAAGAGGCGGCATGGACAAGACACTGTAGGTCGAACTTCCCCTGCGTATGTCTTTAATAGTTTTGAGAGCAGCCACTGCACTCCTGTAAACCCCATCCAGGTTATCACCCAAAGGCAGCACCCCATCTCCATGTCCACCAGCAAGCCCTCTGGATACGGTGTCCTCCAACGCCGGAGAGTTGGCCCCATGCAGTCCATTGTCACTGTCGGGAGAATTAACCGCCATCGGGCTGTCCGCACCCTGATCCGCAGCAGCCTGAGCATGAACCTGAACCTGAGCCTGAGCCTGAGCCTGAGCCTGAGCCTGAGCCTGAGCCTCCTCCTGCGGCTGCGGTGGAAAGAAGGAAGAAAGATTGCTCTCGCAGTCCTTCACTAGCTGAGACAAGAGCTCGGTGGTGAAAAACGGCTGATGCAAGACCATCTGTATGAAAGGCATCCGCAACACCCCGCCCGTCCACTTGTCATGCTTCTTGAGAATCTTCACCAAACCAGTGTAGTTAAGAGAGCTGTAGGTCTCCAACAACACCATCTCTCCGTGGAACGCGATCATATCGGTGTAGATGGTCGTCATCTCCTTCACCTCCTCCTCGGACAGCGCTTCCCGGTTGGCCGTCTGCTTCCTAAACCGCTTAGTCCTCTCCTTCAGTTCCTGCACAATCCGCATCACAACATGAGCAAACTCACGCAAACACCAACCGCTTCCAGCACAAACAAGAAAGCCCGTCCACAGCCACACCTGCCTAAACCTCGCAGCCACACTCACCTTCAGCTTGATGACATAATCCTCCTCCTTCTCGACGAAGAAGGCGTTGAACTTATCCAACTCCGCGTTCAACAAGCTAATAAACTCCACCTGGTCCCCGGACGCACCCCCGTTCCGCTCAACCCCCCCCTCTCCATCCACGCCAGCCTCCCTCGCCTTCCGCTTCCCTCCCCGCGGCGCCTCCACCCCCTCCGACTCCCGCGACACCACCTCCTCCTCCTCCCCTGCGTCCTCCATCACAATATCCCCGCACGCAGACCCGGACACGGACCCGGACCCCGACGCCGACCCGGCCCGGGACCCCTGCTCCATCCGCCGCTTCCTGCCCCTGGCCTCCGGCACCCCAGGCAGGCGCAGCCCATTCTCGTAGTGTCCAATCTCGCTCCCGTTCCGCAGCCTGCTGTCCACCTTGGCCACGTCCGAGTCCAGCGCCTCGTCCGCGGGGATGAAAGCCACCTCCGCAAAGCAGTCGGGCGCGGATTTCAGCAGCTTCAGCCGCTTCTTCAGCTGCTTGTACGCCACGAACTTGTCCCGCCACTCCGGCAGCGTCTCCTCCAAATGAATCTTGAGCTGCTTCCCGAACTTCATCCTCCCCGCCTTCTCCCTCCCGGACTCACTCCCCGCAGCCCCGAGCACCAGCGCCCTCCGCAGGGCCCAAGACGCTCGAAACGATTCACCCGCGCAGCGCAAAGGCGACGCGATCGGCGAGCAAGGGGCACGGCAGGGCAGGGCATGTCTGGCAGCTGAGCGTCCAGGCGCTGCATAAAGAGCAGACCGCCGCGAGTCCAGCATCTGCAGCAGCATAACCCGAATATCCTATCCGCAGTCGGTTAATTTTCCAGCTTCCGCCCTGCGCTTTTGGGCCAGAATATTCTGTGGGGCTGGCTTCCCAGTACGGTAATAATATACGGCAAACAGGCGGCATATTCCGGTTTCCCAATCATCCACCCCGGTCACCCGGTGGCCGGATGCCGCCGGATATCCGCCTATAATCACCTTTATTCTAGCCTACATCACGCACATGTGGAGTAACGTACCAGGACCCCAGGAAGCGCCCAATACGACCCGCCGCATATGCTCCACATATGCAGCCTCTTGTCATAGCAAACCAGCGTCGTCTCCCGCCTGGCGCAGGACATAGTGTATGGAGCACGACGAGCCTGTCAACGACGGTGGCCAGATATTTGTGTCGCGGCAAGTGCAGTAAACAACATTTGCTACATGGCCGCTCACGAACTTCACTCCGGACTTCGATAATATAATAGACGCGTCAATGCAATATGCAATGCGGGGCGTCTGTTCGTCCGTGCCTTCTTCCGATGATGGTGGGAAGCGGCGTTCGCAGCCGCATATCCTCGGTTATATCCATTGGAGCGGCTGCTGCATAGGTTCTGGAACAGCATCCCCAGGCGGCGCCGCTGCTGCTTGCTTCCTCGAAGCTGCGGCCTGATTACCAGCTCCGCCTCAAGGGCTCAAGATGCTGCCAGTCGGGGCGACTTTGTCGCCATCGCGCTAAGTATCGTCGGGGAACCTAAACCCGCGTCCCGGAAGCCGGAACCGAGGTGTCGACTGTCGAGGTGTTGCCGAGGGGGGCAAATCTGAAGACGGGTGTGAAAATGATCCCGCGCGCGCGGGGAGAACCGACACCGCGAGGCGCGGATTGTACGAGTAGTGCGTACGTGGGGGGCGGATATCCTCGGCGCCGTATGCGGTATACCCGGGTGACCGGCACGTGGCGGGAACCGGGAGGGGGTGTCGGTCCACCGGCGGCCCGGGGCGTGGGCGGACCGTGTCCAGGCGTCCAGGCGTCCAGGCGGGGGGCTGACACCTGCTCTGGCTCTGGGGTGGGCAGTTCCGGGGCCCGCCCGCGCCGACGTCAAGCGCTCTCTCCTGCAGCGCTTGGGGAGGCGTTGGATGCATGTGACGAGACGCGACTCGGCGAGCGTGTCACGATTCACGACTTTATCACGACCGGACTCGCACGCTCCTGGCATCCTGCCCGCGGCATATGCCGGGTGCGGGAGCGGGGTTTCGCTGGGGTTGGTGAGGTGCATTCATGGCGGGTTGTTGGGAACGCACGCTGCAAGAGGAACAGCCGGCGCGAGACCCCAGCGCGGGCTAGGGTTTCATCTCGTTTCAGTTCATTTCACCAGGCACGCTTCGTACTGTAGGATTGGTTGTGGATACGTACATCCTGCGGACGGACGGACAGGCAGGCAGGAAGACAGGGCAGGTGGATAGTCTCGCTTGCCATCGGCTGTGATGACACGAGCGAGCCAGGCTGCCTGCCTGCCCGCTGCCGCGGCCTCTTGTGTCATTGGGCCAGCTGGGGTGCGGGGACAGGCTGCAGGGAGAGAGTACGTACAGTACTGTCGTTGGTGTGAGGCTGTGAGCCTGTGAGGCGGGAGGGGAGGTGCTGTAGTGTTGCACCGCGTTCTGTGCGTTATGGATGTGTGTGTGTGTATGTACATGTCTGTGCATGATAGTCCAGGGACGGGAAAGGTGCCATCCACGCCGGGCTGGTCAATGTGTGCTGTTGGCTCCGTGATGCGGATATCTATGGATCTAGCACGGCTCGGTGCTGTGGGTGGCGGGCACAGCGGCCTTCTTACAGGACGGTTGGGATCCATCGGGAATAGTGTTAGGGATCGGAATAGGGAATCGCGGCTCGCCCTTGTACAGTATATCCGTGTGTTCTGCCCGGCTTGGTCGCGCACATGCTGCTTGTGACGCCGCGTGGGAGAGATGGTCGTGCCTGGAGGGTGGAACCGGCAAGAAAGCAAAAGAAAAGCAGATGAAGCCGAGGCTTGTCCTATCTGGTTCGTAACGGACTTGACAGCGGAGTACCCATCTTGGTCACAGCCTGCGTTACTCCTCCGCGTCATCTCCGTGCACGACAGCTTCTCCTTGCCACTCAGGGTTTGCGCCTCGGTGGCCGCACGTCTATATTTTTCTGGGGATTTTCGGACCGTTCCTTGTGTTATCCAGATTTAGGAACTCCTCGGCATGCAGAAAAACCCGATTGTTCAGAAGGCCGTAGATGTTGATTGCGTCCACCTTCCTTGAATTCACCTCGTTGACGTTCTGTCCGATGGGATGTTGAGTCCCCCATCTGATCACCTGAACAAATGGTCTGCATGGCTAGTAATCCCTCTAGCCCAACTGTCAGGCTCAGATTCGAACCCTCCACAGCTCCGGCGGTCTGTGTGTGGCCGGGTTGAAGGTCTCACATTCAAGTTTTCAACTTCCATTCCTTGTCCCTACGTTCGCAATGGAAGCCAAATTATCATTTAAGATGGTGACACATCTTGAGCTTGCTTTGGCAACCTGTGTTCCAGCCATACCCGTTGCTAGTCCAATGGATCCCTGCAAACATGAACCTGCAGCATAGGTGTGCTGTTCTAAGTACTGTGCAACGTCAAAGTGCAATCGGTTTGCTCCGTTTGACTCCCGCTGTTGGGCTAGACACATTCAGTTGGCCAAGCCCAACAGCTTCAGTTGGCCAGGACAGAACCTCGTGGAAGTGCAGCCGCATGATTTGTGCCAGGAGCAGTCAGAGCCACTATCTCCCCCGCATCTCATGACCAAAGAATTCCGCTTACAACAATCTACCTGAATTGATGGCGGACATGCCTGTTGCTGTTGAACCTTCATGGCTCTGAACCCCTTGCCCTCAGTGGCTGTTCCACTCTGTTAGGATCCCATATTCAGCTGCAATGGCCTTTGCTGTGATCAGGTTGTCTCCACCTAGCATTCGGACCTAACAATCTAGCGTTAGGAACAGCTTGAAGGTAACATGTTTTTGTGCAGTTGCACGTCGTCTGAGCATTGTCCCAGCACGCTGCATCACGAGAGCTTTATGACGGTGGACATCACGATTGCAACATGCTAACCTTTCACACATTACCTATTTTGACCCGATTTAAGCGAAACAGGTAGGACTGGGACCTTGATCCCTGCCCCATGACACTGAAAGACAACTGGTTGGCAAGGTTATTTTTTCCCCACAATTACGATCACCGTCTACGATGCCACCTCTCAGCACACCCAAGCCAGATCCCTGTCTGGGATGCCACCTCCCAAGACACCCAAGCCAGCCAGTGAGCCAACACACAGATCAAGACAGAACACTTCAAACGGCCAGCTGCCGCTTTCGTTCAAGCGTTCAAGCCTTGAACAGTGTCCTGAGTTCTGGATGATGAACACTCAGGCGACAATCTTCTCAAAAAAATCTGAGATTTGGAAATATCTATAAACTCGGATATAGGTAGTTTATATTGATTTCTTCAAAAGACAGGCTCATGGAAAAAAAAGTGGAAGGCTGGAACCTTGGATGCACATCGTCACCAGAGAGAGAGAGAGAGATCAACATTGGGGAAAAGTGAAAAACTGTAATGAGATAATAAAGCCTCCAATATCGATGAAAGAGATACTATTCTATACTCTATGTAGTTGTATGGTCTTTGAATTTGAATATTTATCTGTTCTACTTTTTATGTATTTAATATTTTATTAAGATTAAAAGCTCTCATAAAAAATATTATGTTATATACAACGTCAACATGAATGAACCTATCCAACAAAAAGACACCTTAAAGACCCTAGGGTCAAAGTAAGGGTGTGGAGACTTTATAAAAAGGACAAGATGGGAAATCCCATCTACCTAGGCGAAAGGGGACAACCCACGATGGAGCACCAAGCCAAGGGGGACGTGCTCCCGCACTAATCTACCTTATAACCCCCAACCGCCCCCAAGATGTCGCCGTCCGAGATAGGGAAGGGCCTACTTACCACTGGTTCTGCCGATGCCCCATCTCCAGCACTCGTGATCGTCCTAAAGATGGCGCTGGCCAACACCCTTTGCAGGGCGATGGAAACCCGTTGCCTGAAATATGCCACGACATTGGAAAGGGGGAGTCCAACCCCGCCCCTATCGTTGTGGTAGGCCCTTGTGCACTCCTTGATAAAACGAGAAAACCTTACCCAAGGCCCCATGGGTTTCAATCGCAAGGGGGATGAAAATGTGACCTTGCTGCATGGGCCTATACTTGTAAATTTTCTGATTCGCGCTCCCTTCCGCCACCCAACCTAGAGGGTTGATGATGACATGGTCGCTAACAGAATCTATGGTTGGGTCAGTGACAACCACGTCCGCAATCGAGACCTCGTCCCCCCGCGTCAAGAAAAGGTCAGCCCTGAAAGAGACACCATTGAGTAGAGTATACTGATGCTCCTTGAAAGGGAAGAAACCGCTCTCCTTGGCCATCGAGAACATGACGTCTCGAACGGCGTCATGTGTAGCAATACATTGTCCATCCATTGGACAATGCACTAAATGGGCCCCAGGGTCGTCGATGTAGGCCCCACAACAGCAGGCCAGAAGGAAACAGGCTAGTGATTGGACCACACTGAGGCGAAACCTCATCACGGTAGAAAAAGAAGCTGATTCGATTTGGAACGCCTGGATGCAAGGGCGGGCCAGGAGCCAGGAACATTGGCCATGAGCACATATGGGACATTGCTCTCCACATGCATACATGTATGCTACGCTTGTAGCCTAGTTCCCTACCTTCACATGCATACATGCATGCTATATTTGCGCAACATATGGTTGGTTACTTGTGTCCCAAATAATCTTATTAAAAATATTTACTAATTTAAAAATTACTAAGTTAGTTAGGCAATGTAGGTCCTATATAAAGCTGAGAGCAATGGTGAATAGTTGCAAGAGAATACTATTTATCCTACTCTAGCTTCTCTTGCCTTCTCTGCGCTTTGCACATCATTAAAGGCTCAAGTCAAGTAGCCTTCCTCCTTATCATTAAAGTGACGAGGATGGACAAAACAAAGATGGCGATTAATAAATTAATGAAGTGCTCACATTAAACGAATAGAAAATGATCTTGAAGGAGCAAAAAACTTGTTACTTCAAGCACAAAAACTTTTCCCAAGTATTTATTCGGGTGAAGACAACACTTTTCTTGTTTCGTCGTTAACACATGGCATGACTATGTCCATGTTTCCCCTCTTTCGTGCGAGATGTAAATAGTGCATATATGTAGAACTAACACATTAATTGTTCCTAATAATCAGGATTGAATGATATTACTTACCTCCTTGCCATCTTGGAGGTGGAAATTGCAGCAAAAAAAACTAAATTATCCTTGGGTTCAGCAGGTCCCATGTATAAGCGATGCAGGCTTCTCAAGTTGACCCACTTGCGGATGCAAATACCATTAAAAAGGTACAAGAAACTAGCTTTGCTACATCGACAAGAACAAAGAAGATGGAGCTGCGAATGCTTTCCAACTAATTTTAGAAGCACAAACTATTCTTTTGGATAAAAGGTGCGAGATTTTGATACTCAAATCCAAAAATCTCGCATGTCATAAGGCATGAGCTACGCAAGCAGTTCCACAATAAAACGTCTTGCAAGGAGCATAATAATTTGCTGAAAAAACTTCAAAAAATTCAAAAACAGCAAAATGAGTTCTACCAACGACGCAATCATAACCTTCCAACTCCAAGTTTTGACGAAGATCAAAATTATTATTCTAAACAAGAGTACCGGGATAAACAATATTGTGATGAAGAGTATTAAAGTACCATCCGGATGCTACATGCATATAAATATAAAACTTCTTTAACATGACATGCCCCATGGTAATGAGCTCTTTGTTTTTCTTTATACATAGTTTTATAATATTTGTAGATCAACGTTGTGAATTTGAGCTACATTAATAAAACATGTTTTTGTATGAAAAACTATGCATTATACTTGAAGAAAAATCGTACGTTTTCACTTACATATAATGTACAAAAACTGTGCCTTCTGCAAGCATACCTCTCACACCACACAAACACTCAAACTTTTCCGGGGGCACTACAACTTCTATATCATGCTCGTGCAAAACAAAATAAACTCATTCCAAAAACGCAGTTCGATATGACCTCTTCTGCCTTGCCTCGTAGTTACTCGCCTTCTTGGGGGGGGGTTAAATTTGTGATTGCATTATGGTAACTACCGCTGAAACTGGCAATTCAAGGGGTGGTGGTTCTATGACTACCTGGTTCTGCTCCACCTCCTCTTCTCCTTTGAGTGTCCTCCACATCCACCTCCGCGTTTGCCTCGTCTTTATGCTCTTCAACTGACAATTTTTGCAATCCAAGCTCCTTACTATTCGACCCAGCTTCCTCATAAGAAGATGAAAAGTCCAGCAATTGTTGGAAGATGCCGGCAATTCTCCCCCCTCCTTCCCTTCCTCACCAATGCGAGCTTGCTACTCTAAATTTGAGGGTATCTTTGCCTCCAAGCTCGCTCCAATCCGTTGTGATTCTACAACTCCTTGCTACTCCTACACCGGGTTGCTGGGGTTTGTAATTTCCCGGTGTGCGTGCATTGGGTTGCTGGGATTTGCGATTTCTTGGTGCTCTTTGTCCTCTCCTCCTAGATTGAAGTTGCCTTAGCTCAGAGTGTGCCTTCCCCCTCTTGCTCTTCCTCCCCATGCTCCTGCTGGCCTTCCTCCCTATCCGCTTCTACCAAATGGTTCTGGAATCAAAAATTGCGGTTGCAGGCTTAAGGGTGGTAGCATGGTTTGGTGATACACTTTAGTACCATATGGCTTGGGACACTTGGTTACTTTGAAAAGACGAGAGAGATGTGAGAGGGTGACTTTAAGTTTTCATTAAAATAATATTTCAATATATTTTAGTTTCACTTTTATATACTTTTACGTTTGCTATTATTTACTTTAACTTACTTTACTTTTACTTCAGATCTCTGTTTTCATTCGGTGGTAAGTCAACCCGCCGTTTACCCCAATTTCGACCTTACGCGTGGGCGCACTCTCGCTATTGCCATCCCGGGCTCAGTGTTGAGTTGATCCTTCGTCCGCCCTGAGACAGCCTGGATGCAATCTCCTGCACTTGCTCGCCCACATCCGGCCGACAGTCGCACACACTCCGCGGGCTCGGAAGATCGCATGCTCCAGCTCTGGTTGTTGTAATCAACCCTTTGTGCTGCATTGTGAGCTATGTGGGGCTTCTTATAGGAGCCCTCCTTCTTCGGAGCGGGCTCCCCACATGCAAGCTCGGCTGGCAGGAATCAGTTTTGTTTGTGCAGTTTGAAGGTAATGCCTTGTGTGTGGCAATTAGTGTTTTGCGGCTTGTGAGGCTTGCTCTTGTGTGCACATGTGCGAGTGCGGCGTGAGGTGTTGGCCTTGGAGGCGTGAGGTGTTGGCCTTGGAGTGGGTGCCGGCGTGCGGCTTCTCATTGTCTGTGGTGGTCTTGAAGAACTTGAGCACGCTGCGGTCTTGTGTGGACATGTGCATGCTCAAGTGAGGTCTTTGGGCGTGTGAGGTGCTCAGTGGGTGCGAGTGCGGCTCCTTTGATCATTCCTTGTGTGCAATGTCACGTGAAGGACTTGAGCGAGTAATGCTCTTGTGTGCACATGTGTAGGTGCTGTGAGGTGGTGGCATTGTGATTTTGTTGGAGTGGGTGCCGAGTGCGGCTTCTCCTTGTGTCTTGATGTTGTAGTGAAGAACTTGAGCACGCTGCGGTCTTGTGTGCACATGTGCGAGTTATTTGTGAGGTCTTTGGGCGTGTGAGGGTGCTGGCCTTGGAGTGGGTGCCGAGGTGCAGCTTCTCTGATCTGCTCCTGTGTGTGCTGTCGCTGAAGAACTTGAGCCGGCTTAATGCAAATGTGTGCACATGTGCAGGTATCTGGAGTGGGTGCTGAGGTGCTCAGGTGTTGGAGTGACATGGCTTCCTCTGATGAGGAGGAGACATTAGGCATCTCAAGGAATCAAAAGCGTGCCCTCAAAAACATGTTGAGCCGCTCACAGTGTGAGTCGAGCCTTGAGGCGGTGCCAAAGTGGGCGTTCCGCTGGTCTTGGCATGAAGGAGACTACAACTTGCGGGTGGAAGGAGTGGATGTTCGCCAAAGCAAGTTGCAGCAAGGTTTGAGGGAGGCAGTGGGCGGCCAGGACGTGCTTACCCTCTGGTTTGGGGTAACAGGAGTAGGTAATGATGCTTATGGGTGGAAGGGATCAGATAAGTTGTCAGACAAGGAGTGGAGAAACATCGACGACTTGGTTTTCAAGATATAAGCGAGTTAATCTTGGGGCAAGATCCCTAGGTTGATGGCCATTGGCATCCTTGTTGAGAAAAAGTTGCACGCAGTGCATCGGTTGTTGTAATCAACCCTTTGTGCTGCATTGTGAGCTATGTGGGGCTTCTTATAGGAGCCCTCCCTTCCCTTCTGTGCAGGACGCGGGCTCCCCACATGCAAGCTCGAGCTGCGGCAGCAGGAATCAGCGGTTTTGTTTGTGCAGTTTTGAAGGTAATGTGCCTTGTGTGTGGCAATTAGTGTTTTGCGGCTTGTGAGGCTTGCTTAACGCTCTTGTGTGCACATGTGCAGGGTCTGGGGCTGTGAGATGCTGTGCGCGTGAGGGTGCTGGCCTTGGAGCGGGTGCCGACGTGCGGCTTCTCATTGTCTGTGGTGTCACTGAAGAACTTGAGCCGGCTTAACGGTCTTGTGTGGACATGTGCATGCTCAAGGGCTGTGAGGTGCTGGGCGTGTGAGGGTGCTCCAGTGGGTGCCGAGGTGCAGCTCCTTTGATCATTCCTTGTGTGCAATGTCACAGTGAAGGACTTGAGCCTGAGTAATGCTCTTGTGTGCACATGTGTAGGTGCTAGGCTTGTGAGGTGGTGGCATTGTGATTTTGTTGGAGTGGGTGCCGATGTGCAGCTTCTCCTTGTGTGCGGTGTTGTAGTGAAGAACTTGAGCCTGCTTTGCGGTCTTGTGTGCACATGTGCTAGGCTTGTGAGGTCTTTGGGCGTGTGAGGGTGCTGGCCTTGAGTGGTGCCGAGGTGCGGCTCCTTTGATCATTCCTTGTGTGCAATGTCACGTGAAGAACTTGAGCGGCTTAATGCAAATGTGTGCACATGTGTATCTGGAGTGGGTGCCGAGGTGCTGTGTGTTGGAGTGACATGGCTTCCTCCGATGAGGAGGAGACATTAGGCATCTCAAGGAATCAAAAGCGTGCCCTCAAAAACATGTTGAGCCGCCACGTGTGAGTCGAGCCTTGGAGGCGGTGCCAAAGTGGAAGCTGCCCACTGGTCTTGCATGAAGGAGACTACAACTGCGGGTGGAAGGAGTGGATGTTCGCCAAAGCAAGTTGCAGCAAGGTTTGAGGGAGGCGGCGGCCAGACGTGCTTACCCTCCGGTTTGGGGTAACAGTAGGTAATGATGCTTATGGGTGGAAGGGATCGATCACGACAAGGAGTGGAGAAACATCGACGACTTGGTTTTCAAGATGGCAAGCGAGTTAGTCTTGGGGGAAGATCCCTAGGTTGATGGCCATTGGCATCCTTGTTGAGAAAAAGTTGCAGTGCATCGGTTGGTGGCCTATGCACGGAAAACTAATGAGGTAAAGGCCTCCAAGCACAAGAATGTGAGGACATGGAGAAGGATAAGAAAGTGCACAAGGAGAAGGAGACCCATGGATCACATGGCCCTATGGCGAGGTCACGAGCAAGGGAAGGGCAAGAAGGCATGTTGGGGCGGTGTCCTCGGACTCGAGGACACAGTGATGAGGTGTGGCCGGTGGAGAGCAAGACCAAAGGAGGACTTGCATGCAGGCGTGAGCAAGAATGTATTCAAGAGGAGGTTGATGTCATAGTGCGGTGAGGAGGACGGAAACCATGTGTTCGAGCGGAGGATGTAGAACCGGAGGCAGTGCAATGTCGTGGGTTTTCCTTATAGTTTTAGATTCCCTGCGGTTTAAGATTCATGAGTGCTACCCTTAGGTCATGTGCTTTGCTTAGGACCTGCAGGACTGCCTTGAGCCAAGCTCATTTGGAAGGGTTTGTTCCACAGTTTTGCATCCATCACGTTTAATGTTTGAGCTTGATTTATGTGAGCTTGCTCTTATTGATTGCATAGAGGGAGCAACAAGCTTGACAAGTTCTTTGCTGGTTTTGACTTAGCCTCGCCTTGTAAAGTTCACTTACTTGCTAGCTTATCTTTTGTGTGAGCTTGGTGTTTTACGTGGATTCGAGATAGACTCTTGCGGTAGCTCAATTGTGAGGATTCTTCACGGGAGGGAGGGAGGAGAGGGGCCTCATGGGCATTCCGACATCTATCAGTGCGGTTTGGCGGGGGCCATCGGGCACATCAACACCTAGTGGTGTCTTGTCATGTCACGTTGTGCACATGTGTGCACATGTGTAGGTGCTAGGCTTGTGAGGTGGTGGCATTGTGATTTTGTTGGAGTGGTGCCGAGTGCGGCTTCTCCTTGTGTGTGTTGTAGTGAAGAACTTGAGCCGCTGCGGTCTTGTGTGCACATGTGCTAGGCTTGTGAGGTCTTTGGGCGTGTGAGGGTGCTGGCCTTGAGTGGTGCCGAGGTGCACTCCGACCGCTCCTGTGTGTGCTGTCACTGTGAAGAACTTGAGCCGGCTTAATGCAAATGTGTGCACATGTGCAGGTATCTGGAGTGGGTGCTCAGGTGCTCAGGTGTTGGAGTGACATGGCTTCCTCTGATGAGGAGGAGACATTAGGCATCTCAAGGAATCAAAAGCGTGCCCTCAAAAACATGTTGAGCCGCTCACAGTGTGTGAGTCGAGCCTTGGAGGCAGTGCCAAAGTGGAAGCTGCCCACTGGTCTTGCATGAAGGAGACTACAACTGCGGGTGGAAGGAGTGGATGTTCGCCAAAGCAAGTTGCAACAAGGTTTGAGGGAGGCAGTGGGCGGCCAGGACGTGCTTACCCTCTGGTTTGGGGTAACTGGAACAGGTAATGATGCTTATGGGTGGAAGGGATCAGATAAGCTATCAGACAAGGAGTGGAGAAACATCGACGACTTGGTTTTCAAGATAAGCGAGTTAGTACTGGGGGGCAGAAGATCCCTAGGTTGATGGCCATTGGCATCCTTGTTAAGAAAAAGCTGCACAGGTCTGTCAGTTGGCTGGCCTATGCACAGAAAACAAATGAGGTAAAGGCCTCCAAGCACAAGAAATGTGAGGACATGGAGAAGGAGAAGAAAATGCACAAGGAGAAGGAGACCCATGGATCACGTGGCCCTATGACGAGGTCACAGAGCAAGGGAAGGGCAAGAAGGTCAGAGTGGGCTAGTGTCCCTGACTGAGGACACCGGGTGAGACAGACGCCGGGTGGAGAGCAAGACCCAAAGGAGGACTTGCATGCAGGAGCGTGAGCAAGAATGTATTCAAGAGGAGGTTGATGTCATAGCGGTGAGGAGGACGGAAACCATGCGCCCGAGCGGAGGATGTAGAACCGGAGGCAGTGCAATGTCGTGGGTTTTCCTTATAGTTTTAGATTCCCTGCGGTTTAAGATTCATGTGAGTGCTACCCTTAGGTCATGTGCTTTGCTTAGGACTGCAGGACTGCCTTGAGCCCAATCGCTCATTTGGAAGGGTTTGTTCCACAGTTTTCGCATCCATCACGTTTAATGTTTGAGCTTGATTTATGTGAGCTTGCTCTTATTGATTGCATAGAGGGAGCAACAAGCTTGACAAGTTCTTTGCTGGTTGACTTAGCCTCGCCTTGTAAAGTTCACTTATACCGCTAATCGTATGTGCTTTGTGTGAGCTTGGTGTTTTCGTGGATTCGAGATAGACTCTTGCGGTAGCTCAATTGTGAGGATTCTTCACGGAGGGGAGGGAGGGAGAGGGGCCTCATGGGCATTCCGACATCTATCAGTGCGGTTTGGCGGGGGCCATCGGGCACATCAACACCTAGTGGTGTCTTGTCATGTCATGTCCGCATGTAGTGTGCTTGTCATGTCGTCGTCCTTTGCGATCCGTCATGCATGGCCGGGTGGTGATACGGTGACGCCTTGGAGTGTGGTATTCACGCGGTGGAAGTGATGATTTGTTCATGCTCATCATGTCACGCCAGCACCGTAAGCATTTGTTCATGCCGCCATCGTGTCACGCCAGCACCGTAGGCATCCGCTCATGCTCATCATCGTGTCACGCCAGCACCGTAGGCATCCGCTCATGCTCATCATGTCACGCCAGTGCACGGGCAATTGTTCATCATCATCATGTCACTTTGTGCACTTGTGGGCATTTGTTCATGCCATCATGTCACGCACATGTGGGCATTTGTTCATGCCGTCATCATGTCACGCCAGCACTGTGGCATTTCTCCGCCATGTCATGTTGTCATGGACATCTTAACAATTCGATGCCATTGTTATTATGTGACATTGTGGACACATGGGCAGCTATTCATCTTGGCATTCTGTCACATTTTGGACCAGGGCACTTTCTCATCTTGTCTTCTTGGGTGGCATGGTGGACATGTTAGCATTTCCTCAAGTTGTCGTGTGCACACTTGTTTTCGTGGTGGGATACGCTAGAGTTGCACACAAAGATCAAAACGCAACTGGTGGAAGACCTCATCTCCTTGTCAAGCAAGAGACCAGTGTCGGTGATTGCAAGCGAGGAGACAAGCAACCTTGCAGCAAAAATTGCTCTAGGGGAGCTCACAGGCGCGCCCTTGGCGCAATCTGCTATAACAAGGAGGTGCGGTTATGTGGAGTCATCAACTTCATACTCACGAGCTAACCTAATTATGTCTTGTCGCTGCGGTAGAAGATGCACATGTTGCTCGTGTCCGGGCAATTGTGCGGTCACGAGGCGGCGGACAATCGAGCCAACAACAAAAGCGTGGCGCCCTCAGCACTTAATCGGAGGATTTACATGATGCCTTTGGCGCATACATAGCTTGACGCTCAAGAAAGAAAGGACTCCTCAATGGATTCCAGCCCTTCTTACACTAGCGAATGTAGCCCTCCGGATCACGAAGTCTGCGTGCACCGGTACTTCGCCGTATGCATGCCTTGTTTTGTGTCGAGATCTATTCCATGCATCTAAGCGCAATTGGTTTTGTGGTGCTATGTAGGGATTCGGATGCTATGACTTTGTTTTCCTCCCTTGTGGGCCTTTTTTCACGATGTATGCCTCTACCAACACATCTTTGGTCGGTGACTGCCCCAATCGCTTGTTCTCTTCAAGTCCAGTGGTTGCGGGCCAAGGGTTGGCCATTCACTAGTGGAGTCCAACGGATGCAGGAGCGTGACCGAGGCGAGTGGGCGAGCATTATCATGGTACTGCAGAATTCCACATCATGGAGCACCGCTTTGGAAGAATTGTTGGGGACTGTTGCACAGATAGTGCCCCTGGTGACTCACATAAGAAGGCAGTTCATGAGTCTCCTGGTTAGTAGTGCTCTAAGGTTGTTGCTTTGCATGGAAAAGCTATATACAGACCTTTGTGCTAACAGCAATTCTGCTTGTCCCTAGGCACATATAGTAGGCTGCTGCCCCTGTCCTCGCTTGGCGGTATTGAGGCGTTGATCACACCACCACGTGGGCAGCGGCCACCTATCCCAAAGCAGCCCGATTCAGTTCGCCCCTGTTGGCCAATGCACAACTATGTCATGGAATCGCGGATCTGGTGGTCCCCGGTCTCAAACCAGATTGAGTCCTGGTGAGGCACGTACTACGGTGCAATGTGGCGGTATTTGGCCCACTCATGTGGCGATCCAGTGTCATGTTTGGGGTTGGCTCCTTTGGTTGATGCGAGATGCCTCTCACGTGGCGACTTCTTTGTTCTTGGCCCCAGTTTTGATTCCACTCACGACATGGGTCAAATTGGTGGTGGCCACAAGGTGGGCACCCATGTGGCCGTTCGGCTCCAACAAGGCCACCTACAACTCGTGTGTTGAAGATCGCAATGCGGTGGAAGAGGATACCCGGCGAAGAGGATACCGGTGGAAGAGGATACCCGAGGATACCAGTTTTCTACACCGAGTCGTGCGGTGGAGCGCCATCAACTTCATACTCACACGAGCTGACCTAATTATGTCATCGCTGCGGTAGAAGATGCACATGTTGCTCGTGTCCGGGCACAATTGTGCGGTCACGAGGCGGCGGACAATCGAGAGCCAACAACAAAAGCGTGACGCCCAACGAATCGTTAATGGCGGAGGATTTACATGATGCCTTTGGCCGCATACATAGCTTGACGCTCAAGAAAGAAAGGACTCCTCAATGGATTCCAGCCCTTCTTACACTAGCCGAATGTAGCCCTCCGGATCACGGCGTCGCGTACACCTGTACTTCGCCGTATGCATGCCTTGTTTTGTGTAATCGAGATCTGTTCCATGCATCTAACTGCAATTGGTTTTGTGGTGCTATGTAGGGGATTCGGATGCTATGACTTTGTTTTCCTCCCTTGTGGGCACTGTTTTCACGATGTATGCCTCTACCAACACATGCGTGGTGACTGCCCCAATCCTGCTTGTTCTCTTCAAGTCCCGGCACAGTGGCTGCAGGCCAAGGGTTGGCCATTCACTAGTGGAGTCCAACCAGATGCCTGGGAACGTGACCAGGAACGAGAGTGGACAGAGCATTATCATGGCTGCCTGCAGGAATTCCACATCATGGAGCACCGTTTGGAAGAATTGTTGGGGACTGGTGTTGCACAGGATAGTGCCCCTGGTGACTCACATAAGAAGGCAGTTCATGAGTCTCCTGGTTAGTAGTGCTCTAAGGTTGTTGCTTTGCATGGAAAAGCTATATATGCACCTTGTGCTAATAGCACTGCTTGTCCCTAGGCACATATAGTAGGCTGCTGCCCCTGTCCTCGCTTGGCGGTACTGAGGCGTTGATCACACCACCACGTGGGCAGCGGCCACCTATCCCAAAGCAGCCCGATTCAGTTCGCCCCTGTTGGCCAATGCACAACTATGTCATGGAATCGCCAGATCTGGTGGTCCCCAGGTCTCAAACCAGGGATTGAGTCCTGGTGAGGCACGTACTACAGGGTGCAATGTGACGCGGTATTTGGCCCACTCATGTGGCAGTCCAGCAGTGTCATGTTTGGGGTTGGCTCCTTTGGTTGATGCAGATGCCTCTCACGTGGCGACTTCTTTGTTTG
Source organism: Anthoceros angustus (assembly GCA_010909165.1). Classification (NCBI taxonomy): domain Eukaryota; kingdom Viridiplantae; phylum Streptophyta; class Anthocerotopsida; order Anthocerotales; family Anthocerotaceae; genus Anthoceros; species Anthoceros angustus. Next base: position 692,028 of record MU008156.1, read on the forward strand.
CTGGCCCCAGTTTTCAGTTCCACTCACTGACATGGGTCAGATTGGTGGTGTGCCACAAGGTGGGCACCCATGTGTGGCCGTTCAGCTCCAACAAGGCCAGCCTACAACTCGGTGTGTTGAAGATCGCAATGCGGCAGTGGAAGAGGATACCCAGGCAGTGGAAGAGGATACCGGTGGAAGAGGATACCGGTGGAAGAGGATACCTGTGTTTTCTACACCGAGACGAGGTCGTGCGGTGGACACCACCTTGTGCATGATGATGAAACTATGGCTGTCAAGAATGACACACAGCTTGTGCAGACGAACACGTAACCTGTAGAACTTGTGCCCGTCTGTGTGGAAGTGACCACAGATGCAGAACTGGAAGATGCGGTGGAGGTGCCCAGCAAGGATGGGGAGGACGTGACCATTATGGCGGTGGCTTTGCAGACTAGTATGGATGTGGCCACTTGTCTTTGGTGTTCAATGGCCGATTCTCGCCTCAACAATGCACAACTATGTCATGGAGTCGCCAGATCTGGTGGTCCCTGTGTCTCAAACCTGTGGATTGAGTCCGTGAGGCACGTACTACGGTGCAATGTGACGCGTATTTGGCCCACTCATGTGGCGATCCAGTGTCATGTTTGGGGTTGGCTCCTTTGGTTGATCAGATGCCTCTCACGTGGCGACTTCTTTGTTTGTCGGCCCCGCTGGGCCCACTCACCGACATGGGTCAAATTGGTGGTGGCCACAAGGTGGCACCCATGTGTGGGTCACCCAACAAGGCCACCTACAACTCGGTGTGTTGAAGATCGCAATGCGGCGGTGGAAGAGGATACCCGGCGGTGGAAGAGGATACCGGTGGAAGAGGATACCAGGCGGTGGAAGAGGATACCACGTCACCAGATGACTCGAGGTCGTGCGGTGGACACCACCTTGTGCATGATGATGAAACTCGGGCATCAAGAATGACACCTGACATGCGCACCCTGTAGAACTTGTGCCGTCGTGGAAGTGACCACGATGCGAGCGGAAGATGAGGTGGAGGTGCCCGGCAAGGATGGGGAGGACGTGACCATTATGGCGTGGCTGCGGGTGGTATGGATGTGGCCACTTGTCTTGTTCAATGGCGATTCTCTGCTGGTGGGCGGCCACTATGTGTCGAGCCAGGTAAGTGGCTATTGTCATTCATAAGGATGCGGAGAAATCGCCACTTCGGCATCGGCTATACAGTGGTGGAGGTATCCGTGGACGACGCCGCCTTTGCGTAGAAAAGGCAAGCGAGGCACTCGGGAACTTTGAAGCGGAAGGGTGCCTCAAGTCCAGGAGACAGGCGTCCCAAGAAAGCTTCACAAAGTGCCATGGTGGAACAACCGGCGGGTTTGGAATTTGGTGCGTCACTGTGCGGAGATAACTTCATGGTGCGTTCGAGGCACGGTAATAAAGAAAGTTACGTGGTATGTATTGCGTTGCCGAGCCCATGGTCACATTAGCGAAGATCCAGTGATACGCAAGTCGAAGAAGAGGATACCGGTGGAAGAGGATACCGGTGGAAGAGGATACCAGCAAGAGGATACCGGTGGAAGAGGATACCTGTGTTTTCTACACCGAGTCGTGCGGTGGACACCCACCTTGTGCATGATGATGAAACTACAAGAATGACACGGCTTGTGCGACGAACACGCAACTCAGAACTTGTGCCCGCCTGTGGAAGTGACCATGATGCGTAGCTAGAAGATGAGGTGGAGGTGCCCGGCAAGGATGGGGAGGACGTGACCACTATGGCGTGGCTGCGGGTATGGATGTGGCCACTTGTCTTTGGTGTTCCAATGGCGATTCTCTTCGGTGGGCGGCCACTATGTGTCGTGCCACCATGAAGTGGCTATTGTCATTCATAAGGATGCGGAGAAATCGCCACTTCAAGCATGGGAAGTGGTGGAGGTATCCGGTGGACGGCGTCGATCTTTGCGTAGAAAAGGCAAGCGAGGCACTCGGGAACTTTGAAAGCGGAAGGGTGCCTCAAGTCCGGAGACCAGGCGTCCCAAGAAAGCTTCACAAAGTGCCATGGTGGAACAACCGGCGGGTTTGGAATTTGGTCTGGCGTCCACATGCGGAGATAACTTCATGGTGCGTTCGAGGCACGGTAATAAAGAGAAAGTTACGTGGTATGTATTGCGTTGCAGAGCCCATGGTCACATTAGTGCAAATCAAGATCCAGTGATACGCAAGTCGAAGAAGAGGATACCGGTGGAAGAGGATACCGGTGGAAGAGGATACCAGCAAGAGGATACCGGTGGAAGAGGATACCTGTGTTTTCTACACCGAGTCGTGCGGTGGACACCCACCTTGTGCATGATGATGAAACTACAAGAATGACACGGCTTGTGCGACGAACACGCAACTCAGAACTTGTGCCCGCCTGTGGAAGTGACCATGATGCGTAACTAGAAGATGAGGTGGAGGTGCCCAGCAAGGATGGGGAGGACGTGACCATTATGGCGCGGGCTTTGCAGACCGGTATGGATGTGGCCACTTGTCTTTGGTGTTCCAATGGCCGATTCTATCACGGTGAAGCGGCCACTATGTGTCGTGCCACCATGAAGTGGCTATTGTCATTCATAAGGATGCGGAGAAATCGCCACTTCCCGAAGCATCGGCTGCACCTGAAGTGGTGGAGGTATCTGGTGGACGACGTCAGTCTTTGCGTAGAAAAGGCAAGCCGGAGCAGACTCCAGGAACTTTGAAACGGAAGGGTGCCTCCAAGTCCGGGAGACCAGGGCGTCCCAAGAAAGCTTCACAAAGTGCCATGGTGGAACAACCGGCAGGTTTGGAATTTGGTGCAGCGTCCCTGTGTGCAGGAGATAACTTCATGGTGCGTTCGAGGCCTGGTAATAAAGAGAAAGTTCTGTGGTATGTATTATGCTGCATGAGCCCATGGTCACATTATGCAAATCAAGATCCAGTGGGGTGGTGAGATTTTGCAGCAGTGAAAAGGTTGTGAAAAGGTTACTACTATGAGCGTGCTCATCGACAAAAGTGCCTACCACCATCGGATTCGTGGCCACGTGGTGACCCAATAATGCTTGAAGGCGAGGCATCACGACCACAAAGTTTCCAATGGTAGCTATTCCTGTGGCCAATGAGAAGAACAAGAACACTCCAGACTTCTTGGCTCTCTGCTGGATATAGAACATGGTTGGATCAAGTTGTGGCGACATAGCATAAAGGGAGGGTCCTGCTGCAAAATATACATGGGCTTGCTTTGTTCTTAGTCCTGTGGTCACTTTTTGTCAAGGCTAGACATGTGTAGGATGCTGTGGATGGACAGTATTAATGTGCAAGCATCCATAATTGGCATAGATGTGAATCCTTGCACTTTTGACAATCATGTTACTTGTGGGAGAATGCACCTGGTTTTTGTGGGTCCTGTGAAGCAATTCTCCGTTTGTAGTTCATAGCAACGTTGGGAGGAAGCTACCCGGTTGTAATTGCTCAATGTACGAGCAAACCCAGCCACACACTTCCGCGAGAATAGAGGGCCTCGGATGGTCTACGAAAACAATGCCTCAGAGTCTGATCCGCAGTTCAATGCTCGTGGCACGGACACATATACAATTCCAATGACACCAGATTAGTTTAATGACACACGGCCATGTAGACATTTTGTGGGATAGAACACACAACAAAGACTGGGCTACTGCAGAACCAGCTTTAACATGAAACCAAAGATCCAAAATATGCCACACCACCGATTTCACACTGCCACCCCTCGTGGCCCAAAAGGCGATGTAATGTACAATGCCACAAAACAAGCATCAAGGGATCTGCTCCGCCATCCACCCATTGTCACACAACCTATCTAGTGTCGTGGATGTGCAAAGCCAGCCAGGACGGAAGGAACCTGTTGCCCAACCTCGGGTGGCGCCCTCAATCTATCACATCGCCAGTGTCCTCCTCGCTTGAGTCCCCCTGCCAGAAACTGTGCAGATCGGTGCCTTCGCTGTTCTAGCTTTGCGTCAATGACTCTCTCCAATCTAGAATGTCCTATTATGCGTGTCCATAGTGCACGGCACTGCCAGAAACATCCCCTTCCGGATTTCCATTATGTCTCCATTCATCCACGTCATTCTCACTGTTGCCTTCCGGCAATTTGATATCCTCCCAAGTACATATCACGCTGTGGGAGGTCCCTCAATAATGCCTCATCCAACAAAGCTTCATCCGGCACTTGAAGTGGTCAGGCTGTATGATCCACTTCTGCACGTGAAAACCACTTCCAAGAACGCTGTAGCACTAGCCCAATGTTATTCTCCACAATGATAACAATCTCCTTCCGGTCCACCCAAAAGGCTTCCCACCACTTGTACTCTTCAGCAGTCACTATGGACGCAAATCTTTTAACCCTTCCTGCAAATGGGCCACACCTTCCGTCGGTGATAGGATACCTGCCGTTCCCTTCTTATCCCCCCCCTAGCTCCACCCGCATGCACCGACGGGTGGAGCTAGAAAGCGCCGCCGGCCGGCGCCTCCCTAACATGCCTCGCTCATGGGCGCCGGCCGGCGCCTCCCTAACATGCCTCGCTCATGGGCGGCCGGCGCCTCCCCCCTGCTCATGGCGCCGGCGGTCGGCTCCCTCCCCTAGCACACCGCCCATGGTGCCGTGGCGCCCCCAACACGCCTGCTTGCCCATGGGCGGCGGCCGGCGCCTCAACATGCCTTGCCTTGCCCATGGGCGCCGCCGGCCGCCTCCTCCCAACACGCTATGCCTTGCCCATGGGCGCCGGCCGGCCGGCTCCCTCCCAACACGCCTGCCTTGCCCATGGGCGCCGGCCGGCGGCCGGGCAAGGCATAGCGACCATAGGCGACCAGGTTTCGGTGGCAGATGTGGTGGTTACCGATCGTACACGAGACACCATCTCCGCTCAGGTCATCACTAACCGTCCAGGTTGGGCTCCTGCCGGAGGAGCGGCTCTCAAGGTCCGCAAATATAGCAGGATGCAGGTACAGTAGGTGACTTTAGGTAGGGAGCTCAGTTGCTCCTCTTCACCTCGACCCCCTGGTCCCCTTTGGTTGTCCCCTCCTAGATGGGCTTTTCCCATCGTTTTTTCACCTCAATAAAATCTGCTCTTAACGTGGCTGACACACAATTTCAACATTCTAGTTTTTAAGTTAAAGGAAACTTGGCTCTAATCTTATGGGAGATGCTGATCGAGGAGTCCAAGGGCTATCGCCTTCTATTCATAATTGAAGCTTTGTACAAACTAATGTAAGTATCATAAAAATCTGGTTTTGATAAATGAATCTGGTTAATACGCACACAGTATATAATTCAAAAAATATCTCAGTTATCTTTGATGCGTGACAAGCTGAAACTTGTCTAGATAAGATAAAGTAATAATTTTGAATTTTACTGAATAAAAAATAAATATATAAAATTCTTATTGTAGTAATCCATATATATTATCATAGTTTTATGCTTTTATTCTAAAACTCCAATTGATGTCTGCACTAAAGACAAGGAATGGAGACTTTATGTAGGAAAACGAGATGGAAAACATAATCTAATCTTCATAGGTATACACCAACTGATATTTGTACTAAAATATAATCTAATCTTTATTGGTATACACATCTGATATTTGCACTAAAACATAATCTCCGATGTGATTTTGGTTCCTCTTCTCTGAAAAGGAATATGGATATCGCTGAATCATGTGTTAGGAGCAACTTTATCTACGAGAGCGCTTTATATTATTTCAAAACGAATTCAAAAGGAATAAAGGGGCAAAAAATAGGTACCTACTATGGGCCTACCTACGACGGAAGGGGTGAGCTGTATACAAACGTTAGAGTGGTTAAATTTTCACCGGCCACCGGCCCGAGTTTCGGGTCAGCCACTGTCACTCCCGCGTTCACGCAACGGGGGCAGGACTCAAGTGGTCTCTCTGTTCTGGCCGGACCAGTGTCCTCTCGGTCCCGCTCCCCGGCCTCCCTATGCGGCGAACACTGGCGGGTCGCGCGGCCATGTTCTGTGCGCCAGCCTGATCGATCCACCCACATTTCTAGATTGCGCGATTCGGCCGCGGCCCATCGTCGCTAAACATGGGGCAATGTCTGGGGAGAGGTTCGGAAGCTCGGGACTCCCCGCTGCCAAAAGGCGATGCGTCCTCCAGAAAAGCCTCTTCCCACGCGACCTCGGTGGACGGGAGTAGCAAGGCCTCACGTATCTTGAGCAAGGAGAAGTTCAGCGGAATCGCCCGAATTGAGCTGATTCAGGTCACCAGTTCGGGATTCAGCTGCACGTTCGTTTAGTCTGAGGGATCTGGTATCTGCCGTTGCCGGTTGCGGGATGGTGCGTAACTGACATTTGTGCTATGTCCGCACTCAGGCGAAGATGCAGTTTAAGGATACCTGGTTCGCGTGCGTGTCGCTTGGGGAACAGACATTCCGCACGGCAAATTCGAAAAGGTACAGCTGTTTGGCCTTGTCGCCGTCGTTGCTGTTGCTGGCAGTTCGTTGTTGTGGTCTGATTAAATGCTGCAGCTGGAGGTCTGAATGTTTCATTTGTCTGGAGGCCGCCACTGTCTGATGTAATTGACCGTGTGTGATGCGTTCGCTGCCTGTTCCTCCCACAGTACAGATAAGCCCGTCTGGAAGTCTGTAAGTTTCTGTTCCCTTTGTTTTAGGACTAAGCTTGTCTCGTCCATAATTTATTTCGTCCTTCTTGTTTTTAATGTCGACAGTGTTGGCATTAGGGGGAAAATGATGGTACGACGGTCTGTTTGGGTGGATACTTGGCAGGAAAAGAAGGTGGTGCTCGAGAAAGATGGGCCTCGAATTGTTCGTGTGTCTGTGTTTGAGGTGCTGGTTTTTATGTTTCTCGCTTTTCGTGTCTTAGTCGTTTCAGCTACGGGGAGCCTGCTTGAGTGACAGTGTGCACCTATGTGCAGACGAATGTGGTTACTTCAAATAATCTGGTCGGTTACTGCGAGCTCGATTTGACAAACGTGTTTGATGGTGTAAGTTTCTTCATGTTAGGTTTTGAAGTCAAAGATGCAGTTTGTCCACAGTGCAATGTCCCTTTGTGAGAATAATGTGCGGTCAACCCCCACCACCAGGCAGAAAAGCATGAGCGTGAGGTCCATGACCTGTATGACCCAAGCACGAAGTCAAGGCTAGTAGGAAAGATCACTCTTTCTTACAGCGCTGAGGTTTGCTCCAAACCCGAGCCTTACAAACTCCGGTTTTTCAAATGGAGGATAACACTGAATGGACTCTCTTCATGCCAGACCATTACGTTGATTGTGACTCTTAAGAGTGCAGGACAGCGAGGCTACAGAAAAGGGATTTGCCCGTCGTCTCCTATCTCTCATGGTCAGCATTTTGTTGGAAGGAGTGGTTGGTAGACACTGTCCTTGGGAGATCATCTGCTCACATATGGATGACTTGTTTGGAACCAGGACTTTGATGAGAGTGGGGAGTTGACACTACCCGAGTTCTGGGAACTTGTCAAAGCTTTTGGCAACAAGATCTCTGATCAAGAGGTACTGTGGTCTGGTTTCAGGTACTCAGAAGCAGTTTTGTTGTGTGGATTGACCACTTGGGTACAGGTCTACTTTCTATACACTCTCAGAGTCATTTGTGAGTACAGCTTGAAGAACTTTTCGTCCGGGCCGATCGCAATGGGGATGGGAAAGTTTCTGCAGATGAGCTTGCTAGCCTTCTGGCTATCCATTCAGAAAGGTAAGCTTATTGCATATCATGGTCTTGGAGTCCTCAACTGTGCTCGTCAGCTCTTGCGTTGCATATATTGGTTGTACATACTATGTTGTGTGTAAGACGAACATGTGACCCATTTTATGTGCAACCAGGACAATGTTCATGAAGAGGTGTCCTGTGTGTGGTGACGAGCTTGGAAGTGTGGATGCCCTGAATGATATGATCCACTTAAGCCTCTGTTTTGATGAGGGCACTGGAAATCAGATCATGACGGGTGGCTTTTTGACAGAGAAGCAGGCCTCGTATGGGTAAAGTCAAGTGCTCTTCTGTGATTCTATTCAGTATGAGAGATGATTGGCACTACTGACAGACTGAGGTCAACCTGGATCTCACATTTTCTGTCGGTTCCAGGTGGATGTTTAAGCTTAGTGAATGGGCCAGCTTGTCCACATATGATGTTGGGCTGAAGTCCGGAGCTAATGCAGGGCACATCTTGGTCTGATCTTGGAAAACTGCAGATTTTCTATCTTTAGAAGAAATCATTTTTACAGAGCAATTATGGCCATCATGACTGAAATGGTTAGCATGATAATCTTGTTCTGCAAGGTGTTTGATCGAAGAACGAAAATGATAGTGGAAGAGCTTATCGACCAAAAAATAGTGCTTGCAATGCGCGCAATCTATCAGTCGAAGTTGGGATTGGCACTTCTGGACGCTGGTAGTTCTCAGGCCTTGTGCCACCTGCTAAAATTCACACCTTGAACTCGAAGCTCTTTAATTTCAGATTGCATTGTCTGCATGCAGGCACTAAGAACATGTTGCTGAGTATTTCCCAAAAGCAAGGGGAGCGAATGAACTCCGGAGAATCAGTGGCCGAAATTCCAGCATTTATTGATTTCTTCAAGGCAAGCGAGTTGAATTTTGTGGAAGGTGCCTATACAGCTGGTTTGTTGGAGACATGCAAGTTCTGACTACATATTTGGACAGGATCGCATCAACATTGATGAGTTCAAGTACCCCGTGGGGCACTACAAGGTCTTTATTCCTGATCTCGCGCCTGCCTGTCTGCTGAAAAAACGTTAAATTGGAAGCTGCCTACGGAGGATATATGTCTAGCAGTTGCCGGTGTGATGCTAAGCTTGGCCCCATTGTTCTTACCTATGCCAGGTTGTTTCATATGCTGTGTAGAATTTCAATGAGTTCTTTGTGAGAGAGCTTAAGCCTGGGGCTCGTCCTATTGCATATCCCACGAATGATGGAGTGGCTGTAAGTGCGGCTGATTGCCGGTTGATGGTATTCACAAATGCTGATGATGCCACCAGGTTTTGGATAAAGGTACATCATCGCCGATAATTCCTTAGTCCTTTGATGTTGTCATGTTGCGCTGGTTATCTGTAGTCCTGATTGTTATCACGTTTAATATGCAGGTCGGCGTGAAATGTTTGACTCTCTTATGTGAGTTTGGCTGGTGAATTGTTGCATTGCAGGGGCGGAAATTCTCAATTGCTGGCCTTCTAGGAGACGAGAAGATGTCGAAGGATTTTGACAAGGGGTCACTAGCAATTTTTCGTCTTGCACCTCAGGTCAACTTCTGCCACACACGTCCAGTTGTTCTTGCCCAACAGAATTAAGATGTATTACAATTTGTTTTCCTTCTCGAAACAGCTATTTTTGCAAGGTAGGGTGTTCACTGGCTGCTTGCTGTTATCAGGATTACCACCGTTTCCATTTCCCTGTCACTGGTATAGTGGGAGAGATTGTTGATATACCAGGGCATCTGTACACGGTATGCAGTACAGCTCTAGACTGCTACGCTAAATTTTAGCACGTGAATTTTGCTTCATCTGGTTAAGGAGTTCCCGTGGCCAGCTGATGAATCTATGGTCTATCTGCAGGTGAACCCCATCGCTGTGAATAGTAAGTACTGCAACGTCTTTACTGAAAATAAGAGAGCAGTTACTGTCCTTCAAACTCACGAATTTGGCAAGGTGAGAAGATTGTGTGCACACAAACTAGAGTCCTGGACCAACTTCAGATTACTGCTTCGATTGTATTTCTGATCGTTGTAATAGCCGGTAGTAAGTTACCTTAAGGGCTCCAGATGTTGCATTCGTGATCGTCTTCCAGGTGGCCTTTGTTGCCATTGGAGCAACAATGGTTGGCTCAATTGCCTTTTCAAGAAAGCAAGGGGACCGGGTTAGAAAGGGTGATGAGGTACTGCAGTCCTCTCGTGTTACTAGCATCTGCATTCCTTTCTGTCGTGTTTAACGACCACACTCTGAAGAGAATTTTTTTGTAAATCGAGATTTAAGAGAACTTGCTCTTGTGCTCCTTCCAGTTTGGTTACTTCTCGTTTGGGGGCAGTACCTGCGTATGTGTGTTCCAACAGGTATGTTAATTGACCTTGACATGTTTTAGGACGTGAACTTTTGACTGCATCCTCACTACTACGTGCCATTTTGCAGAAAGCAATAGAGTTTGATGAGGACCTGTTGGCCAACAGTGAGAGATCCTTGGAGACCCTTGTCTCTGTCGGTATGACACTGGGAGTCTGCAAGGCTTTATCATATGATACAGATATGGAGCGACCAACGCAAAAGGACAGTGTACTGGGCCTAAACAACGAGATAGCTAGACGAGGCATCACTGCCACAAAAAGCATAAATGTGAGGGATGGCCATCTTGGTCTGGAGGGTGCACAGGAAGACTCTGTGCAAAGAAGCAATAGTGCTGGTAGCTTTGGAGGAAGTCACGGAAGCAATAGCAGCAGTAGGCACTGATTCATGTGTTTTACTGTCTTGCGGTTGGTTGAACGATTGTCTTTAAGGTGGCGGAAAACACCGTTATGAACGCAGGTCGTCCTACGGTAGTATTGCAGTCCGGCAGGTGACGGGGTAATAAATGATAAATCATCCTTTTTAAGCATGGGACTGATGCGACTGGTATACAAAAGAGTAGGAAGACTTCGAGATCAAGTTCGTGAAGGGACGTTTCCTGGCTGCCTCGATCGAACATGCACGCGGGATTTTTGTGCTGCTCCTGCTACTTTTCTCCGATGCTTTGGGTCCACAACTGTAAGTACAACTGTCTCACCGTTGCCTCCGCTTTTAAATGGATGCTTCGGGTCCACAAACTTAAGTACAACTGTCTCACCGTGGCCTCCGCTTTTAAATGGATGCTTCGGGTCCACAAACCTAAGTACAACTGTCTCCCCGTTGCCTCCACTTTAAATGCACCACATCGCGTCAACAAAACGTATCTACCGCGATGATAAATTTGTTATCGCCGTACGCGCGAACGCGCGAGGCAGGGGTCGAACCTGCGACTTTCTGCTTAGGAAACAGACGCTCTATCCACTGAGCTACACGCGCTAATTAATGCTTTTATAATATTTAAATTTATATATTCACATAACATGGCTGAATATTCTCCAACTTAGTTGCTTCTTTTTCATTATTCTTGATCTTTAGTTTTCAGCCATTGACGCTCTGGCCCTTCGGAACGTCTACCAAATCTGACGATCAAATCGAACAAACGATTAGAAGTTTGGACTGGACTATCTGTTGTAGTGGCTAGCATGCTTATCCGCACAGATGGCGCCACAGCTAACAGATCTTGATCATCCGCCTAGTTAAATAATTATCAGAGTGGTTGTGCATATCCGACAATTTTCATCATATGGGATGCAACTCCATAGCTGGATCTCAAGATGAGAGAAACAACTACGGGGTACCCTATGAGAGGGGAGTATTTTGTGGAGTAAAGCGCTGTGCAGGATCGAGACCAACTACCCAACGCATGCACCTCCACTCCAGAAATAGAGATAATTTAGAAACAATTTGAATGGTCCAAAAGAACGAAAGGTGTGCGAGATCGGGAAGGATTGGTCATTATCTTTATGTTTTTCAACACGCACGATGCAGGAGTCAAACCTGCGAATTCATCTCAGGGTAGGGACGTTCTATCCCCTGAGCTACATCGCACAGTCCTGACGGGCTTACGTGTAAACATGTTAGAAAGCCTGACGGGGTGCACATGGAGCCCAACCCTACCAGATTCCTGCCAAATGCATCGTATGCGCATTGCACACTGCTACCTACTCATCACATTCCGAGTTTCACATGCCGAGGACTGATCGAAGGACGATGGATGTCAGAGGTATATAACAGCAGCATACGAAGTCGCCGGCAACATCACGAAGTCTCGCTCGCCCTTTGCCAGTAACCAGAGAAAACACCATGGCTCGTTACAGTGACGCCGCGAGCAGGCTTACCGTGGGTATCTTTCTGGTGCTGGTGGTCTATTTCAACAGCCATCTGGTAGCAGCGGACGAACCATGCGATATGGCATCACTGGCCATGGCTTGTGTCACGAACGGAGGCGTTTCTGACAGACCCTCAGACACCTGCTGCAACTCCATCAATGGGGCAGGCCTCCCCTGCCTCTGCAATGTTCTGAAGAGGATCAACATTCCTTCCAGTAGTCCCCTCATTGCCAGCTACGTCTCTGCGTGCAACGTTCCAGTGCCCAGCGGTTACGCGTGTCCCAAATGATCTCTTGTGCTTCCTTGGTTGCACTCACAGAAGTCAGCGAACACCACTGCGTTTGTTTCCTACAACAGCTTCAAGACAGGGATGCAACTCCACGGAGAACTGGCCTCTAGTATGTTCTCAGCATAGTTTTAGCAGGACCTTGTTGATGTCCGAATTATGACTAGGAGGTAGCCACATACCCACTGTTCTTGTCTCTCCCTATGCTGGCTTTTGCCTTGACTGTATGACGTACCGGCTCTATAAGGCATACAAAATCTAAACTGTAAGCACAAACATGACCACAAAGGTGCGAGTCACTTGATCCAAAACCGCAGGCGACCTTCTAATTTCCGTGCAGGTGTACGTGTCCCTTAAACACCTGCATGTCTCGAGTGAGACACCATGAAGTGTCACACTTGAGATATATACCCCCTTCGACTGGTCGCTCGCTTTAATCGCAGTTGGAAACGAAGTCCTAGGCTGCACCGACTGCCTCACGCAGACTCACTCCGAAGTGAATTTTCCGCCTGTTTATTGCAGGCATGATCGTGCTCCTAATCCACCTGGGAATTGCACGGTTCCAACTTTGCAATGTTCTGTGTCTGCTGATTCCGCCCCTTCAGAACTAATCAGTGTTAGAATGATAGCAAGCTAGGGCACTAGTTGGGGCACGTTTCAATTTAAGCATCCACCAGACACATGTCGAACAGTTACGGTCAAGCACCGTTTCACTTTAATACTTCATACGCTTTACTTGTACACACTCATTTTCTAATTAATTCAGCGATGTGATTGATTACCATCAAATTATTTCATAGTATCAGAGCCATGTGCAGTGCAGACCCATGCCTGGCTCTCAAAGGCGACAGCGCTTACTAAGAAGAGCTAACAGAATCTACTAGCAATTAGAATTGCAGAGGAAACTCAGAGAATATGCCTATCTTAAAGAGGCAAACGAAAATCTATCCGCACCCTATGAGACTCTCTACTTCACAAATTAACCATCCTTGAACGAGCGCACTCAAGTCCTGCACGAACCCAAAGAACATATAGAGTCTTAATTACACTGCACCTAGACGTCACTTGTCTTCTAACACAAACTGCTATCTGCCTCTAAACCCCAAATCCACACAATGTCTTCCTCTGGATCTGTCTATCCAAGGAAGGCCACTTCGATGGTCAGTAGCACAACTTCCTTACCTGGAAATTCAAAATCACCAATATATTAAAGGTGAAGAAATTATGGGACTACGTGGGTGGAACCGGCTCTCCACCAGTGGCTACACCTCGCCCAGCAAGCGCTAGTGCAACACCTGCACAAATAGAGGAATGAGAAGAGAAGAATCAGCAGGCGAAAAACGTTTTATGCAAGGAATGAGACTAGGAAATGTGAAGCAACTAGAGGGCACAGAAACTGCAGCCCAAGCATGGAAACAGCTCCATAATATATATGCCGCATCCGACATCATGCACACCATGCACACTATTAAAAATTACTTCACACTCAGGATGTGGGAAGGAGATCAGGTGGATGCACATACCATGATCTTTATAAGCTGGATTGCGAAATTCCAAGCTTCACCATAACAGAAGACCTCTCAGCTGCTATATTATTCACCACATTACTTGAATCCTGGATCTCCATGGTGCAATCCTTACAAGGAGTAACACCACTCACGATAAATAAGGTTATAAGCGCAATGTTAATGGAAGAAGGGAGAAGAAAGGTATTTGCCACTTCCTTTGGTGGCGAATCCTCCAATGCTGCGTATTTCCCTAGAAGAGGAAGACTCCAGGGCCGAGGCAAACCTAATTTTAGAGGGTAGACATCTAGAGGCAGAGGATTTTACCCACAAGGAAGAGGCAACCCCAATCCTAGCTGGAGAAAAGTATGCAACCACTGTAAGATACCAAGTCATCTTTACGAGGAATGCCGGAAAAGAATCGCAGACAACCATTACAGAAGGGACAGGCCAGAATCATCAGGACAACTTGCACTAACCATGAAGCGACATTCCAAAGCATTTCTATGCCTATGAAACTCCAGGACCGACTTACCACTTGCGGCCCTCGTCGCTTCATGTCTAGCTGCTCACAGTCAGCACTCATGGTACATCGATTCAAGGGCATCGCAACACATGACCCCACATAGGGAATATTTCAGAGAGTTTACACCCTCTAAGCGTCCTCATTTTGTCAGCCTGGGTGACGACACACAACACACGATTGAAGGGCAAGAATCAATAGATTTAAATTTAAAGCCAGGAAGCACTAGTGCTTCCTGGCTCCCAGGAAGCACTAGTGCACAGGGTACCACATGCAGGAAGTACTTGCCCAGTGCCAGGACTAAAACTTACTCTCAGTGCGCAAGCTTGATGAGTTTGAATGCTATGTCTGCTTTGGTGAGGGTCACTGCATCATTGAGACACCCCAAGGAGAGCTGCTCGCTACTAGAAATCTTCAAAGTGACGACCTTTACCATCTCAACATGGACACAACTCAGAATCTTGCCCTCTTACTTTCTGCTGCGACCAAGCACTGTAAATCATACTTATGGCATGCAAGGCTTGGCCACATTGGAGTGTAGAGAATGAAGTAGATGCTGTCTGCAGGTGCAACTAAAGGCTTCCTACTCATCAGCGTCAAGGAGTTCGGGACATGCGAGGCATGTTTGCTCGGAAAAGCCACGGTGCTCCATTTCCCACATCTACAGCCAGGTCTACCAAAAGACTAGAGTTAGTACACTCAGATATCTGCGGCCCATTCAAGAGATCAATCCATGGCTACCTATAATTCATGCTGATTATAGACAACATGAGTCGATTCAATGTACTCTACCTGCTGAGGCATAAGTCCCAGGCACTTACCTGTTTTCAGGAGTACACAACCTAGGCCGAGAAGCAAACTTTAGAACCACTCCTCACCATACGCCTAGATGGAGGAGGAAAATATGGCTCGAATGCCTTCCTGCAGTTTTGCAAGTCCCATGGGATCAGCAGATAAGTTATTACTCCGCACACACCTCAGCAAAACGGGGGATCTTAACAAATAAACAGAACAGTTCTGGACTACGGAATGACCATGCTAATCCACATACACCTACCAAAAACTTTTTGGCTAAAAGCCATGGCTCACGCAATCTATCTGCTCAACATGTCCGTTACAGCTGCTCTTCCACAACAGACACTGGTCCATACGAAGTTTGGACAGGGCACAAACGAGATATTTCAAACCTCAGGGTCTTCGGCTCTCTAGTATATGCACACGTACCAAAGGCCACGAGAACCAAGTTAGAAAACCATGCCTGCAAGCACATATTCGTAGGCTTCACCAATGGGATTAAGGGCTTTAAGATCATGCATCCAAAGGCCCACAAGGTCACCACTCACAGGGATGTGACCTTCCTAGAAGACATGCAAGGCTCAGCGACAGTGGGAGCACCACAACATTCAGACCTGGACGATATCGACGACGACATCCTCATGGGTGCAGATTCACCTACACAACAACCACACACAAGTCAGGCGCAGCCTGCACAATTAGCTCCCTGCCTGTAGCATCGGCAAACCTCGGCTCCTACCGATGAAGCCATCATCTTTGGCGATTTCAACGAGGAGGAGATCGCCCCCTCACTGTTTATGCAGCCCGTGGCCTCCAGCCCCGGCCGTCGCCCACAGCCTACAGGAGGAGACCACGACGGCTCAGGTTCGGACATTGGAGGCTCTCCCTCCAGCGCACAAGCGGCTCAACCACCAGCAGCATCTGCTCCCAACTCTGGTCGGAGCGCACAACGGAGGGCTATCCACGCTCCTTAGATCAGCGCACTCCAGGTGCACATCAAGCAGACCCAATCTTGGCCATCAGTCTTAGCCCCACGGCGTGGAGGAGGACGCACTTCTCCGCTTGCGAGCCAGAGACTCTTTAGGCTCACGAACAGGTGCTCCTTCTCGGCCATACATCTAGATATTTTCCAAGATATGGATAATGAGCAATTCTCCGCGCTCGGCAGGCATACACACCGTACGAATGCAGGTACTATACGGAGGTATTCCCCTTCTAATTGGAGGGACTCTAAAATGAATTTGGCATATTGCTTATCTACCGCTATTGATCAATTCGTACCCGCTAATTACCGTGAGGCTATTTCATGTCACGAAAGGGAAAATTGAAAAATTTTCATTAAATCAGAATTAGATTCACTTAAGGCTAATAAAATTTGGACTCTTACCACCTTACCTCTAGATAGAAAATTAGTAGGATCTAAGTGGATTTAAGATCAAGCTAAATGTAGACGGCAGCATAGAGAGGTATAAAGCTAGGCTCGTGGTAAAAGGGTACTCACAGGTTAATGGTTACACTCGGATAGCAACATCTACATTAGAAGATCCGATAATCATTTCATCGTGCTAGGAGTCTACGTAGATGATATCGTGCTTAAGTCTAATTCTAAGGACATGATAGAAGAAACTAGGTTAATGCTTTCAAAGAAGTTCGCTATGACCACATGCAGGGGCCTAGTCTAGGGATTCAAGTTCTTAGACATAGAAAAACTAGTAGCCTATTTATTCATCAATCAAAATATATTCAGGAGATTCTAACTAAGTATAAAATGCCATAAACTAAACCCATATCTTCAGCAATGGAAGTCAACCTCAAACTTAATACAGCCGATGAGCGACATGGTCAGTACTCCAACACCAATGAGCTTCCCTACTCCTCAGCCGTAGGGAGCCTTATGTATCTTGTGGTCTGCATAATACTCGACTTGGTGTTTTCAGTGGGAGTCTTATCATAATTTCTAGCTAACCCCACACAAGACCATTGGAAAGCTGTTAAGCGTGTTTGTAGATACCTTTGGGCTACTTTAGATTTAGAACTTCTATCTCAATCACACACCAAGCAAGACGAGCCCCTTCAGCTCGTAGGTTTCAGCGACGCCGATTGGGCTGAAAAACTTAATGATAGGAGGAGCACTAGCAGCTATGTCTACCTACTTGGAGGTACAACAACCAGCTGGAGCAACAAAAGACAACAAGTTGTAGCTCTTAGCTCAACAGAAGCAGAGCATTGTTCCTTAACTCACGCTGGCAAGGAAGGTATTTGGAAGTTGCTAGAACTATCAGAACTAGGGGAACTACAACATATTTCTAGACCTCTTCATTGCGACAATCAGGCAGCCATCTCACTTACTTGTGACCCAAAGTTCCACGCGCGTACCAAACACGTGGGAGTACAATTTCAGTATATCAGAAAGGTAGTTGAGGACGGGAAATTTGAAGTGGGCCTCTTCTTCCTGACTGAAAAATAGTTGCCGACGTACTTACCAAGGCTCTTACTACAGCTAAGCATCAACAACACTCAGCAACATTGGGATTAAGAAGATTATTTTGAAGTCAATAATCAAGCCCAAAATAATCAAACTAGTGTCCGCTTACTAAGTGGGAGTGTTAAAATGATAGCAAGCTAGGGCACTAGGTAGGGCACGTTTCAATTTAAGCATCCAATAGACACATGTTGAACGGTTACGGTCAAGCACCGTTTCACTTTCATACTTCAGACACTTTGCTTGTACACACACTTATTCTCTGATCAATCCAGCGATGTAACTGATTACCATCGAATTATTTTACTCAGAATGTCGGCAGACCTCTCAGCCAAGGCATCTGTGTCTGCTGATCCCGCCCCTTCAAGCTTGAGGAGGCACTCCCAGGAGAAACGAGGCATTTTATTTTTGAGACTAACATCGCTCAACTTTAATGTTGCTTTCTAGATGTAGGAAATTAGGCAGGCCAGGATGCATTAGGCATAGAGAAGAGAGAATAGTTATTCAACAGTGAGCACGCAATCGGTCTTCCGTTGCATGCTGCCTCTTGGTGAAGAGGTGTGAGTCTCCTCTAAACGGTGTTTGTGCCTAATTGCCATGCTGGTTAATAGCTCTGCTAACATAAGATGTCTGCATATTCTAATACTTCCCCTGAGATGCGACATGTTAGTGGAATGGGCATTAGTCTCCAAATCAAAGTCTAGATCAAAGTCTTGAGCGCAGCATAGGCTTTCGGTTCCATGACGTCATCTCTCCCTAAGTGGACGGCTCCTCCTCAAATCGATGGCCAGGATGAAGAGGTGCACATGGACGGCGAGCTGCAGCCACTTCACAGACAATGGTGCTTGCTCCCGTGCTACCTTCCCCCAAGGGCCATGCGAAGGTTGGAACGGACGAGACGAGGCCGGCAGACAACTCGGAAAGGGGGAGAAGTTAGTATGAGGCTTCACGGGGCAGCGAAGATAAACATTCCGGCTATGTTCAATTTCCTTCAACAACAGGAAGGAAGAGCAGAACCGAGAACAAAGAGCCTACCGAACGGAGGACAAGTGGCAATAAGGTGGTGAGAGGAATCAAAAAGTCTACACTGGTCCGAAGCAAACGAAAAGGTGTAGCCGGACTCAAGAGCTTGATCGACGGTTATGATGTTCCTGGTCAAGTGAGGAACGTAAAGCACGTTAGGGAAAGCTATTACCTCATCGTCGGGCAAAATGATGGTCATTGTACCTGAGCCCTGTATGGCGTAGTGAGAATGATCGCTAAGATGAACAGAGGTTGTAACTTGTGCTGGGTTGGAAGGAGATGTACAAATCTCAGAGGCTCGTCATGTGGTGGGTTGCACCTGTATCGACAAACTCAATGTGGAAATCCAACAATGGGTTAGAGCATGTGAGAAACAAATGAGCGCCGTGAGTGATGGTGCTGGCAGAGGGTGGCTCCCTTATGTCTGCTTGTCTCTTGAGGCAATCACGTTGGTGATGTCCAAGCTGCAAGCAGTAGAAGCAATTCCCTATCTTGCGCTTGTTATTAGGGTGAGGGGCTAGGGGGTTGCCCTTGCCGAATCCTCCAAAGTACCGCCCTCGATAAGGGCCGGGCCTACCCCGGGTGAAGAGAGTGATATCTTCGGGGGCTGCGGTATGGGCTGCCTTCCACCGCTGCTTCTTTTGTTTCAACGGCGAGATAGTCTCGTCCAACGGCCTTGGATTCGTCGTTTGCGTCATTACCAAAGCTAACCATGAAGGGGGCATGCTCTACAGCATTTGCACAGAAGCATCGTGGTCGGACACGGTGGTGCCCGCCAACTCCACTGAATCCTTTAAGTTCATGAACTTGTTCACGAACTGCTCAACCAATTCGTTCTCTAACATACGGAGGTTGTAGAACTCCCGTGTCAAGAAACACTTATTCACGGCATTGTCGAGGACATACTTCTTCTTCAAGATGTCCCCAGCCTCCTCGGAGGTTGGCAGATGCCGAACCACGCTCAGCTGAGAATCCTTCACATAGAGTAGGATGTTTGCTCATGCCCTACGATCTTTTGAGTCCCATTCGGACTTGTTTCCAAAGCTTGTCACGGGGGTATGGACGATTTTGCCTCCCAGTGTCGCAGGTGGAGTGACAAGCCTCCCGATCCGACAATGCTAAATAGGTCTTCTCAAAGTAGAAACACCTCAAATTTGCGACTCCAAGGAGAGTAATTAATACCATCAAAGAAATTAACGAGCTTGCTTACGGAATTGGAGGATGTCATTTGTAGAGAAAGGACCACTTAAAAGATAATACCTAACACTAATGATAATCACCTAAGAAAAATAGTTAGGTGGTAGCTAATAATTCAATACGATAGAGTATTGAAGATAGCTATGGGAGGTGAGGGAAGTGATTTAATGAAGGAAATGGTATCCTATTAGGAAACAAATAAGATAGTGGAAAAGTGGAGGCAAGGTTCTCGAGAGGGGAGGGTTGGTTGCCCCCAAACACCGGTCAAACCGGTAGGAGCGCACCGCCTGCGCCCGCCGCTTGATGATTGGGCGCGCTGCTCGCATGCCGCACCGTTCACCGCAAGTCGCCGATGTGACCGTGGTGGGGCATCGACGCATCCCTCCCCGCCTCCCTCCCGGCACCGGTTTGCCCCGCACGCCGATTGCGAGCGGGCATGGGCAGCTGGCGTGAGCGACGCTGCGGCCTCGCCTACTAACTCCAGCGCATGGCGATGGGTGCCACGAAATTCCTCGTGAAAATTATCGAATCCTCTGGGATGCCTGCGCCAAGGGCCTTAGTTGGTGTGCACATATGTTGAGACTTTTGGGATGGATTGGTCCTCAACCGTGACCCGTGAGAGGGGCATTTGGGTCTTAGACAAAGGCATGACGATAATCTCACAATTTCTTCACTTGATGGCAAAATTTGGATCGGATTGTTGGCTGTGTCACCTAGGCCGTCGGATAGATCGCCAAGGCTAAGGCATCAAATCCTACAAGTTCTTTTGGCAAATCCCGTTTCAAAGTGGTGCTTGTGGGCGTCTAGAGGCATTCACCCGTGTTCATGAATGTCGTGAGGCCTACAGAGGATATGCAGGACTACATTCTCAACCCCGCTGGTGATAGCATAAAGGAAATCGAGCTAGGATGCCTCTAGGTAGATAGATGAGAGAATAGTTATTCAAGAGTGAGCAAACAGTCGGTCCTATGTTGCTTGCTATCTCCTAGTGAAGAGCTGTGAGTCTTCTCCTCCAAACGGTGTATGTGCCTAACTTTATGCTGGCTAATGCATATTCCAATGGGGGTTTCAAACTTATGTAAAACGAGGCTGATATCGAAATGCGAACTTGTGCGTATCAACTCTCATATGCAAAGAAATGCACGCTGATATCGCGAAATCATATCCACATGCCCGACCCTGCTGGATATTTATATCAACTAAGCCGGGTCGCGATATCAATGTTCGATGCCGGGACAGGGGTGCTTGCAAGCACCCCGGTTACACGCAACTTGTTTTTAGTTCGAGCCAAGTTGTTGGCCATGGTGCCACCTCCATGCCCTCACGATCTTTTGAGTCCCATTCGGACTTGTTTCCAAAGCTTGTCACGGGGGTATGGACGATTTTGCCTCCCAGTGTCGCAGGTGGAGTGACAAGCCTCGGCTCAGTCCCGTCGACAATGCTAAATAGGTCTTCTCAAAGTAGAAACACCTCAAATTTGCGACTCCAAGGAGAGTAATTAATACCATCAAAGAAATTAACGAGCTTGCTTACGGAATTGGAGGATGTCATTTGTAGAGAAAGGACCACTTAAAAGATAATACCTAACACTAATGATAATCACCTAAGAAAAATAGTTAGGTGGTAGCTAATAATTCAATACGATAGAGTATTGAAGATAGCTATGGGAGGTGAGGGAAGTGATTTAATGAAGGAAATGGTATCCTATTAGGAAACAAATAAGATAGTGGAAAAGTGGAGGCAAGGTTCTCGAGAGGGAGGGTTGGTTGCCCCAAACACCGGTCAAACCGGTAGGAGCGCACCGCCTGCGCCCGCCGCTTGATGATTGGGCGCTGCTCAGATGCCGCGCCGTTCACCGCAAGTCGCCGGATGTGACCTGGGTGACCGCATCCCTCCCCCGCCTCCCTCCCGGCACCGGTTTGCCCCGTCGATTGGCGGCGGGCATGGGCCGATTGGCCGCCGTGAGCGAGCGCGACGCGTGCCCTGCCTACTAACTCCAGCGCATGGCGATGGGTGCCACGAAATTCCTCAGGAAAATTATCGAATCCTACAGCGGGATGCCGGTCGCCAAGGGCGCCTTAGTTGGTGTGCACATATGTTGAGACTTTTGGGATGGATTGGTCCTCAACCGTGACCCGTGAGAGGGGCATTTGGGTCTTAGACAAAGGCATGACGATAATCTCACAATTTCTTCACTTGATGGCAAAATTTGGACTGGATTGTTGGCCACAGGTGTCACCTAGGCCGTCGGATAGATCGCCAAGGCTAAGGCATCAAATCCTACAAGTTCTTTTGGCAAATCCCCGTTTCAAAGTGGTGCTTGTGGGCCAGTCTAGAGGCATTCACCCGGTGTTCATGAATGTCAGGTGAGGCCTACGGCGAGGATATGCAGGGACTACATTCTCAACCCTGCTTTGCAGATAGCATAAAGGAAATCAGGCAGGCTAGGATGCCTCTAGGTAGATAGATGAGAGAATAGTTATTCAAGAGTGAGCAAACAGTCGGTCCTATGTTGCTTGCTATCTCCTAGTGAAGAGCTGTGAGTCTTCTCCTCCAAACGGTGTATGTGCCTAACTTTATGCTGGCTAATGCATATTCCAATGGGGGTTTCAAACTTATGTAAAGAGGTCGATATCGAATGCGAACTTGTGCGTATCAACTCTCATATGCAAAGAAATGCACGCTGATATCGCGAAATCATATCCACATGCCCGACCCTGCTGGATATTTATATCAACTAAGCCGGGTCGCGATATCAATGTTCGATGCCGGGACAGGGGTGCTTGCAAGCACCCCGGTTACACGCAACTTGTTTTTAGTTCGAGCCAAGTTGTTGGCCATGGTGCCACCTCCATGCTGCAATGCCAAGGTCTCCGCCACATTGCAGATGCGTAACTCTGCCAAGACGCTATCGCCACATTGAGACGCGTGACTCACGCATGCGTTTGGCAAGGCTTCACTTAGCTCTCTTGGCTGCTACTGGCTGCAATTTTGTGGGTGCTCTTCCTTTGGCTGAACGGGTCTTCTAGCAAACATGCCATATAGATCAAAGACACAGCAGTTCCTGAGCGACCTTACCAAGTGGATTGCTTTGGCTGCTGCTGATGACTCATCTTCTGAATCCTCTGAAGATGATGAAGATGTGGCTGGGGATCCTTTTTTCCTCACTTATGCCTCTTGTTATTTATCTGTCCGAGAGCCTAAGCATCGTTCTGTGCACTTTTTTCTGTGTTCTTTCTCAATAATTGGTGACGACGAATTTAGGTAATTATTTTCTACATCCTACCAAGGCTTCATGTCGCTCTTTACAGTCCTTGAATGCCATCCAATCTTCAACAATGATTCCAGGAGTTCCCAAACAACCCCAACTTAGCAATTGGCTTTGACCCTCTGTAGGTTAGGTGCCAACGGCAAGGAGCTAGCGTGGGCAAGATGCAAGCCATATGTGGTGTTGGGCCAGGAATTGTTTTCCTATTCACCAACAAAGTGATAGAAGCTATACTTGCACAATTTCAAGTATGGGTGAAATGGCCTGCTGCAGGACGACGACGTGTGGTTGGTCGTGTCATGCAAGAGGAAGGTTTTCCAGTATTGCATAGGGGCTCGCCAACACTTGTCTAGCCAGGCACACCAAAACATAAGGCATAATTGGGCAGATGCTTCAGCCAAGTGACAATGCGTTCATAATCCTCTTGTTGCAAATTTGGTTTCTTCCCAATAGCAAGGGCATCTTTCTTTCTCCTTGAATTTGTAGAAAAAGAAGCCGGCAGGTCGGGTTGTCTTAGGAGAATGTACCTCCAATATGCATTGGACACGACCTGAACGGAAGAAGGAAAAGACCTTCACTGACCAGGCCTTAGGTAGAGACAAATTACAGTAGGTGTAAACTTGTACACAAGTGGGGTGCATCTCAGTTCACTAACTTGATATATCTGTCTAGAACTAGTGGGGCAGCTACTATTACTACACCCAGTATAAATCCCAATGTGAATCCAAGTGCAAAAATGTTCGAATTCATCACCTGTGTAGCTACCAAAATAAATTCTCTGCCACTGTTGCCTGCATCAACCTGCATTGGGGTAGCTACTAGACTTGTATACAATTCTATGACATCTGGAATGCATTGGTGTCGTGGTGTGGTTGGATTCACAACAAGCATGTCATGGAATAATTGTCGACGACCAATGGCATCTGCCCTGTCCACCCTTATGAACAATTGCCTCCCGTTTTTGGGATGGATAATGCTGAACTTGCAGCAAAATCTTTGTCCCACCAATTGATCAAGGAGTGTAGTAGCTTGACTGCTCACCTCCAACAGACTATATTTAGTAGCAGACCGGTGAAGGAAGTCTTGTGCAGAATCAACAGCAACCACCAGTGTCTCTGCCATGCCATCCCCCACTATGAACCGAAAATGAAATAGCAGCTTCCTTGTTGCAGATTGCAAACTACAGCGGCCGCATCTGCCACTACGCAGCTTTCTGTGGCAACTTGCACAGCCTCGTATAGCACAAAGTCATCACTGTCGTATGATACCACCACAATCGTCGCTCCGACAAATTGTAGCTCATCCCCAGCATTCCTTGCTGCAATTAGATCGGCTACAGTGGCAGTCTTATGTGAAGACATGCCTTAATCGAATGAACGAACCTCCTCAGCGAACCACGAAAAATATTTGCTAAGGACATTGAGCATCGCTGTGGAGGTAGTCACGGGTAGGGCAGCTGCCAGGCGGTGAGGCGGGGAGATAACCGGGTCAGGTGCTTACCCGGGCGCACGCTCGGTGTGCGGGTGGCCTCGATCGGTTTGATGTGTGTAAGAGAGAGAGAGCCGCACGGACGGGGCTCAACGGTCGAGGTCTGTCGTCCTTTGCCATCAATCATTTGTGAAGAATAGGCGACGGCAATTTGAACATGGTAGCTAGTGGCACTTGCAAACATCCGAACCGACCTGAACAACACTTGCAATCGCTACTAGCGGTGGCATCACTGGTGCCAATCCCGACCTGAATGCCACGGCTTCGCTGCTTAGCCAAGCCGAGGAGGCAACAAACGGAGGAGCCAGGTTTGGATTTGTGAAAGATACCGCTTGCAGCTGCGGGCAGGAGGTGACCCACTATTTTTCTGAGCTCGTTGCATCGCACATTGACAAATCAAGGGACTCAGCATCTGGTTAGTGAGTGCTGATGTGATCCTGGGTTTGTCTATGCTCAGATGGTTATGATCCACCATTAACTTAGATTTGTGAGTGCTTTGAAGAGCTCAACACCTTCACTCAGGACAAAACGTGATGGTAGCAGCTTGCCAGTGTGTCATCTATACTCCTACGATAATAATTCAATACCACCTACATTTGCTATGATGTGAAAGCCAGTATGGGCGGATATTTTTTGTTTTAATAATTCGCTGATGCAACCGGCACTTTTTGAGTGTCACGTTTTGGTACAGGAGGAGCATTTTGGTATTGTTCCTTGGAGGCTACCCTACTTCTGCTGCTTGCTGGGCCTCCTCTTCAGCTAGTGATTTTTGTTACCTTTGTTCTACTTAGGGCTATATTGGGCTTGAAACTTTGATTGTACAAATAGTAAAAAATGGAAGAATCCCTCCTTCCAAGCAATCCGAGCCCACCCACAATTATCGACGGTCAGTTGGTTGATATTGATATTGACAATGACAATGACAATGACACATTGACAATGACCGTCGATATCGTTGACAATGACACACCACACATTCAGATACTTGTGTGGGCCTTATAACGTTCTTGGGAGCTTTCTTCGAAATCCAAAGATACAGCTTGCTGAACTTTGTCGGGAACCTAGCGCTTTGTGCTTCCCCTTCCACGAAATCCACCACCCGACAAGTTGGAATGTAGGCCCTAAGCACTTGTTCCTGAACTTTCTTCCGCCCACATTCATGAGTGCCCAGCGCCTACGACAAGGCTTCTTTGGCAAATGCACCATCTGGTGGCGTCTGCACCACCAAGTCTCGGAGCTTCTCATCCGGACAGCAAGCGATCTGATCATGGTTTCCAATGTGTTCGGCGCTGCAAAATCCCACAGCCGTGAACGTGTTCAAGTTCCTTTGCGCACTTAATATTTAGTCACGGGAGATTGAGCGATCCGGTAGGGCAGCGGCGCGCGTGAAGGCGGGCGGGCTGCGTTCGGTGTCAGCTGGCCTCGGTTCGGTTTGATGTGTGTAAGAGAGAGAGAGCCGTACGGACGGGGCTCAACGGTCGAGGTTTGTCGTCCTTTGCCATAAATCGTTTGTTAAGAATAGGTGACGGCGTTCAAATTAAGCTGGAGCAGTGCCACTAGCACGGAACCAGTGTGCACAACCTGTTGTGGTCCCGCCAAACTGGTGTGCAACGCGCTGGGACATATACGCTGTTTACAAGGAAAATTTCAGAGGGGGTATTCATGATTGAACGGGCTGATATGCCGTTAGCCGGGGGGTTATATGAGAGGTGAGCGCGCCTCGAAATGAGGCTGATATTTTTTTCGCGTGTCCTAACCTTAAAACCCCCTCATGTGTGCATATTCCAATACCAGATTCTATATGTACACATGTGTGACGTGACGGCGTGAGGACAATGCACCTTTCTGTACAGGGGTTGCAAGCTTGTACTTTTCAAAAGTGAAATTCAGGATGTTCGTTTTCTTGTCCTTCTCCTGCAGCTATGGTGGAGATCATGGACAAAGAGGATGCAGAAACATCAACGAGCTATCAAACCGCCAGTGAGATGGCATCAACCACAGGGCACCTTAGATATGAAAGATCTACAAAATCGGGTGCAAAATCTTCAACAGCTGCCACGGGGATGCAGAAGTCCTGCAACGTTGGTCCAGGCACGTAGCCATATGGGGACAACGCTGACTCTGGAGATGGCTTGCCTGGGAAAGATCTGAGGGAGGTTAAATCAAAAGTCCCTGTCAGGCAATCAAGGAGCAACTATAGTGCGGGTTAAGCGTTTGGTGGTCCTGGTTCCAACAAACGAACTGGCGAATCAGGTTGAATGCGATACGTATCAAACTCATAATTATAATCACCCCCACCAGCCTTATCCCGGTCAGCAACGGCAAGAGATCACTCGTCTAAGCATTCAGTCGATCTAAAGTCCTACATGTACCAGGGGTCTAGCTCACCTGACTTGCATATACATTATACGCAAACACAGTCAAGACGCGTGTTGCTCCTCAGCTAGCTGAACGAGGTTGTTAAGGTCAAGAATGCCCTTCGTACCCCATCCCTTCACACCTTCCGAAACATTGGGTCTAAACTTCTCATACAGCCTGTATCCAGCTCTCCCGATTTCCTCCTGGGGTAACGAACTTGCAAGCTTCTCCATTGCCCCTTCAATAACAAGATGCGAACCATCAAATAATTCAGTGTCTGCAACGATAACTGTGACACAGGCCTGTACTCATTGGAGCCAACCATAGAGAAGTGCACAAAATCCGGTGATAGCTATCATACAGAAACTTCACGTACCTTTCACTGCCTCAAAATCTGAACCAAATGCTCTCTTCACGTAGCCAAGTACTGAAGAAGGAGAAATATGTTTGCCGCTTTGATCAACAGCCAAGAGTTGGCCATCCTCCATCCTTTTAACTCGCAACCTAGTTCCGAAAACCTCCACCTGCTCTAGATCCTCCTTTGCTCGTTGCCGCAATTCACGTTTCTCCTCTGCCTCAGGAGCATCTTCCATGAGACCCAGCCGCTTCCCTTTGGCTTGTGCATACATTCCAGAGATTGCCTTGCCAAAAGTTAAGCCTTCCTCGAATTTATACCCTTCTCTCTGTGCCACTACCGGCACCCACAAGGTGATAACAGGGGCCCTGTTGATAAGCACTTTTCTGTCAAATTCACCAGTCTTCTCTGGAACCACGTCTTCCGAGATCGGCTTTCCCTCGTCAGCTGTCCCAGCTTCAGCCTCGCCCCGCACAATGCCTCGCTTCGCATCGTCATCTTTGACACGGGCAGCGTCGGATCCGGTGGTTTCCTCTCGCTTTTCTTCCGCATCTGGAGAGTCTTTCTTTACTTTCTCGTGGCTATCGTCAACAGCTGTAGCATCTACCACATCATTTGATCTCGAGATTGGGTCTTGCTGGCCCACTTCGGGTGATTTTTTACTCCTCGTCGATCTGCGCAGCAACCCATTCCCGCTCTCAGGATCCGCTTTTCCAACCGGCTTTGCAGTAGGTCGGCTTTCCTCTCCCGATCCAGCTTCAGGTTCACTTGAATCTGCCTTTGCTTCCTCCTTTGCCTTGGAATCCTTCTTAGCCTTTCGCTCCTTGGTCTTTGCTTCCTTCTTAGCCTTCTCCTCCTTCCCGGCCTTTGTTTCCCTCTTAGGAACCTTCGGTCTCTTCGCCGGTGTCTCCTTTTCCGCTATCTCCAAATCGTTGGCTCTCTTCTTTCCTGCAGGCTTTGCTCCCTCCACTTCGCCTTCACCAGTAGTCGGAGCACTACTTCGTAGCCCAGGTCGTTTGGACGTTGTACTCGGACTTGGTGCCTCGGTTGCGGGTTTTTTGCGCTTTTTCGAAGGTCCCTGCTCCACCTGATCCACATCCAAAGGAGGTTCACCGGCATCTGGTTTCTTGCTTCCCTTCGTTTTCCCCTTACCACCATCTGAAGCAGAGGGGACCTCATCTTGCTGGTTTGCTCGACCCCTCTTTTTCGGTTTAGCACCTTCTGAAGCTGACGTAACTCGAGTTCGAGGAATGGCCTCTTGCTTTCTCTGTTTCCCTTTCTTCTGAGGGGCCCTCCCTGCAGGCGATGCTTCGCTCTTCTGAGAAGTCTCCTGTTTCTTCCGAACTCCTCCCTGGTCCTTGCCAGCATCCTCCCCTTTCTTGCCTTCGGCCTCTACAACGACGGCCTGCTTCGTTTCCTCCTGTTTCCTCTTGCGGTTCTTCTTCTGCCCAACTTCAGCTGAAGTGGAGGGTGATGCCGCCTGAGGGGTAGCCAATTTTTTAGTTTTACGCTCCTTCTTCTTCTTGGCAGCTGGCTGGGTAGCTCGCTTCTTCAACGAAGCACTTTTCTCCAGCTTACTTTCGTCTGGAGCAGAACGACCTCGAGCTGGCGGAGTCTTCTTCTTACTTTCATGAGCCCCCCCATTTTTCGCCGAAGCATCATCGCCCTCTTGGTGGGCGTCCTCCTCCTTCCTCCGTGACTTCTTCTTCAGCTCTGAAATCACACGCGAAATGGTACATAGGCAGTCATCCAACACTGGCCCATAATCGGACCCACAATTGAAGACTACCTTATCAGGGCCTACTACAGCTCAAATCCGTACATTATAGTCTTCAGGTCCTTAACTTTAGGGTGCTCCTCGACTAGATTCGCTCCGGAATCGCCAAATAGGCCCCTTGACATCCATGTCTGGAATGCCAGTAAAAGACCTGAAAACCTACTTCCAACGAGCATAGCAACGCCCTTGAACCGCAAAACCTAGACACACGGTTGCAGGCAGAGAGCTGTAATGAAGTACCTAGCCCCAACTCGCCATCAGGATTTTCAATTTTCCCTGCGTTGGACTTGGCCGCTCTCTTGCCTTTCGCAATTTTCTTATCGTCGCTGTCTTTTCGTTGCTTGCCAGTCTTGTTCGCACGTGCATTTGCTACCGAGTGTCAATAACAAAGGGCATTAGCAACCTGATACTACGTAGGTAATCAGCACAGTTCAATCGCAAGCAAAATAACTAGAATATCACCTATGTAGAAGAGAAACTAGCCTACGAACTACTTGAGAAGGCAAGACAAACACCCAGGGAACATGAAGCTGAGACAAACCTTTGCGCGCCATGTCCACAAGCTGAGGCCGCTGTCCGGTACCCAAAGGGAGAGTCACACCACCCCAATGTGCAAAGATGGAAGGTCACACTGGAGAAGAGCCGCGGTTGCCAAGTGTGGATTGCCTCACTCCACGGACGCGTGGCTTTGATGAACTAGTCCCAACTCTCGTCCGCTGAGCACGCCCCAAATTTGAGAGATCGATTAAAAGACTGGACTTTTACAATGCACTCGATCATGGGAGAGAATGGTCTACCTATGACCTCACATTGGATTTTAGGTCCTGTTGAGGGGAGGGTTGGAGTCTCACTGCTCTCTCTAGTGTGGGTGGTGGTTTGCCCTAGCCGTCACTCTTGCCCTATCTTAGAGAGAGAAAAGATGTGCTCTCCTTTCCCTTCTTAGAGAGAGAGGGAAAAAATCACACTCCCAAGCAAATTTAACATGAAGAGTGGAGTAGTAAGCTCTTGTATAGATATGTCTGCTAGGCATTTGGAAGCAGGAGTAGCTCAAGGCAAGCAATTGGAAGTAGGAGCAGCTCAAGGCAAGCAATTGGAAGCAGGAGTAACTCAAGGCAAGCAATTGGAAGCAGAGTAACTCAAGGCAGGCAATTGGAAGCAGGAGCAGCTCAAGGCAGGCAATTGGAAGCAGGAGCATCTCAAGCAAGGCAGGCAATTGGAAGCAGGAGCATCTCAAGCAAGGCAGGCAATTGGAAGCAGGAGCATCTCAAGGTAGGCAATTGGAAGCACGAGCATCTCAAGGCAGGCAATTGGAAGCAGGAGTAGCTCAAGGCAAGCATGTGGAAGCACGAGTAGCTTAAGGCAGGAACATCATGCCTGAGCAAGAGTAGCACAGAGGATCAAAATCAGGAGTTGTGTAGCAAACTCTTGTATAGATATATTTGCTTGGGCATATGCAAGCAACAACGGGATGAAAATGAACAATGAGTGGCAAGATTTTGTATAGAAATATTTGCTTGAGCATATACAAGCAACAACAGGATGAAAATGAGCAGTAGAGTGGCAAGATCTTGTGTAAATATATTTGCTTGGGCATATGCAAGCAACAACAGGATGAAAATGAGCAGTGAGTAGCAAGATCTGGTCTAGATATATTTGCTTGGGCATATGCAACAACGGGATGAAAATGAACAATGAGTGGCAAGATTTTGTATAGAAATATTTGCTTGAGCATATACAAGCAACAACAGGATGAAAATGAGCAGTAGAGTGGCAAGATCTTGTGTAAATATATTTGCTTGGGCATATGCAAGCAACAACAGGATGAAAATGAGCAGTGAGTAGCAAGATCTGGTCTAGATATATTTGCTTGGGCATATGCAAGCAACAACAAGATGAAAATGAGCAGTAGAGTGGCGAGATCTTGTATAGATATATTTGTTTGGGCATATACAAGCAAGAATTGGATGAAAATGAGCAGTAGAGTGGCAAGATCTTGTATATGAATATTTGCTTGGGCATATGCAAGCAACAACAGGATGAAAATGAGTAGTAGAGTGGCAAGATCTTGAGCAGATATATTTGCTTGGGCATATGCAAGCAACAATTGGATGAAAATGAACAGTGAGTGGCAAGATCTTGTCTAGATATATTTGCTTGGGCATATGCGAGCAACAACAGGATGAAAATGAGAAGTAGAGTGGCAAGATCTTGTGTAGATATATTTGCTTGGGCATATGCAAGTAACTACTGGATGAAAATGAGCAGTGAGTGGCAAGATCTTATCTAGATATATTTGCTTGGGCATATGCAAGCAACACCAGGATGAAAATGAGCAGTAGAGTGGCAAAATCTTGTATAGATATATTTGGTTGGGCATATGTAAGCAACTACAAGATGAAAATGAGTAGTAGAGTAACAAGATCTTGTGTAGATATATTTGCTTGGGCATATGCAAGCAACAATGGGATGAAAATGAGTAGTAGAATGGCAAGATCTTGTATAGATATATTTACTTGGGCATATGCAAGCATCAACAGCTCTAGGTAGGGATATCAATTGTCAGCAAGAGCATTAGGACCTAAATCATGATGTGCAATTGGAGAAAGAGCAAAAAAGGAAGGCGTCTACAAACAAAGCTTGAAAAGGTCGAAATGCTATATCTGTCAAATATCTCTAAGAAAAATATCATACTATCAGACAACTCTAAGTTAAAGAGTTTATTGTAACAAAATGTGATCAAGCATGGGAAGGATGGAATGCTACATTTGTCGAATCTCTAAATTTATCGGATATCACACTGCCAGGTAAATCTAAAATGAAGCGTCCACTAGCAACTATATGATCAAACATCAAATCTTGCATAGATATGTTTAGAAGAATGGAATGCTACATGTGTCAAATTTTCAAAGTTAATTTGGTTATGTGAAGCAAATTTAAGATAAAAGAACTCATTCGCAACATATGATCTATTATCAGCTTTTGTATAAATGTGTGTCTAATAAATAACAGCTATGTATGTAATGAACAAAGGTCTGTCTAATAAATAACATCTATGTATGTAATGAACAAGAAACAAACATAACAAGGTATTTGTTTGTTTCAGATATACAACCAAGAACAAATACAACAAGGTATTTGTTTGCTTCAACTTTATTCCTATGAACAAAGATAGTAAGATATGTGTTCCTATGAATAAAGATAAAAAGATATTTGTTTGATTCAGATTTACTACTATCATATTGACGTTTGTATGGTTTCCTTTCATGTAGCACAACCATGTTAGAATGTGAGGTTCTCCTACACATATTTTGCTAATTTCATTTTTATTTCAGGATTATTCTTTTAGTTTTAATTTCGAGAAGGGTTCCCCTATTGATTTAGAGACATTTTAAGCCACAATCTGAGATATCACCAAAAGGAAAAAAAAGGTATTAATTTGCTCCTTATTTTCTTATAACCTAATGCAATGAGTCTATTATGTAGTAGTGTAATGGTTTACAGTTTCCATAAAATGTTGAATTTGTTCGCATTGAAGAGATATTTGCATTGAAGACGCTAAGCAAGAGTTGTTTCTCTTTGTTCTCATTGAAAAGAACGGGGACAATTCTTGTTATTTTGGACAGAATTACACAAATTAGTTTACTCCTCTAGTAGTACGAAGTTGAATATGTTCATACGAGAGAATGAGAAAGTTTTTGCAGCTTTGTGTGTACATCACCTTGCTCGTTTGCAAAGTTGAATAGTATTAATCTTTAACATGCGATAAGACCATGACCAATTAATGTTGATATATAGCAGAAGTAACAAATTTTTATATTCATTCAAATGAAGCATATCTTCTCTCTAAATTAGAGATCTATACGGAGATTTAGATGCAGCAAGCAAGTACTTGCGTGCAGCTAGGAGGCTCACCTAGTTAAGACTCACTCAAGCGGGCACAAAGATCTAAGTGGAAGCTAAATTTCGTATAATTGGAGCAATTAATTATTCCAAACTTAATAATAAATCTAGATAATTGATTTGGAAGATCTTTTCGTGGGCCATACTATCACACCTTTTGTGTTACAATTCGCTTTCTTGAACGTCCCAAACATCATATTTAGAAAAGTGTTATGGTGATGGTACGTTAACTTATTGAGCAATGTCACACCTAATGTATCCTAGCACATTAAGAGAGAGCAGCACTAACAACGATGAAGAAAAAAAACGAATATATCACATGCGAACTGGAAGGCTGGGACTAGGAATTTTGCACGGTTTCTTCAAATGCTGGGCCAGGTCCTTACTCTTGTGTCATTCCAATTGCTAGCGCGTTGGTCGTGCTTCGCGCCGTCCGTTGAGTGTGGTCCTTGGTATGATGCAGGGTGGTGGTGCCTTCTCAGGTTCTCCTTTTTCAGGACGATGCGGAACATTGGCAAACTCATTTTTGTTGAAACATTAAGGGAAGTGCAAAGGCTGGTAAGGTATAATACACTGCTACAGCCTTTCATCAAGCTTGAGAGGAAAATTGTTAGTAATGCTCAGAAGCTTTGATAAGAGGGTGAGGAAGACGATGTCCTTCCAGGGCCTGACCCTGATTTGATGGAGTTTTAGTCCATCTTTTGTAGTCATTCTCAATGCATTGTTGACTTAAAATTTGCTCTTTTCGGCGAGAAAAAATAAGTATGAAGAGAGCAGTGATTTATGCATTTTGTTACATTTATTAAAGGATAGGTCATGAAACTCATTAATATTTGCTTATGCTTGACAGCTCTCCCCTCATACAAGCATGAAATCTAATCCAAACAATCACTCGAGACAAAATAGCTAAAGAATGTCCCAACCGATGATTAAAGTTCCACGAAAACTAAATGTACATACATATACGCTAAAATGAATTGTACATAATGGGTAATAAGCATACCACAAAGAACATTCATATATATATATATGGATATATCAATAAAAAATGTTTAGAGGGCATCCATGATGGCACATTGTTGGAATATCTCATCCACCTTGAATTCCCAAACCAAAGGAAACAATAAATATATCTATTAAGGTCGTTATTATCCTATTTTTTTAATAGCAGTATATTTTTATTAGGTATAAAAGGCTTTAGTAATTCCCATTCATAATCCTATTCAAATGTTTTGGTGATTCTTATTCAAAGAGCTCCGATGACTTGTGTCGCTATTCGAAGCGTTCGGGCGATTCTCATCAAAAGCTCGGGTGGTTCTTATGAGTGTTGTTAATAAAGCTAATGTGTCCTTGAGATCAATAATGATGGGAGATGCAATAATAATGTCCAATAATGAGGCTACTAGAGATGGCTCATGGCTACCCCTGCATGCTTTTTTTGATCGCATGTTCATAGAAGCTCATGTGTTTTTTGGTGAATAGTGACCATGTTAAGGGTACCCATGTCTGGGTACAAACGCTAGCAAAAGGAATAGTGACCCATGTATGGGTACAAACGCTAGCAAAAGCCAAAAGCTCTTACGATGGTGCCCAATTAGTAAGCCTGTCTTTTACATCTCAAATTTGATTTAGGCATTGTACGTGATTTTATGCCCTATTTTTATGGACTGTAAATCTCCACCATACTCTCACTGTGTACGAGGGGGGACTTGTCCACAAGTGGCTGATAGAGTTTGCTCAAGCTTTGATGTAAATGCAATATGCCCACCTTAATCCGCGTCAAAGTGATATTTGCTATCGTGTTTCTAGGTGAGAACAAGGTTTCCCTTTCATCTTGTTGGGAATCAACAGATGTAAATTGCCTGACGCTAAATTGTTTTCCTAAAGACGAAGTTTTTCTGTCTCTTCGTCAATGGTAGCCAGGTTATGGTACAGGTGAAAATTTTGCGGGCAGGAAAGATACTTCTTACAGACCAGTTGGTCCATCTCCTTGTGATGGACCAGCTGAAAGGGGATACGCATATCCTGCTAGGGCTCATTCTCAGCGATAGCCTGAACACATGATGAGTACCCCATCAGCTGCTTATACAGCAACTCCTCCTTCCAAGTGACACGGTCTTCTAGCCAGTTGCCACTGAGACTCCGCTTGCCCCAGTCTCCCTTCTTCTTAGATCCCTTTGTGCCAAAGACTGCAAACAATTCACACAATCATTTTTCTTGGACCACAACGCTGCTCACACAGTGCCCCCCATCCATCTTGCATTCCTTTCCATCAAACTCTGCATTTGAAAGGAAAATCTCACAGAACCAGCTACTGGGTCAGCATCTATTTTGTTCCTACGCTCATAAAAAAACAGTCCGTGTTCAAACGTCCGGGAAACACTCACCTTCATTCAGGCTGCAGGTTTTCGCACCAGAAAATATGTTGTCAGGATCTATATGTTGCTGTTTGATAATTGCTGGCAGCAAGTACTCAGACCTGGCATGGGGGGCGGTGGGGGGCGGGGGATTATGATCAGGTCAGCTGTTCTATTCACAGCGCTCAGAGATGGGCACATGACAAAGTCGCAAGAAACGAGTGGTGAAGTTTAGGATAAACCTGGCCCATAAAGGAATTGGCTTTTGCTCCTTCTTGGTTGACCCATTTGCTTCATCTTCCTCATCTTCATCTTCGTCATCGGACGAAGCACGGTAAGGTGAAATCTCGTAGGACTGCGGCCCCAGGTCTAGAGCTGCTACTGGCCTTTCTTGCACTGGAGTGAGTCCTTTCTCATCGTCTGCCATCTCAGCTTGCTGCCTCTCTTCGCTTGAGGGTATTGCTTCATCCTCCTTCCTTCGCTTTCCATCCTGCTCTTCTATCTCTGCTTCCTGTCGCCCTCTTTTCTTGGCTGCAAGCTCAGCCCAGTTCTTCTTCATTTCCTCTTCTAGTTTCTTAAACTCCTCTTCCCTTCTTCTCCTATCCTCTTCTGCCTTCCTTGCCTTCTCTTGATCTATTCTACTTTTCACCTCTGAGGCTCGGTTGACTTTGGAAGAAACGACCTGAGAGTTAAGGAACGTGTGACTGCAATCTGTCAACACTCCCCGCGCACCTGTGCTAGTCAATTTCCTCTTCTTCATGGTACAATCAGCTGCTGTCCTACTAGTGACACCAACTTTCGCCAACGCTTTGTTCCCTACCTCGGACAACTTTTCCTGCTCTACTCTCGTCTTTCGTTCTTTTTGTCTCTCTTCGTCTCGCAGCTGCTTTGCTTTCTCTTCTTTCTGCAACTTCTGTTGCTCTTTCCTCATCTTCCTTTCACGATCCCTTTGCTCCTCCACCTTCTTGGCAGCTTGCGCCGCCTCCAGTGCCCACACTTTAACCACTCTGGAAGGAGGGGGCACAGCTTGCTGTTTCATCAATGGGAGGAAGGACTTGAGTCCATTTGTTCTATCCACCACATTTCCACGCCTTTGCTTTGACACATCACTGCCATTACCTCCTTCGGGCCCTATTCCAGCAGCAATACTCTGTTCACGACGCTGCTGCCAGTCCATGTCAACTACATCCTCCTCAGGAACCGGGAGGTGTACAAGGGGCAACGAAGCCAGGTCTCTCTGGCTACAGTCCGTGGGGAAAACAGCACCCAAATCTATAGACAAACTTGGCATACTCTGCTCCCTTTCTCCATCACTAGCAGCCAGAACAGGATGCAAGGAACTGTCATCTCCCGCAGGAAGCTCAGCCACATTTTCAACCTCTGCTAAAGACTCTGCAGCATTGTCGCCAGCCCGCCAGCGCCCGTCCTCATCACCAACACCACCATCCCGTAGGCACCTACTCTCATCATCAAAAGGCAAAGATGACCGGGATACATCCACTTCCTTTTCCTCCATTTGCACAGCATCCTGCGGGCTAACGTCACTATCCAGCGTGCAATCAATCACCTCGAGTGCCAAGCGCGCAACACCCTCATCAGGCAAGCTCTCACCCTCATCATCAAGAGGCAACGGGGACGCGGGCTCCCCATCCTGCTCCCTTCCCTCCACTTGCACAGCATCTTGCGGGCAGACATACTGTTCCATCTCCTCCGGTTGCAGCTCATCTTGCGGGCTAAGCTCACCTTGCGGGCTAACATCGCCATCCGAAGCACAATCCACCTCCTGCAGAACCAAAGAGGACAATGACTTCCCCAAAGAATAACGCCCCTCCACCTCCTCCGAATTATGCCCAGCAGTTACAAGATCTCCAGGCCTCGCCACTACCTCTACCTCCGCGCACTCCTCTACCCTACCCTCGTCTTGCAGGGTTAGAAATATCTCCACCTCTCTGCATTCCTCCACTCCGTCCTCGTCTTGGGGAATCGGCACAGTCTCTGCCCTGATGCATTCCTCCAGACTCTCCACATTTTCATCCTCCACAACCGCCCCTTTCCCTTGTGCTGCATCAACGAGGCTTTCATCCACCGCGTGCAAGTCCGGAGCCGGCGACTTCCGAGACACTCCCTTCCTCCAGGATGAAAACTCGAAGGCAGGCACGATCTGACGAATTGATCGCATTGCAGCTTCCAGGAGGCTGTACTGGTGCTGCGTTACCTGAGCCTCCATTCTGTCGAACGCACCGGTTGCAGACTCCACCAGGCAAAGCAGCCTCGCCTCCTCCATCGCGCCTGCGACTCCAGGCTACCGCCTGCGCTAACGTTCAAAAATTCGCCAGCGCGAGAGCTAGTAAATTATCCGTGTACACGGCGGAAAGTTACCCACTTCCCGCAACGGGCCTGGGGAATTTCAAAGTTAACGATCAAACTCGCTGTGACATCAGTGGTATGGGCGTAATTCAATATATCTTACTTGCAAAGGGCCTTGGCAAAAACAATTTTCAGCACAGCTTCGAACGCGCGTAATTCAGTATCATTCACTAGAAAAGGGCAAACGCAATTTTCAGACCGTTTCGAAAGGGGGGACCGTAGCATCTTCAGCTCCGGTGGTTAATAGGCCCACCCTTATCCTTCCTTATTCTCCTTATTCTTATTCCAGATTCCGATTGTTAGTAGTAGCTTTGACATCTTGGGAGTGATGTTATGAAAGGGAGTGATAGTAGCTTCATGGTCGTTTGGGGCCTAATCCTCTGGTCCTCTAGAGGTTGTTGGGACTGTCCCATTGCCCCAGTCTAGATGAGGTTGTTGGGACTGTCCCATTGCCCCAATGTAGATGGGACTTCCCATCTCTGCATACTTATAAAGTCCCTTTCATAAAAAAAACGTTTTGTATATACAAATGTTCGAAACCGATGCAGTCTCATCAAACAAAGCCATACTAATCCATGTCTTTTTGGGTTTGGCCCACGCAATGGTAGACAGCACACAAAGCATTTCCAACCGAGAGGGAAAGGTTTGGGCCCAAGGTATCCAGCAGCTTCCCAAAAACTATCTACGGCCCGACAGCCGGAATGCAGCTCCTGGGAGAACAGCTTCTAGGGTGACATCGCAAAACCGTTCCAACAAGAGCTCCCAGCACTGCCTTCACCACATTGAACCTCCTAATGTGGAACCTTCCAGACCTGGGATTTCGCATTTAATACATTGGATTGGGCACAGAATGTATAGGATGCCCTTTCTCGTTACGGGTCATGATTCGGCGAGCTAACGATACCTGCTTGCCCACCACAAACACATAAGCTTTACCCGTGCCTCCGGCTCCACGGGCTGTCCGCCCTACCCTCCGCACGTACTCGCTTGGATCCCGGGGGTAGTCGAATAGCACAACGTGCTCCACGTCAATGGAGTCCAATCCTCTAGAAGCCCTGCGGAGGAGACAGAAGCTAGTCGTCAACAGGGCTGAGACGAATTTCCTTCTCGCGGAACAACAAGGCTTCAGGATGGGCACTTAAACTCGACCTGTCAGTGCACACCAGAACTGTTGGCTTTTCTGGGTTTAGTTGAAGAAACTGCTCCAGACTCTTGGCCCGTGCATCTTGAGTCAGAGCTGCATGGTACGGGAGAACCAGCAACTTCTCTCCATTTCTGTCGTACCTGCTAAGGACGTTCTCCACCTTCCTGCATGTTTCTATCTGCCAACGGACTACATGTGAGATGCAGATCAGGCCACATTTGGTACCAGGTGTGTGGGCAGCAGGGAGATGACCTTGTTGCAGAAGACGATTGTCTTTGGCACTGGTCTCTGCTGTACCAGCTGCAGCAAGGCAATTTTCTTGGCCAAAAATGCTGTCTCCGGAGTTTTCTCATTTCCATCTGCTTCGCTGCAGTCTACAAGGATCTACACCCGAGGACAATTCAGCTTATGCGTGCTGCCGAATGAGTCTTTCCCATGTACAAAAATCCGATGAAGCTAATGCCAACTCACCTCTTGCAGGCCAATTGCCGTCCGGTGCAAGCTTGGACCCATCAAAGAGGCACAGTCTGGATATAGATTTGTCAACTTGTCATGCACATCCACGGGAAGAGTTGCAGTGACATGAATGTATTGTGTTGGTCCGCTAACAGACTTTTTGATAGTCTGCAAGGCCGCTGAAAACTCTTCATCGTCATACAGAACATCTGCTTCATCCACAACCAAGCTGCACGCATGCAAACCCAGGAAATTACACGTTATGGGTTTCATGATGGCATAGATTGGCACATTCGTGAACACAAGCAACCAGCAAAGCGTTGTGGCTGAGAAGATTGGAGCCCAAATGTGTTCACCTTCTCAATTCTTCAAGCTGGATATTTCCCTCTTGTAGATGCTGGAGAAACCGACCTGGCGTAGCTATCACAATTTCTGACCCCTGCTCTAAACTTTCCACTTGTGGTTTCCACTTAAAACCTCCGGTTATTAGCGTAGATCTGAAATGCAGACCACTCCTCGAGATAGTTCGGCACACATTCAGTACCTAGACACGCATGGCAATAATGTTACCACAATACTGGTAAAGTCACATGGAGACTATGACTGAAAATAACTATGGGCCTGATACAGATAGCATGCAACCTGATTAGCCAGCTCGTTTGTTGGAACCAGGACCACAACCCGTGGCTTCTTTGCACCTGCTCTGCCATTTGTCCTTTCCTTCTCACGAATATATTGCACAAGAGGTGCTAAATACGCTAATGTCTTCCCGGACCCCGTCTGATCAGCGATAATGCAGCTTTCACCATCCAGAACACGCTTATATGCAATAGCCTGCAAGGAACAGATTTTAAGCTATCTGTCCTTTGGTGCAGAAACTAATTACACTTCTAATGTGGTAACCTATCTTTGCTAGTGGCAAGCAGCGACTGGCACTCCAACCAATGGATAATTCAATTTTTCCAACTTCTGTATGCTTGCTGCTCAAACAAGGTGCAAAAAGCTAGAGCCTTTACCTGAATCTCTGATGGACGCTGAACATTCAAGGCTTGCAAAGACTGGATGACCTCCTCGCTAGCCCCTATGGATTTGAAAGTTTTGGGACTGAAAAAGCTATCTGATAGAGCTGCGTCATAGTTGCTCCTTGATTGCATGTTCAGGGACCTTTGGGCTATCTTCCCAGACAAGCGATCAACAGAGTCAGCACTTTCCCCAGATGGCTCAGTGCCTAGACCAACATTGGAGGACTTCTCTTTCCCAGTGGCAGCTGTTGAAGAGTTTGCCCCCGATTTTGTATATGTTTGATACCTCAAGGTGTCAAAAAAATTGCGGCTGATGCCACTTTCACTAGCGGTTTGACTTCTGCTGGTTGTTGTTTCTTCATCCTCTTTGTCAATGATCTCGACAATAGCTGCAGCAAAAGGACAAGAATCAGAACATCCTGAATTACACTTGCACTTTGACAACATGAGCTTGCAACCTTGGAGTGCAGAAAGGGTTGATACACGCCATACTGCACATACCACCATCTGGAAAGCGGCTTTGAAGTTCAGCTGTGTCAGTCTCAAAAACATTCCTCGTTTCCCTTGGTGAGCTGGAGGAAGGGGTGCGAGCAGCCGACACCGATGCCTTTGCTGAGAGGTCTACCTTAGCAGCGAGGTCTGCCTTGGGCATCTGTGCGGGGTTCTTTACTAGAGGCCCCCTGGTAAGCCTGTATCCATCGCTCTCGCCATGCTCATCATCATATTCATCATCGTCCCCATCACTGTCTGTGTAACCATCAGCACCTTCATCACTATCCTCAATGTCAACTTCCTCGTGTTCCCCATCAAGTTCCTCACCCTCATCCTCATCCTTCAGCCCCCTCGTCCCTTCAGATTCATCCTCCTCAATCGCAATTTGAGGTGGGGCAGCTCTTTGCCTCCCACCATCCCCCAGAACATGTGAAGTAGAGACCTCAGCAATAGCCCGTGCACCGCCCCCAAAGTCACGCCCGAAGACCTTTACTCTTGGTGGCCGGGTGATCTGCTTCATACTACTCCTGCCTCCGTCAGTGACTTCATCCACCTCTTCCTCCTCATCACTATCCTCTTCAAGATCAGAATATTCAGAATCTTCCTCCTCATCAGAAGCATCAGAAGCATCCTCGCCACTCAGCTCACCTTCATCAGCATCATATGACTCTGCAACCAGGGGGATATAAACATAAGAATTAGTGAACTGTAAGAACCACCCACGTTAAACAGTATCTCAGACTTGAACCCACCTCGGCCCTTTCAGACACTTAGAAACCAAAGACAAAGGAGCCTACAAATGCGTACTTCACCCAGCATTACAAGAAGTTCTAACAGGTAACTGTGATAGGATAGTGATCTGCCGCCCGAGGAGCAAGAGTGATGAAGGTGGCGACATCGTATCCCTTCTCATGCAATGAGGCCAACACAAGTGTAAGGAGGTGTCTCACTTCCTTGGACAACACCCCTGACACTGTACGCTCCCAAGGGCCCGTCCATGGAAGCCTCCATGGCCTTGTACCAAGTTTCCTCGCTCACAACACCAGAAGCCACCACTTTCGCAGGCTCCCATTGAAGATCTTTCTGAGTAGGTTTGGGAAGTTCCAGACCATCCACTCCCAACACAATCACCTTTTCACCTGTTGTCTCGTCGAACATTTCATAAGCTGCATTGTTTGTATCCTTCCTCCTATCTTTGCGGTACCGGTCTGCACCAAATCTCTTGTATCCCCCCCTCTGCCCTTCCCGGCTTCTACCCTCCCCATAATCCCTTCTGGGCCATTCATTGCCCTTAAAATCGGAAGGCCCCCTTCTCCTAAAGTCGAAAGACTCCCTTCCCCTGGGAGCTGTCGAGCCCCTCCCCCTGAAACCCCTGGAATCTCTGTCTCCAAAGTTCCTCGAATCCCTACCGAAGTCCCTGGAATCTCTGTCTCCAAAGTCCCTTACATCCCTTCTGAAGTCCCTGGAATCGCTGTAGCCAGAGTCTCTTGAATCCCTGTCTCCAAAGTCCCTTGAATCTCTCCCTCTGAAGTCTCTTGAGTCCCTTCCGCCAAAGTCTCGTGAGTCTCTCCCTCTGAAATCCGTGCCCCTCGGGTTCCATGAACTTTTACCTCTGAAGCCATCTCTGCCTCCTCTGCTGGTCTGTTCCGAGGTTCTAGCCCTCTCCCTCTGCTGTGAAACCGCAGACGTACAACTGACACCAGCACACCGCCACAAGCAGCGTGAATGCCTCTGCTGAGAAGCCAGGAGGCGAATGTCCGAGGACGCCACCCTGAAGCCGGTGCAGGGAAGCAAGTCGCGAACTGACCCCGCTGCCATACCTGGGCGCATGTCCGCCCCAAGTGCCACAGCCATGTCTAACTCAGCAACACAGACAGCATTGCTGCTTGATAGCTTGCTACGCAAAACACGACATCAGCTCCAACTTTCCACGTTGGTGAACATTTGTGCATTTGTGCTGCTGGATGAATCGAGCCATTTGTCAGATCATAAACCCAAAACCCTCTAACTTGTCTTCTCTTGCCCTACCTTTCATCTAGTTGTCCCACACAAATTAGTGAGTGGTGTCGAAGAGGGGCACAGAGATTGCTCCTCATGAGATGACAGAAAATGAACAGGAGGTGCTTCGCACGCCCGGGGAGGTTCTGGGGAGAGCTAGCGACTATGCAGCCGGGCATGGAACCTACGTTTGGGAGGATAAAATCCTGTCGTCTGTTTTCGGTACCCAATTCATTGTGCGTGCTCCTGATCAGGTTCGAACATCTGCTACTGCCAGTTAGCTTCCTTTGCTGTAGCATTTTGTTGCGATTGGTTGGTGTCGGACATCGATAAGCAGCTTGTTGCCTCATCCAGCGTGTGACTATTGAAGTGAGACGACAGAGGGAGCAAGGTGCTGTCCCAAATCCTGGCGTCGTAGTCACAGCCAAGGTGAGGCTCAATTCTTGTGTCTTTTTTGTACCTGAGGACTGTAAGAAGGGTTGGGTGCAAGCAAAATTTACGGAAGTACTTCGTGGAATGCTGTCACTGCAAGGACTGACTCATCCGTGGCCGCGCAGGTCACCAAGGTTCAACCAAGAATGGCCTTTGCTGACGTATTATGCGTTGGAGCAAGAGCTGTCACCGACAAGTTCACAGGCATTGTCAGGTCATGGTTGTTCCCCCGAAACCCTATTTCGAAGCTGGCTATCGTGGCGACGAGTAAACCTCAGGGATGTTGTATGGCAGGCAGCAAGATGTTAGAGCAACTGAGATCGACAAGGTCGACATGCACGCATCGTTTTGCCCTGGTGACATCATACAGGCTGAAGTCGTATCCTAAATCCATTGCTTTGTTTGAGATGGTGCAGTCTCAGGCTTGAGTGCAGGCAACAGGTAGTAGCTGTTGTGTGATGCGAGCGTGAAGTCTTGACGCCGTTCGGCCAGCTTTCTCTAGGCGATGCTCGAGCGTATTACCTTTCAACGGCCAAGGACGAGCTTGGTGTTGTTTCAGCCAAGAGCGATTCCGGTAATGAGATGGCGGTGGGAAGCAGTTTTGGTTGTGGGGGTACGTGGTATTCCAGCTAAGGATTGTCTGCCAAGGTAGCTAAGGCTTGTCTGCCAATGTTTCAGGTGCAGCTCTGGTACCCATCAGTTTGAAGGAGATGCAATGTCCTCTAACCAAAGTAACGGAACCACGCAAAGTGGCAAAAACAATATAAAGTC
Organism: Anthoceros angustus; assembly: GCA_010909165.1. Classification (NCBI taxonomy): domain Eukaryota; kingdom Viridiplantae; phylum Streptophyta; class Anthocerotopsida; order Anthocerotales; family Anthocerotaceae; genus Anthoceros; species Anthoceros angustus. The sequence continues at coordinate 735,986 of MU008156.1, forward strand.
TCTGGCTACGGCCTCCACGCTGCCGTCACAGTAACTATGCCCTCGACAAAGGTTTGTTCAGGAAGTATCACTTTGATCCCTCACACGTCAGAACAGCCTGTCCTTTTTGTGAAGAACCGACTGGCACCTTGAAAAAAACCCACCATCAAGGGTTGTTGGAAAGCTTCTACGACCTGGCCCAGACTTTGTCAGCCCAAGATCCTTGGCCATCACGCTTCGGTGTTAAACTCACCGGGGTCGAGGTCGTACAGTTAAACTTTACTGTTGCATTTTGCTGCAGGTTAAATTATAATATAATTACACCTGGGACATGTGAACGTGGTGTTTTATAAGCATTGTCAGGCTGGACTCTCAAAGTGCGTCTGCGTAATAACTCAAGGCCTATTTTATTGTAAAATAAAACTTTCGTGAGGTACGTGGCCTCCGTCCTCCTTCAGACGTGCATTCGTCCTCTCTACCTCAAGGGCAATATCGTCTCTCCTTTCTCCCACCAGAAATTTGTGTACCTCCTTTCTCACCTCAATGCTCGCTACTGCAGGTTTCTTGTTGGCTCCTGCTGCCCTTCTGTGTGTTTCAAATCTGTCTACATCGGTCCACCTACCGGCCTCTGCGTAGGCATTGGCCTTGAGTACATACGCAGACGCCGTTTGAGGGTCCAGCCTAACAATGCTTTCAAAACACCACATTGCCCTCTCTGTATCCCCTCATCTAAATGGCCAGCATGCCCAAGAAGATCAATCATGCAGGTGTAATGCTCAATAGTAGGTTGGATGCCATGCTGTTCAGCCATGGAATCAAAGTGCCTGCGGCCCTCGTGGATCAGTCCCTCATGACAGCATGCTACTAGAAGGCAAGTAAAAGTAGCATCATTAGGCTGAACACCAGCTACTAACATCTCCTCAACTAGCGCCAACATCTCCCTAACTAGTGCCTTGTGACCTTCATCACAAGCGTCATGCCCAGATATCAGGGCATTCCATGTCACCACATCCTTTGTCGCTAAGCTCTCAAAAACCTGGCGTGCAGCCTCCAGTTTGCCACATTTTGCATACATGTGTCTACTGGGCAGTTGCCCAACACTGCGTCATCCTGCAGTCCTCTTCTGACAATTTGTGAATGCAGCTGCCTGCCCTCCTGTAAGGCACCAGTGCTTTCACAGGCCTTCAGGGGGCAAGCAAAAAAGTAACATCTTTAGTTAAAACCAGCCCCTCCTGCTCCATTTCTCCATACACAACAAGCGCCTCATGTCCGAGCCCTTCCTGAGCATACCCAGCGATTAGCTTTCGACAATCTGCGAGTGCAGCTGCCTGCCCTTCTGTAAGCGATCAGTGCTTGCACAGGCCTTCAGAAGGCAAGCAAAAGTAACATGGTCAGCCAAAATGAGGCCTGCCTCCTCCATTTGTCCATATACAACAAGGGCCTCTTGGCCAAGTCCTTGCTGCAAATACCTAGCCATCAGCGTTGTCCATGTCAACACATCCTTTGTGGCCAAGCTGTCAAAAACCTGGCGTGAATCTTCCAGTTCACCACATTTTGCATACATGTCCACCAGGCCGTTGCCCACCACTACGTCATCCAGCAGTCGTCTATGAACAATCTGAGTGCAGCTCCCTGCCATTCTGTAAGGCACCAGTGCTAGCACAGGCCTTCAGAAGGCAAGCATAAGTGCCAACAAACAAGTTCGTAGACATGAAACTCTGAAGTGCTGCACCACATTACAGTGCACTGTTCTGCCAGATTCCAAGTCGGACGCTAATGCACAAGCTCGAAGGGCAGCTACAAAGACGTGGGCATCCGCCTTCACTCCTCACCTGCGCATCTCATGGTAGAGTTGTATGGTCTCCACAGGTTTCCGTGCTTAGCATGTGCAGAGATGATGGAAAACCACATGAAGACATTTGATTTGCCCACCCTGGTGAATACATCCATGGCCTCCTGCCTCCTATCCTCCATATGAATACATGCGCAAGATATGGTTTCCCAAGTATGCCTCCGACTCGTACCCAAGTTTGACAGTGAGGTCATGAACTCGTCGCCCCAAAACCAAATCCTTCTTAGCTGCACACAGTTTTAGCACAATGTAAACCAGAGACTGAGAAATACCAGAATCTGTCTGCGCCAGAGACTCCAGGGCTCCAACGGCCTCAGAGAGCTCCCCCTGGTGAATTAACGTGCTCACGATTACAGCAGTAACGACCCCATTTCCGATCCTGCACGCCTGACAGGTTTAGGCTTATCCGACGAGCTGGACTCGGAAGGAAAGGCACCATGGCCCATCTCCAAATCCAAGGAAATGAGCTGCCTATCAACCCAAGCTGGCTTACACATGTTGTTCAACATCAGAACTTCGCCAGACCCCTCACGCCGGAAGTCAGGCGAATGGGAGCTCTTCTTATATCGTCCGCTATCCACCACATGGTAGGGTCCAGAAAAATTGTTGCTACAAGTGCTCCTGCTCCTGGCCACGGCCATCGTTGGAAATCCCATCCCTACGCACAACCAATTTCGGAGATGGAAGTGGGCTCGTAACACTGCTGCACCTGGAGCCTTTGTTTGCCAGGGGTTGGCTCCCTAAGATGAGTTGAGCTCCTAGCTGTCGGAATATGAGTCTAACTACATACTCCGGCAGGATGCCCAGGTGCTGTGTATGGCCACTACGTGCGGGGCTGGCTCCGATGCCGCAGCCTAAGCAACCCATAGTTTCCTCGGCCACTGTGCGGATTTTGCCATCCTGTAAGTACTTAATTGTTTGTGGGTGCCCAGGACGGAACAGGGAGAAAGAGTTGCAGGCTGGTGAAGATTTGTCAGGAGGTAACGGGGCAGCGAGGAGGCCTAGCGAATAACGAGGTGGTAGACCTGTCCGAATTGGGAAGAGAGTGATGTAAGGGAAATCATCCGATGCCCTGCATCTCTGCCATGTGCTCCGATGGCCATGTGGCATGTTTTCTGCCATGTTTCTCTCCCTAGGAGAATTGTGGCTCGTGACACCGGTCCTCTCGGTACTTCCGCAGTTGCCCGCTCGAGCTTCATAAGCCAAGCCGGCCGCCGCTTCCAAGGTGGAATTGGCAGCTCAGTAGCTCTGCTCCGATCTGCTTGCTATTTTGCTCTGATCTGCTGCGCCGCCCGCGGCCCGCTTCCCCCGCAAGGTTCTAGCTTTTTGCACTTTGACTGGAGCAGCAAGCATTCAAAAGTTCAGAATTGGAAGTCACCGATCCTCCCTTCAAGAGTTTGAGGTTCGGGACCTCACACTCCACAGTCGCTATCGGCAGCTTTCGTTTGGTGATGCTCTTGCGGCACTTGTGCCTTCTACGGCGAAGGACGATCTTGTTGTTGTTTCAGCCAAATGCAATCTCTAGTGAGATGAATTTCTGGTGTGGGTGCATGTGGTAAGCCATCCAGTGCCTGTCTGCGATGTCTCAGATGGACCCCTCCAAGCATAGCTCTGTCGACCAACAGCAGGTTTCCCACTGCGATGAAAGCGGGGGTTCAAGGGGGTTTGATGTGAAGTGTGACACTTGTTTCTATTGTAGGTCATATCTCAAGCGTGACACCTGTTTTTGTTGTGAAAAATGAATAACGTGGAAATTGAAGACGCCACCCGAGGTTCGATCTCAGGCTTTGGGATCCTATGCCCATTGACGTAACCACTAGACTATGGGGCGATCCGTGGACGCTAGCAATCAGGGCATTCTGTGGCTGACCGTTTCAATTGGAATAAACCGATCCACTACAAAGAAAACCCAATGGTGAGATTCCTCTCTTCTCACAGTGGTCCGCGACGACCACATATACACCAATGTCCACCGAGCCAAGAATTTTTACTACCTATACTCACCTGTGCGTATGGAATGCGTGCTTTCATGTGCACAGTACAGAACAAAAATTTCTCACAGACTCTAGTAGACTACCTAGAAGAAGTAAGAATGGATCTTGACACCGTGTTTTTTCCTTGTTCAAGTCACATTGTAGGAAACGAGGCATCCTTGTACATGCCACACAAGCCGTCAGAGCCTCCCACCCGTTTGATACGCATGTATCCCGACTCTCCCCAGTTCGTGCCCCAAGAGTTTTTGAGGAGCCAGTAGTCAGTTCCTCCTGATGTTCCCCACCCAATTACCAGCACAGCGTGATCCAGGTCCGTGCCACAGTCCCCGGTGAAGATACCGGAAGCATACGATTGAAAATCCCTGCCTCCACCTGCAATTGCAACACTTACTGGCTGATTGGCAACTGCATTTAACAAAGCATTCTCGTTCCGCGCCACATTCTCATATCCCGTGATGGATGCAACGTGGTTCTTTTTCTTGCTCGAATTACAATTGCCATTTGAAGCTGAGTATGTATAATCACTTGCCGAATCAATCCCACCATTACGGGATATAAATTTGAAGGCGGACTCCATATTTCCACCATTACAACCAGAACAATCGCCCACGCAATCAATAAGCTCTTGCTCGGAAAGCGAAACTCTCTTTCCAGCCTTGATGGAATGGATACCTTCTACTGCTCCGGTGGCAGAAAATGCCCAACAGCTTCCGCAGCTTCGTTGATTCTTCACACCAGTTAGTACCCCTTTGTTTCGCCAACTGAACGAAGTTGCGGTCTCTGGATTTTGAGATGACAACGTGGTTCGTGACTTGTTTTTCGGCGCAATATACCCTGTAGATAATTGCTGATGTTCACCAGATGTTAGATCCGATAACTCATTCAAGCCCAAGACGTGACTAATCTGTTGATTTCGAGAATCGATATAATGCACGTTATCCCGAAATATTTCAAAGCGCTCTCGCCTCTCGCTCTCATTGAGATAGCTTTTCTGGAAGCGTACAGCCCACGAATCAAACAGTCGCTCCAGGCTGTCACTCGATTTCAAATCATCCGGCTCGTAACCTGTGACCTTCGAGTCCAGCAAGCGAGCATGTGTGCCTACATGGAAAACTAGGACGAGTAGCAACGCTGTCAACAGGATTCTAGTAATCGCCATGTGACTCTGACGCTACAATGTGATCACCTGGACTATCTTGGAGGAAGGAGGACTGCCAGGCATTCACGAATCATGTACCACAAGCATGCGTCTCTCCTTTCACGCCCTCCTTCTCTAATCAGTGGAGTTGCCATCCCTGATCTGCCAGATGCACCCCAAGATTTGTGATCTGCCAGTCTCCACATGCACCCCAGGATTTATGATCTGCAAGTCTCCACATGCACCCCAAGATTTATGATCTGCCAATCTCCAGATGCACCCCAAGGTTTATGCGGGGAAGGCTGTTCAACTGAAATTGGACCTTCTCCCGCCTACCTCTGCTTTTACACTCACATGCGGACAAGTGCACCCCAAGATTTGTGGTCTCCCAGAAAGCCAGGCTTCACATGCACCCCAAGAGTTATGATCTGCCAGTCTCCAGATGCAACCCGAAGATTTATGATTGCCAGTCTCCACATGCACCCCAAGACTTACGATCTGCCAGTCTCCAGATGCAACCCCAGATTTACGATCTGCCGGTCTCCACATGCACCCCAAGACTTACGATCTGCCAGCCTCCAGATGCCCCAATATTTATGATCTGCCAGCCTCCACATGCACCCCAAGACTTATGATCTGCCAGATCTGGAGACTGGCAGATCACAAGTCCAAGACTTATGATCTGCCAGATCTGGAGACCGGCAGATCACAAGTCCAAGACTTACGATCTGCCAGATCTGGAGACCGGCAGATCACAAGTCCAGGAATTAGGATCTGCCAGTCTCCAGATGCACCCAATATCTTGGGGTACGCACCTCGCACTGAATGCGGAGCAGTACAGTAGCATAACGCAGGGGCCGCTGCATTTCAATCCTTGTAGTGGGAGACTCCTGGAGGAGAGCTGCGTAACTGGAGGTTTGCAAAGAAAGAGAGACGCATCAGTGTGCACACAGCTGAGCGCCTGGGTCTCAAGCGGGAATTTGAGGCTGGAGGGGCCATTTCCGCTATGATCCAGCAATCTACAAGGGCGTGGCCGCTTCCAGGTCCTGACGCAGCGTGTCCCTACCGGACTGAACTTGCAAGAGCTCATTCTGAAGGCCAAGTGCAGTCGTTCGATCAGAGGCTACATTCCCTCGCAAATTCGCAGTCTCCTCCTTCATCCTCCGGCGCCTGGAAACCACAACAACATCCCAGGTGAGCGGCCTGTTCCAGGCCGCGCCTAACTTAGCCTCCGACTCAACCATTGCAGTCGGCCGCGATGGTGAGCCTCACAGCGACGGATATCCCCCCCTCGCCCCTCCCTCGAAGAAGGCCACCTGAGCTTCCGTCGCTTTCTGGCAGGATTAGGGTGAGGGTTTGCATGTCGGGGGCTTCAAGCCGGCCATCGTGACTGACATGACCAGCATGAGCAGACCCTGTTGAAACGGATTCGCTTCAGCTTGAAAATTGTATCACACCTGGACTTGCGAAAACATATATCTGCGAGCAATGCATGCTGTTCGATGGCAACTGACGACAATGTTGATGGCCCCGTGGGAGGCGACGGTATTGGAATATGCAGATATCTCCTGCATGGCAGTTAGGCACACACACCGTTTGAAGGAGACTCACACCTCTTCACCAAGAGGCATCTCCTGCATGGCAGTTAGGCACACACACGGTTTGGAGGACACTCACACGTCTTCACCAAGAGGTAGTATACAACATAAGACCGATTGTGTGCTCACTCTTGAATAACAATTCTCTCTTCTATGTGCCTAAATACATCCTGTCCTGGTATGAGAGCATCTTGGCCTGCCTGATTTCCTATATGGTACGAGAGCACAGGAGCAAGTGATGTACATTCGAGACGAGTTGGTGCATGGAGATGGTTTGTCCTTGCAGCTAAGGCAGCTGCTGCCATGTGTGCGAGACCATTTTTCGGGTCCCAAAGGGCCTTGGGGAGCGTGATCCATTCGCTGGGTGGTGTAAAGAATATGCATTTATGACCATAAAGATAGTGAAAACAGATGTCCACTACATATTTCAATTTAAGAAAATATTCTGAAAATAACAAAAATATTTTCTAGTACACGAAGTTGTCAAAACAAGGGTGCTAAATGTGGAGCACACCCTATCATGCTATGGTTCCTCCCGGTCCACCAAAGAAAATCCAAGTACCCCCTACAGCTACTCCTGGTCCTAGTGCTACTTGTGTAAAGTTTTTGATATCAAAATCTAGTCCAGTTTGCAATGGAGTTGCAACTGATGCCTCAACAAGAAAGAGAGTCGCACCATTATCCACTGAATTTAGAAGTGAGACCTGAGCATGATATGCTGGTACTATTGGTCCAATTGTACCGGGTTGAGAAGCAGCAGAGCCAAACAATGAATTACCCAGAGGAAAACGTGCTTGCCCTTTTAATGTGCCTACTTCTCCTCCCCAAGCAAACCTATTAGGTAGTTGGTTTTGGAGAAGACCTGCCGAATAAATACTGGCTGGCCAGTAACCCACAATTTTATCATCAATTTGTAACCAAGTATCTCCAGCTGAAGTATTCTGCACCATGAGAAATAGATCAACATCACCAAAACAATAACTCATGTGTTATCTTTAGATACATATGAAATAAAGATTTAGAAAACATGATAATTATAATGAATTTATTAATAAATGAGGAATATATTTACCTTTGCAATTGCAAAAACTTGGGTTGTGCTTATAGCATCAGGAACATAGGCCCCACCCAATAGGTAAGTGGGATCTGTTTGAACAAATCCAGGACACAATAAGTCGTAGCACCCGGTTTTGACATAGTCATCCGCCTGAGATGAGATAACATGGTTATGTTAGAATAAAGACTACTAACAAATCATAATTAAACAGAATTGAATGTTCTAGAAATCATGAGGAAAACATAGTATTAATTACCGTCCAATAAATGAACAAATGACTGGCAGTGTCCTTATACAAATTGGGATTCACCTAAGAAAAAGTAAAAGTTAAGATTATAGTTTCATGGGATGAAATCAACCCACTTTTCAACCATAATGTATATGCATTTCATGAGACAAAATCTTCCCACTCAATTTAAACCATAATATGTATGCACTTACCGTCCACCCAGCTTCCGCAGTATTTTTGTTGAAGCCATTTTCGGCAACCACCCATATTTGTGAAATTGTTGCGCCACCCCCGTTAGCAGGGACTTGGGGGTTCCATATACTAATGGAAGATGTTGCACCATGAAAAGGAAGTCCTGTGAACTCGTCTCTTGCATACTACATCCAAAAGATATAAGGACATTAGCTTTGTAAGGTTAGCTTCATTCACCGCATTGATCCACATACAGTATTGAATAAAAGCATCATGAATACAGTTACGTACATCATGCACAGCTCCATCATTCACGGCATCAAGATGAGAGGATTTGATATTTTTTCGCAGATTATGTGCTTGTTTCAAACGTTCAAGATCATCTTCCAATATGCGTCGCACAGGAATAGTTCCCTCTTGGCACATGCCAACTTCTCGATGATACACTTGAACATTGGAAGAACCTCCCATGGCTTTTAGTTGTAAATGTTGAAACGATGGAGGTGGTTTCTGCAAGTACATAGCAAGAAAACATTTACATACATGTAAATTAAAAAAAAAAACAATCTCATATATTTAAAACCATTTGAGACATACTTGAAGAACATGATCTTTGAACAATGGATGTTGCAAAGTTAATTGGTCTTCAATTCTCACACAATCCACAATGGAACCATCTGAAAGCTATTCATATATATATCTCAAATGAGTATAAGATAAACAAAAATAAAATAAACTTTCACCATCATAATAAACATGTTAGGAAATGAATACATTATGAGACGTCACAAAAGGTCGATTGACAATATCCAAGTCCAATGTTTCCACTTCGAATGAGTTCTTCAGATGGGAACTGTGAATCATATTATTTTTTCCACAAAACAAAATAATATAGACAAACCATATAATGCATGACAACAATGAGGCAGTCATCTTTTCCTCTGTGAAAAGTGTGATCTGAAGTTTTTTGTTTTTCTTTCTCTTCATGCTATACATATATAGCCCAAAGGGGATGCAATCTTTCGAACTAAATAACAAAATCTCGATATATATATAATTTTTACATATAAACTCTCTTAGTATATCTCATCTCTTTTTCTTACATAAAATCTTCTTTCCTTTACATGTCAATATTTACAAGACATTCTTCAAGCACCCAATAATTTTTTTCCATCATTATTCAAGTAATACAACCAATCTTAATATTTCCTATTAAAAAAATCAATTTTGCTTGCATTCGCTTCTTACAATACAAACCAACACAAGAAGTGAAGTGAGCCTCATAGTTAAGCATCCATACCTTCTTACACGTATAGAACAACACAAGAAGCGAGACTCACAGCCAATCATCAATCCCTTCTTACAGCCCTGAGGTACAAAACAATTCACGACAGGCCAGCCTCACAACAAAGGAGGATCAATCCCTTCTCCCAATCCTCAGGTAGAAAACAACACCAGGAAGCGAGCTTGGCAGCCAAGCATCAATCCCTGGAGTCCTAGCGTCCCCAGGTACAAAACCACCCAAAGTGAGCCTCACAGCTGATCATCAATCCCATCCTACAGTCCTCAGGTAAAAAACAACAGCCAGACGTCAGGCTAAAGGTGCTATGGCATCAAAGGAATATGATGTGCAGGCCGCTTTGTGAAGCACCTTGCCATATAGTGGACGTCATCTGCCCTGTGGGGATGTCGTCTGCCTTGTGGGCAAGTCAGCTGCGTCCACTTTGAAGTTCGCTGGGTTCGGTGGTGAACACCCATGAGGGAGACGGGGGTTTGGCCCAGCATGTCACCAAGTGTTTGAACACTTGAGAAGATATCTTCTCAAGTGACCTTGTAACGGTACCTCCAAGCAACGAGGCAGAAGGCAGCGAGGTTGACAGTGCCCACGATAGCGAACATCCAGAAAAACTTGTCCAAGCTCGAGCGATTCACATTGGTGCCGATCCACGGGGGCTGTGTGCTTTCATTCACAACGGTGATGATGACGCTGCTGAGGAAGGTGCCGACACCCGCGATGCTGAGGTAGTAGCCGGTGCCCACGCTGCGCATGTGGTCGGGGGACTGGTCGTAGAAGAATTCCAGCAACCCGGCGATGGTGAGGGCGTCCGCCACGCCCATTATCGCATACTGCGGCACCAGGTGGAAGACGGAGAGCGGGAGGATGGTCTTGGGGGAGTCCTGCAGGCCGTGCTGCCGGACGTACTCCAGCCTGCTGGTCTCGACAACAGCTGCGCACACCATGGATATGTTGGCAAGGAGCAGCCCAAATCCAACGCGCTGCAGCATGGAGATCCCGCGTGGGTTCCCGGTAAACCGCCGGGCCATTGGCACCAACACCCGATCGTAGACTGGGATGGTCACCATTATGGCAATCGTGGTGAAGACCTGCAAGGAAGCCGGGGGGATCCGGAAGTGGGGGCCGAGCCGGGTGTCCATCGTGGCTCCCATTCTTGTGAACACAGTCGCTCCCTGCCCGACCGTGGCTGCGAAGATCAAGGTTGTCACCCACACCGGAATCATGTTCACAAACAGCTTGATCTCCTCCACTTCAGTGACGGTGCAGAGTCGCCAATGAGAGCTGTGGGCTGTGGGTATGGCGGCCTTGTCCAGAAATCTGCCAGGCATGAGTGAAATTGGCTCGAATTGCTTTTGCAAGCAGATAATTTAAAAGGACTTCGGCTCAGCTGCACTCACCTCAAGGATTTGGTGTGGGGAATTAGACGCTGGCCCGGAGGCGGGGACTTGGTGCCGATGTCGATCTCGTAGAGCAGGTTGGGGTCGGCAGGCAGCTTCACATTCCAGTTCCGGGCGGCTGCAACCAGCACTCGGGCTATCTGCGTGAAGGGGCTGCCTAAGTGTGTCTGGTATCGGTACAATTTGGTGCCTGCGAAGAATAGAGTCAAGGAGATGGCCAACACGATAGTGGGGATCCCGAAGCCCCAGCTCCAGGACACGTTATCCTGGACGTAGACCACCACGGTGACGGCCAAGAGAGTCCCGGTTCCGATCATCATGTACCACCAATTGAAGAAGGAGTTCTTCCGGAGCGACTCCTTTGCATCCCCGTAGTCGAACTGGTCTGCCCCGAAGGAGGAGACGTTGGGTTTCATCCCACCTGATCCCAGCGCTGTGACGTAAAGCGCGCAGTAGAAGAAAGCCACCTGAGCTCCCGTGGCTTTCTGGCAGGATCCGGCCTCGGCTGTGGGTTCGCACGTCGGGGGCTTCAGGCCGGGCACCGTGACCGACATGACCAGCATGAGCAGACCCTGTCGTTCAAAACGTGCACACGGGATTCCCGTCACCTGCATGCCTGCAAGCAATCTGCGAATTACGATGCTGTTGGATGAGAACTCACGATCATGTAGACGGCGCCGAACAGGGCGATGGCTCTGTACCGCCCCAGGTACGCATCCCCCACGAACCCGCCGACGATGGGAGTGAGCAGGCTCGTCCCTTGCCAGTTGTTCACGCTCTTGGACGCCGTGGCCAGCCCTTGTTGCAGCACGTCGCTGAGGTACGTAACTAGGTTGGATCCAACCCCAAAGTACACCAGCCGCTCCGACAACTCGTTCCCTTCTCAACCACGGCAACAGATCCATCAGACTCTGATACGTGGTCAGAACCTTGCATCAGCAGCACCTGCAGTACTAGTCAAGATTGAAAGACTCTCACCGAGAATGAAGTAGCAGGGCGTCCAACCCCCCGTATGCAGCTTGTTGGCAGGCCTTCCCTTGCAATCCACCGACCCATCCTGCGTGAAGCAGCTTCCCGCATCCATATCCCCGGCCTGGGCCCCATCTCTCTGACCAACATCCTGCCCGCCCTCACCGCTGTCCGGAGAGGGCATCCTGCTGTCAACCTCGTCGCGAGCCGGTTACAGCACCCAAGCGTAGTTCCCGCCGCAGGCAGTCTGTAGATGTGTATACTCTTGGCTTGCTTGCAATGCTCCAGGAATCATTGCGGCTGCAAAGCTGCCAGCTGAATCCAACGAGGCCGGGAACTAAGAAGCTCGCTTCACTTTCAAAGACCTCCCTGCTTTCCTGGTGCAACTCCAGTGCCGCCATAGAAAGCAACTAGAAGACCTGTCTCAGTCCGCTGCGCGATTTCCTCGTCTCTACACGTCACAGGAGGCATCGGTTGCAACCGGTTAACCCGTTAATTCAGCACAGTTTTTTCGACGTGCGGGAAATATGTTTATGCGATAAGGGGGAGAGCGGTGGCATTTGCACATACTTTCCTCAATCGGGGAGGTGAACGAGAAATCAGACTCTACACAGACTTTCTTGTACACTCGTAGCCTTTCCTCAATCGGGGAGGTGAACGAGAAATCAGACTCTACACAGACTTTCTTGTTTTGCTGTCAGACACAAGATCACGCAAAGATGAGGCACAATCAACCAGCGACTGTTCCCAAGAGGCACACTGGTTAGTAGCTATGTATCAGCCTGGACAAGTATCAGCACCACTCACACAAGCCTGCAATACTACCACAATCTACCAGGACAGTTCGTTAGCTGCCAACAGTTCATTAATAGTACAGTGGAGGCAACACAAATGTGGTCATCACTACAAAGGAATAGGGTAAATAAACAGTTACAGAATACGACTGTAGGGTAAGTAAACAGTTGCAGAACAAGACTGTTGTAGCAAGCCGAAAACATTGTACCCAATAGTAAGGCCAGGAGCAAGGCAAGGCTCTTGTGTCCCTCTCTTATACCAAGAGTGATACAGTAACCAATATGGTTCTCAAAGTCTCCAAAGAACATATTTACCTTCCAAAGGGCAGATTTGCCTAAAGCTTGGATCCTACAGAAGCCTTCTTTATCCTCGCTTCACTAACATCCTAGCTTCACTAACATCCTCGCTTCACCAACATCCTCGCTTCAGACGAGTTTTTTTGGTTGTACGTATCGTATGAGCCTTATTCCGAGGTTATGACGAGTTTTTTTTGTTGTACATATCGTATGAGCCTTATTCCGAGCTTGAGACGAAGGTGGTCCGTGGAGGGAGTTTGTCCTGTGCAGCCAAGCCAGCTGCCGGCCTGTGCTGGTGGGGATTTCCCTCCGCAGGGGTCCCAGAGTCCAGGAGGCCTGGGGAGAGCATCAACCATCGCGAGGTGGTTCATCAGGTGTCCCCTCAATTCCGACTTCCCTGGCTGCCACGTGCACGACAGTTGGTGCTCTGCTCGAAACAAGCAAGGCGATGGTGTCCTCCATGGCTTGTCCAGTTGCGGTGCGAACCTTCCTGCGCTTCTTGTTGCCCGGAAGAGGTCTCCCAGCGGGCTTTCATGTGGAGCGGTCTGGAGCGGCGTGAGGTGGCGGCCACCGGGCACCCTTCGCTTCAGTGTAGCCGGGGTGGGAGTCGGCTTGCCTTCGCTGCTGCTGCTGCTGCTGCTGCTCTTCCCTTCTGTTAGGGCGGGGGATCAGCAGGCTCGGGGTTTGTGTTTCGGCGTTGCTCTTGCAAGACAGGCAGGCGGTGATGGCGGGTGCGGAGTGAGCAGGTTGTTGGTTTGGGGTGGCTGGAGTTGGGGTTGTTGCAATGCAGAGATTGCCGTCTATCCCACGCGTGGGGCACCAGAAGTCGGAGATAAGGAGAGTTCTTGGTGCTGGTCATAAGTCGCGCCACTATGTTCTCTGCGTTGTGTGGGTGCTGGCTTTCGCGCTCCTCTTTGCTTGGCAGCGGGAGCAGATTGTGAAGTATGCGCCGTTTAGCCATGAGGAGGTTGTGGAGGCTGCACTGCCCTTTCCGACGCTGCGGCGGCACGTGTTTAATCTGACGGATTTCGGAGCGGTGGGCGATGGGAGGGCGCACAATACGCAGGCGTTTGAGGCAGCAGTTGCTGCGATCCGGGTGGTGGCAGGGGATGGAGGAGGGCAGCTCAACGTTGGGCGGGGGCGCTGGCTCACTGCCCCTTTCAATCTCACCAGCCATATGACCCTGTTTCTGGCCAAGGGTGCCGTCATTCTGGGGATTCAGGTGAATTTTGTTTTGGCGTTTCCTGAGTTTGTACGCTGTCAGGCAGAGTTGGTGCTTGCTTGTAGAGGATTTGTTTGAGCTTTTTTTGAAGATTGTTTCTTTTCTTGACACTTCAGTAGGCAGGACGTTGGGTGCACATGGTGATCGAATGGAGGTGAAGAGCTAGTTTGCATGGTGGTAGCAGTGAGCTTGTGGTGGGAAGGAGGGATTGCAGCTGGAAAGGGGCTTTGTGACCAGCATGGAACAATGCGCAAGGTGAGAGGGATAGAAGGGGGGATGTGGAGGGGAGTTTACTGCTCATGTGTGTAGTACCTAGGTGCTGCTGATGTGTGATGAATGAATCCTAGGCATTGCTTTCTGCATGTCTTCTGTGACCCAAGGTTTGCTCATGCTTACTCTTAGGACGAGAGCTACTGGCCTATCCTGCCTCCCTTGCCGTCATATGGACGTGGTCGCGAATACCCAGGTCCTCGGTATGGTAGCCTGATTCATGGTCAAAAACTTGAGGACATTGTAATCACCGGTTATTTCTCACTCCGACACCATGCTTGTTTTCTTCGTTTTGGATTCTGTTGTAGATGTTCCTGCAGGACATACTTGATCGATGTTGGATCCTTGCCGCTGCAGGTCACAATGGGACTATTGACGGGCAAGGGCAACGTTGGTGGCGCAAGTTCAGGCAGAAGAAATCTCGGCGCACAAGGCCCTGCCTGGTGCAGTTCCAATGGTCCAAGAACGTTGAAATATCAAATGTCACTCTCAGAAACTCGCCCTTCTGGACTTTTCATCCTTACGACTGCAAGAATGTTACTGTCAGAGGAGTTACAGTGTTGGCACCAGATTCTTCTCCCAACACAGATGGCATAGACCCAGGTACTAGAAACAAGTCGAGCTTGCAGCTCCTTGTAATACTACACGATCTTCGAATCTTGCCCTAACGACTGCCACCTGCTTTTTTCAGACTCTTGCACAGATGTTGTGATAGAAGACTGCTACATAAGCGTGGGAGATGATGCAGTGGCTATTAAGAGCGGATGGGACCAGTATGGCATCAAGTATGGTCGACCTTGTGCCAACATCATCATCCGCAACCTAATTGCGCATGCTCCAGTGAGGTATTCACTTGCCCCCATCAATCGTTTCATCATGCGTGAGCACAGAAGTAGCTTGTGACATGCCGAAGAAAGAAAGAGGCCTTTAACTGGGATGTGTTTACAGTGCTGCAGTCTCCATTGGCAGTGAAATGTCAGGTGGAGTGACCAATGTCTCCGTCGAGAACCTGCTTGCATGGGGCTCCAGGAGGGGAATCCGCATCAAAACCTCTGCAGGTAGAGGTGGGTACGTGACCAACATCAGATACAAGGATGTCAGGTTTGAGTCAGTGCGGGTTGGCATTGCCATCAAGACCGACTACGGCGACCATCCAGACGAATACTTTGACCCTCTCGCCTACCCAAAGGTGGCAAACATCTCCTTCCACGACATCTACGGCAAAGATGTGCGCATTCCTGTGAGAATCTACGGCACCAAGGAAATCCCCATCACTGGACTGGAGTTCAAGAACGTGTATGTGGGTTCCAGTAAGAAAAAGAAACACATCTTCCAGTGCTCTTTTGTGGAAGGCAGAGTTGTGGGCAAAATCCAGCCCAGTCCTTGCGGAGATCTTGTGAGGTATCCAGCCAATGATGTCGAGCATGAACTGAATGGCCCCATTGGAGCGAGTCCCCGAAACTCCAGCTGAGAGGCGGTCTTTGTTTCTTATAGTTGTCCTGTGGCTCAATGGCTTCCCAGGCCTGAACTAGCCGACACTTTTGGACTGGACGGTGTTGGTTCTGGGAACAGTGAAGTGGAAAGGCTTGCCGTATGTGTGCTCGGTTGTCCTGGAGAAACTATCATCCGAAAACATAGCCAACCGCGACCCCGGGGGCCACAATGGGTGTGCACTCAGCAGCCTCGGAAGAGTCGTAAGTCCCGCTGGCGGGGGGAATTCCCGAAGCCCCAACCAGGCCGGCACGTTTTGCTCAAGGCAAAGTACCCGCCACGTGCGGGCGAAGCCTGCGGTTCGAACCAGGGTGGTAGGGAAAATCGAGGCTTGGTGATGGAGGGATGGAGGGATGGAGGATGGGGAGGTCGTGTGCTGTGCAGTGCAATGCAATGCAGCGGCGCACCATGAGTGGGAAACGACGCAGGCGCAAGTGTAGGAGGAAGAGGATTATGCTGATGCCGGAGGGGCAAGTCGCACGATGCAGGATTCCATGTGCGGCAGTCTGAGCCACGGCCTGCAGGGCCTGGAGATCGTGGAGGTTCCGGTTCCGGGAGCGGACGACGGGGACGGGGAAGCGGATTCGGAGGCCGAAGAGGAGCAGGAAGAGGAGGCGCAGGAGGAGGAGCCGGACTTGCTGCTGCTGGATATGGATTCCCCGGAGAGCTCCACGCTGCAGTGGATCGAGAACATGATTGACCTAGAGCAGTTGATGGAGGATTCCATGGACACGTCAGGTCCCGTGGAGCAGCAACAACAGCAGCAGCAACAACAACAACAACAGCAACAACAGCAACAACAGCAGCAACAGCAGCAGCAGCAAATGGATACAAAGCAGCAGCAGCAGCAAGGGCCGTCTTACTACAGCCCGGTGCCGTTGTACCAGCACCAGCACCTCAATATGTTCGCCGCGGTACAGTCACAGGGACAGGCACAGGGCGCACAGAGCGGGGGGAATGGCCACAAGAACTGTCTGATGCCGCACACTCACCCGCATCCGCATACCCCGCCGCGCAGGACAGCATCTCCGGCCCTCTCAGGGCTGCATTCGCCTCCGGCAACCCCGTATGCAGACTACGGGGGAATCATTCCGCCGCCGCGCTCCTCCTCGCCGGGCATGGCGGGAAACGCGTTCCTGGACTCCTCGCACCACCACCACGCCCGGAGCCACCAGCAGCAGCAGCAGCCGCCGCAACCCCAGCCGCAGCAGCATCAACAACACTACTCCCACTCCCAGCAGCTCTCGGGCCGGCGCCCGGGCGCGCACTCCATGAGCGTCAACATCTCCCGCCCCTCCCTCGCCCACCCGCACCCGGGCAGCCCCGGCTCCGGCTCCCGCTCCATCTCCCCCTTCCAGCAGTTCCTCAGCAGCGGCAGCATGTCCATCAGCGGCGGCAGGATGCACAAGGTGCCCTCGGCGCCGCAGCTGGAGCAGATGGGGATGGAGCAGCCGCAGCCGCAACCGCAGCCGCAGCAGCCGCAGCCGCAGCCGCAGCCGCAGAGGCAGGTGCCGCATGCGCACCAGGCTTACCCTTCCATGTCCCCTGGGAACGGCAGCATGCAGACGCTCTCCTCCAGCCCGGTGGCGTCCGCGTCCGCCCCACCTCGCTGGCGCGGAGAAGCAGCAGCGGGAGCAGCAGCAGCCGCAGCCATAGCCACAGGTACGCGGGGCCGGGGCCGGGGCCGGGGCCCGCGCACGACTACGCCATGGAGCAGTACATGGTAGGCTCGCCCTCCCGCAGCGCCGCCGCATCGCACCTCCACGCCCACGGCCATGCGGGAGCAGCGGGGTCATCGGCCGGCCATGCCCGGAACAACTCCCTCTCGGGCCAGCTCTCCCACTCCCTCTCCTTCTCCAACTCCCCGCCCAGCCTGCCATCGCTCTGGTCCGCGGCCCCCGCGCCGCCATCCCACTTCAGCGCCGCGGCCATGGAGATGTCCTCGTCGGCCAGGCTCTCCGGAGCGGCATCGCTTTCGCAGGCATCGATTTTCTTCCTGACTAGTTGTTTCCATGTTCTCCTCCTTCCGTTGTATGTAGTTGTTCGTTGTTCGTTGTTCGTTGTTCAACACGTTTTGATTGTGGACATGGAATGGAGAAGGCGCAGGAAGGCGAGCCCATGGTGGGCATCGCGGAGCAGCAGCACGACAGCGGGCTGCAGCTGGTGCACCTGCTGCTGTCGTGCGCGGAAGCGGTGGCGCAGGACGACAAAATCCTGGCGCAGGGCAGCCTGCTGCAGCTGCAGCAGATGGTGTCGCCGATGGGGGACTCGATGCACCGCGTGGCGGCCTATTTCACGGACGCGTTACACGCGCGGATCATGGGCACGGGATCCCGCTCCTACATGGCGCTGCGGGCCTACGACCCCGCGTCCAGCGAGGAGGTGCTGGCGGCGTACCAGATCCTCTACCAGGCCTGCCCCTACGTCAAATTCGCGCACTTCACGTCCAACCAGGTCGGGATCATCACATGGGCTGCTTTGAACACGATGCCATGCCATGAAATGCTTCAAGTGCTCTAATGCTGCCGTTCGCAGGCCATATTCGAGGCGTTCGATGGCGAGGAGCGGGTGCACATCATCGACCTGGACATCCTGCAGGGCTACCAGTGGCCGACTCTGATGCAGGCGCTGGCTGCGCGGCACGGCGGAGCGCCCCGCCTGCGCATCACCGGCGTGGGGATGCCATTGGACGCGGTCCAGGAAACAGGCGAGTCACGATGAACCGCACACCCACGTCCTTTGCATCACGCCGCTCCCATGCGGCCGCAGCACGGAAAGAAAAAGGGAACAAAAGGGATGGCTGGAGCCCCATTGAAGCTGGGGGATGGGTGGCACCCCATCTAAGCCACTGATGCGTCGGCGTGTGTTTGTGGTGTTTCAACGAAGTCATGTCTGGATGTCACTCCTCGAAGGGAGGACAGTTGGGTCGTCACTTCATCCTCATGCTCTCCTGGAACTCATTAGTAACAGACAATGTGGATCGCATCGCAGGAAAGACGCTGGCCACAATTGCCGAGTTCCTGCAGATGCCCTTCGAGTTCCATGCCGTGGGCGAGCGCCTGGAGGACGTGCAGGTACGCACGGCCACCCGCACCTACACCACCACCTTTTGCTGCTGCAAGTTTACCTCGCCTACTTCTCCTTCGCTTCTTCCGCCCTCTGCCGCCTTCTTCCCAGATGTTTGGAAATTGTGCAGGCCTACATGTTGCAGCGGCGCGTGGGCGAGGCGCTGGCGGTGAACTCTGTCAACAGGCTGCACCGGCTGCTGTCCATGAACAACGACCCGGTCACCCCGCTGGTGGGGATTCTGCACATGATCCGGGAGCAGGCTCCAAAGATCGTGACGCTGGTGGAGCAGGAGGCGTCGCACAACGGCCACTTCTTCCTCGGCAGATTCCTGGAAGCCTTGCACTACTACTCGGCCATCTTCGATTCTCTGGACGCCACGCTCCCGCAGGTCAGTTGCCCGCTCTCCTCCACCTCATTCCAGGAGTCCATGACATGTGCAGGAAGGTAGAGCCCGTGAGATGACATGCGCGCATCCGCCCATGGATGTCCCTATGGCACGTGCAGGAAAGCCCTGAGCGGGCCAAGGTGGAGCAGCTCATATTCGCGCAGGAGATCACCAACATCGTGTCGTGCGAGGGGACCGAGCGGGTGGAGCGGCACGAGAAGCTGGAGCGGTGGCGCAAGATCATGGAGAGCATCGGCTTCCAGAGCGTGCCGCTCAGCCAGAACGCCACCCACCAGTCGCGCCTCCTGCTCGGGCTCTACAGCTGCGACGGATACACGCTGGTCGAGGACAAGGGCTGCCTGCTCGTGGGCTGGCAAGATCGGCCCATCGTCGCCGCCTCTGCCTGGCGATGTTAGCTCACGTACGTGCTCGAGTGAATGCAACTTCTCCTGGCCGGATCCCCGCAGTGCTCACCAAGAGACGAGAATTCGCCGACAACATGACCATCACTTTTGAATCAAAGGCTTGCAATCGGGGATCGATCTATTCCACATCCACAGACGGCCTGGAGTGTGCATCCAGTCACGAAGGTACCGCTTACCAGTAACTAACCCTAACCCAGTGCGCAGCTGCACTGCACAGATGCCAGGCCCAGGCTCCATCCAACAACATCAAGCTCTGATCACGGAGTCTGCTGGCATCGGGCTACAGCTACAGTCTGATCGGAAGCTTTAGAGCTCGTCACGTCAAATCTTCCACATGAGCTTCCATCACTGATTTCAGAATTTAAATTGCACCAAGTGATTATGTCGATGTTCGGGAAGCATGTGTAGGCCAGTATGTCATGACCGAGATCTCCAGGTTCTTGGTTCTATTGCTGGGATGTGGTAGTGCACTCAATCTCAACCTATAGAAGGGCCCATATACTTCTCCGTCTACCAGAGTGTGGAAGGGTTTGCTGAAGTCCTTAGCCTGGATGATGACTTGCTTGGTGTGATAAGTATTAAGCCAGTTGGTAATATCATCCAGCACTCTGCACCTTCTCGTGGACTGAATCTCGGTTTCCATAAAACAAAGCTCCAGAACATCCGTTCGGGGATCGCATCCCAGCCGCCGTTCAGATGGTCGAGGAACGTTTATGGCCAAAACTGCTGAGAAATGGCCGTGTATAGTTTGAAGTGGCAATTCCCTCCCATCAAAATCCAGAGGATAGAAAATCAAGGTGACGGAAAGAGAGAAGATAGGTTTTAGTGTGTCCAGTGCATCCGAGTTGTAGAGATGTTTGGATGAAAGGCTCATCACAGGCTTTCGAGGAACACAATATGGGCTCACCAGCTCGGCCTGATGTGTTCCTGCTGCAAGTGCGGCTGGAAGCCCTAGTTCCACCCGTCCGAAGAAGGGAATTGTGGTGTAGAAGTTTTTGTTGGCTTGAGTATCTCTATACCATGCCTCACAATTGAATATAACAATGTTCAATTTATATTGTGCTTCTAAATAATAATTTTCCACTTGCTGGGAGAGTAAAACTTTTGGCAACACACTTGTTTCTTGGTGACTTTGGATTTTCCAAGTCATGCCATGGGAGATTGGAAGCTCCAGCAAATTAGCTTCCGAAGATCCAATGTATGGAATATAAGGAAGACTGTCGGTGAGAGGACGATATATTGTAGTGTCATACCATAAATCTCTTTGTGCGATGTATGTTGCTAATACGTTTACATCCCCAAGTGGGAGTAAGTAAAAATTGAAATCTAATTTATCCATCAATATTCGATATTGACTAGAATAGTACATATCAATATATCCTAATAAAATATATTGCAATGTTCCATCTCCTCCCGCTATTGTTACCCTAATGGTTTGCCTAGATTCTTCTGTTTCAGCCTCAGTTTTCAAAAATACCTCATCTTCTAGATTCACACCGTGTTTTGAGATGAATTTTTTCAGTAACTCTTCTCCACCTGTTTTAGTAAAACGAGGTGCAAAGGAAGGTAAGATGGGTCTCTGTTGACTCTCCATCTCCAAAACCTCACTTGCCATTGGCCTCCATATCATGTCGTCCTCTATGATGAGTTGATATCTCATAGGTGTGGATCTACAAGTAGACATCCGAGTTTTTTGAAGAAAGTAGTGATGGAGAAGTTAGTATGAAAATATGCTCTGTGCATTCTTGTGTTCAAGAATCTATAAACTGGTTGCAATATTTGTATTGAATAAAGACCTGTTCATAAAATTATCAATTGTCGGTGCTTCACTGCTACTAGCTAATTCTTCTTTGGAAACTAAAACTTGAATGTGTTCGGCATTGATCAACTCGTTCCAAACTTCGATCACTCTTGATTTCATAAGTGAGTTGGCCTCACTTACTTTGATGACATCTTGTGCATCTTCCATTATTGCTAAAAAGGCTTCAAAAATAATAGCTATAGACGTTTTCGGAACTTTCTTCCACATCTTCTCATTGAATTCCACACCACTTGCCATTAGAATTTGCAATATCATAATTTGTTTCATTCTCGTCGGCTCTAATTGTTCAATTACAATGTCTTGCCTTTCAATATCAAGCAAGGATTGAAACGTGAAACTTGAGGGACATGTAGGGTTGAAAATAATGCTCAATGGTTCCAGTGGTTCTATTTTAATAATTCCACTGTGATCATAAGGAATTGATAACCTCTTGTCACTTTGTAACCATCTCTTCCGTAATGCATAGCCTATAATCTAAACATGATTATTTTCAGTTTTTCATATTGTAGGCACATGTTTTAAAGATGTTTGATTGGCCAATGTTTTACATATTTTTAAGTTTTAAAAAAATACAATCATTTCCACATACGCAAGCAATAAAGTAAGACTTGTACCAGGAGCTTTCATTTCACGAATGATAAGCCTAACAGCCTCACGAGCATGTAAGCCTACTGGGAGAGGCCATTGCATGAACGTACTTATCGAAGCTTTCCATTGCCTTAAAAGGTCTTCATCAGCTACATGCTGCACCATATATCCATGAATTTTTGTTTTTGCATCCACAAATATATATAAGAGGATTTTCATTATTATATAAAAATTAAAAAAAATCTTTCATGCTTACCAAGGATAAAAATTGCCGAACCATAAAGAATAAACAATTAATTTGCAGCTCATGCGAAGGAGTGAAAACTGTTTTCATGTCTCTCTCGATCAATTGTATCGTAGCGGCAAGACCATGTTGTGTCTCTGCAGCAAATCCCGTCAATAGCTGTTGTTGTAACCATAAATACATCCATCCTCCACCTACAAGGCTAGACAAATTAAAAATGGAGAATAAATACACCTACAAGTCAGTAATTAAAACAGGGAGAAATTTTGGAATGTTAAATGTTTACAGAGATGTATTGTAATCATCTTCTAATTGCCCTCAACAAACTATTTGAAGATGTTGGAGGTGAAAGCTCAATACAAAGAAGGCTATTGTCCGAAGCCGAAACCTCGCTGGACATGAAAGCAGCACATTGAGCTAGTAGCGGGGGAATCATTATTGAGTGACCCTCGAGAGAACCCCATTTCAAGATCTGCAGCACCTGAAATCACATACGTATGTACCTTTATGGCGTGTGTGTGTGGAGATATGTGAGGGCATTGAGGGGGAGAAGTACAATATTGACAGCATGAATGAAAACTTACCACTGTCGTCCATGTGGGTTTGGGTGGCTCAACCTTAGCAACCTTTGCAGGTGGAGGAGGTTTGCCATCCTTTTCTTTGACGTCATTTTCAGCTTGCTTTTGATTTTTTTTCTCCTCGGCCTTCCTGTCGTCTTCGAGCTTTTTATCGAACTTGTTCAACATGGCGTGGACTTCCTCATCCTTAACATCGATAGTGAAGAAGAGCGCCATGATGAGAACAGTGTTGAGAATTGCAGCCCTCATCGATGTCTTGATGTCTGTGCAAGGGTGTCCTTACTGTCAAGGCCTGACGGTGAGTAACCCTGAAGGATGTTTCACATGATGCAGATAGAAGGAGAAGCAAGGACGAGGATACAGTAAGAAGCCCCGACTTGGATGGCAGGGAACTTGAAGGTCCGGGTCATGGGAACAGCTCCTTCTGCCTGGATGGTGCCATCCTTGTTGTGGTCCATGGCCACACTCCAGGACCTGCAAAGTGGCTTACTCCCCCCCACTCTCTTCACCAGGTCCCTGTTGTCCAGACGGTCCCTCTCCATCTCAAACAGCCTCTTCAACAAGGCGGCAACCACCACGCCGGCCACATCTATCTTGGTCAGCTGCTGCCAGAAGGACGAGAACCTCTCCAGATCGAACAAGGGCTGCTGATCCTTCTTCCTCCTCCCACGCCGGCCCCAGGTTTTGAAAGCCTGCCTCAGCTCGTGGCTGAAGTTGCTGTAGTTGATGCAAGTGACCGAGGCCTCATCCTTGCTCCCGCAATTCAAGCTCAGATCTGCTCAATCCCAGCCAATCGAATCCAAGCCAAGCCCCTCGTCCATTAGGGTTTCCAAGGTTCCTGAAGGTGGAAGTTTAAAGCTTCACTGCTGTACGTGTGCCCACCCAGACGCTTCCGCTGGTTGATGGTGGTGGCCTTCATGAGAATGACGAGTTCATCCCGAATCTGGCTGGTGATATCCACCGGCGCCTCGGAGTCCCTCCCCCAATTTAGCAACGACGAGAAGGTCTTCACCACGCGCAAGCGACGAAGGATCGAACCTCAGCTCCAGCAATCATCACCGCAACTTCACGAGCTGAAAACAACCGAACCCGCCACGTACCTTCTGCGCATCGTCCATTGCGTACGGCGTCGGGTCTGGATCAGCACAAGAGCTTCAGATCACCTCACAGTCCATATCCTCCTTCCCATCCCATCCCATCCCATCCGCTGCTCCTTCCTTCCTTTCTCCCGTCTCGCTTCCTTCTCTTCCATCCCTTCCTTCCGTCTCCCCCGGCGGACCGTTGAAGCGTCCGGGCGGTTACATGATGGTAAATCCAAGTTACCACGGCACGGCATGATGGCAGATCAAAGTCAAATGTTTTCAACCAGGCGTCACGATTTGGTCAAAGTCAAAGAATGTTTGGTCGGTAGACTGGTGGCAGCGACTTGAATGTGAGAGGGCGAGGCGCGACGGCGAAACCCCCTTCCGCCGGGGATGCTTCGGGCGCAGCGCCCAAGTGGGGCCTGCCTGCCTGCCATCCCCCGCGGCACCAATTCTTAGCCCTCTCCTCCCCTCCGCTTACGGCATCGCACTTCACCACCCCCTCTAGCCCTGTCGCCCCGCCCCCGCTGCCCTCTCACGCCGGGAGGCGGAAGAGGACGCCACTGCCGCGCCCTCTGGATTCCTGCCAGGCAGATGTATGGAATCAGCGTTACATTGCTGACGATCGCTGCAACCCCGCCATCTCCTTCCTCCTGTCCCTCCTTCCTTCCTCTTCCAGGATTCTTCCCCATCGCTCCGGCTCCGCCATGGATCGAGCTCTCCCGCGCCGGGTGCGCTGATCCGGGTCGAGAAGCAAGGCAGGATCAGGATGAGGAACCCGCTGAAGCAAGGGCGCCTCAAGCCCCCGCGGGGACAGGCCTTCGGGTGCGGGATGTTCGGGGTTTGCGCGCAGGACGTGCTCAGCCCCAAGTCCCCCCCGGGGATGCTCAAGGACGGGAGCAGGCGGCGCCCGGACCCGGTCGGCGACCAGGAGGCAGCGACCGGGAGGGAGGAAGAAGGCGGGAATTTGAACGAGGCGGGTGCCCTGGAGGAGGCGAGGAGCGGGTCGGGAGGGAGCTGGGAGGAGAAGCGCGGGATGCTGTTGGACTCGCCGTTGGCCGGAGAGGGGAGGGCGGGGGCGGATGAGGTTGCCCTAAAGCATGCAAGATCTGGCGATGGCGGTGCAGCGGAGTGCTCGGACTCGCCGTTTCATTACGATTTGTTGCTGGGGGCGTCTACTTCTAGGGATTCGGACGTGCGGTTCATCGACGCGCTGGTGAGGGAGGTGGCGGGGGGCAGCCCGGGGCAGGCCGCGCTCGGGAGCCTGCTGCAGCTGGCCAAGGAAAGCGAGAGCTACCGGAGGCGGATGGTGGAGGCGGACGTGGTGCCGGGGCTGCTGGCCGTGTTCGCCACTACGGAGGTGAGCGTGGAGGGCGGGGAGCAGGGGTTAGCGGAGGGGTTCAGCCTGCTGGCGCTGCTGGCGTCGGACCTGGAGGTGCGGCCGATGCTGGCCAGCCCGCCCTTCCTGTCCGTGGCAAGCTACTACCTCAACATGGGGAGCCCGGGGTCCAGGCTGGACGCGGCCTACATGCTGGAGAAGGTGGCGGTGGTGGAGGGGCTGAAGGAGACCGTGGGGAGCTCGGCGCTGGTGATGGAGGGCGTGGTGAACCTGCTGCGGGACAGGACGCATTTCTGGAGCTACCGGAAGGTGGTGAAGTCGGCCACCAAGACGCTGCTGGCGCTGTGCCTGGAGAAGGAGAACAGGAGCAGGGCGGCGGATGCCGGGGCCGTGGCCGCGTTGCTGGAGATCCTCCCGGACGCCACGGCCGTGCCCGCCGAGCGGGCGCTGGCCACGCTGGAGCTCCTGGCCACCACCGAGGACGGGAGGCAGGCGCTGCTGCACCACGCCCTCGCCGTGCCCATCCTCGTCACCATGATCCTCAAGGTGTCGAATCGGGGGTCGGAGTACGCTGCCGGCGTCCTGTGCGCCATGTGCGGCACGGACGATGCCCGTGCGCAGGAGGCTGCCATCCAGGTCGGAGCCCCCACCCAGCTCCTGCTCCTCATCCAGAGCGACTGCACTGCCAGAGCACGCCGCAAGGCCATGCAGCTTCTCAAGATCCTGCATAAGAGGTGGGAGGAAAGCCCCTGCAACCCCGACTCCTTCCTGGCCCGATCCAAGCCCGTCCTTCTCTGATGGCCAGCGCATACCATACCAAGGTTAGTTTGTACCATAGCAGCGATCTTAGCAAAGGACAGGAGTAGCTTATCAGGCATAGAAGAGAAGAGACGATAGCCTCCCCAATTTTCCCACACCCTTCATCCATCCATACATCCATCGCTGTACAGAAGCTGATTACCGCCGCGTTCACTAGGCTGAGACTCGAGAGTAGGAATGTGTATCTATGTCGTATCGGAATTAGGGTTTAGTGCGCAGGACTGGGTGTCATGCTTTTCTGCCTGCTCCAGAACTGCCGCACAACGCAATCTGCATCACGGTAGTGTATGTACTCTCCGCTGGATAGATACAAGAGACAGCTTTTGTGCGCAGATGTTCAGTCAAACTGCAAACTCCATGCATGGAGCGACTGAAAGTGGGCGGGGTTCTGCCTCCTTTATTACCGATCACCCTTGACAAGGATCAGGTTCCACTTCGGAGAAACTCTTGGCCAGCACAATATGTGGAGAGATTTGTAACCTAGGCTACTATCATACATCTGCCGGAGAGGCTCGTTCTCACGAAAGGAAAGGAGTGGAGTTTCTGTTTAGGACAATTCGCTGATCTCATCTGCACCTGCAGAGGTGGAACCCTAGCCTCGTCTTCCACACCACTTCATCGCGGTATTATCTTGGAGTCGCAAGCTACAATCTTCACCCTCTCCACGTGCTGCGCGTCATTGTCTGTCTTGAACACCGCCTTCTCCAGGATGAAGGTCCATACGTTGTCGCAGAACCGGTAGGTATGGAGATGGCCCTGCGGAGGAGAAACACACATGTTGGGATCACCTCGTCCTCCAACACCAACTGGGAGGAAGGAAGGATGGAAGGAAGTAAGCCCAGCCTTGCTACCTACCTTGAAACTCGTCTTGGACTTGACCCTGGCCTGGAGGGCATCAGAGATGGACTGCACATCAGAGACCAGGAACATGAGGCACACGCTCAACAAGCACAAAACCTTCCCTGCTCAAAGACCTAACCAGCCAGCCAACGCAAGAATGTGCTATCATCATAACTCAGGAACAGCTCATGTGGCGGGAAACTCCTTCCACGATTGCTGGAAACAGCTTCCTAGGACACGAGCTGCTAGCTAGGAGCAAGCAACCCGCCGGGCGGGCGCGCTGATTGAGGCCAGCACCTTGTCAAACTGCATTAGAACTTTGACGGCAAGAAGAGGCGGGATCGAGCCTCCTATCACGAGCTCGTCCAGCGCTTCTGTCAAGCATGTTCCGATTGAGGACTTGCGGTAGATCTCAATGGTGCTCATACTGGAGGAAGAGCTAGCCCTTTCCTTCCCACTCCGCTCCTGTGCACTTTCGAGACTTGTCTATTTTTCAGCAGGAATCCGGGCATAGGGTTCTGGCATTTTATATATGATGGTGTGAGAGCGCAATACTTACACTTTAGACTAATTAGGTCATCTCGAATTCGATGGTATCATATTTTAGTTGTAGTTTTCCTTGTGTCACCCGTTGTCAACTTGTCACCAGATGCCATGGTCACCAACGCCTGCCCTAGTTAAAATACGTATTACCATAGTAGATACAGCTGTTAGACACACCACTGCCCAATGGATTGTTATTTTTGGCGCTAGGTTATTAGGTTAAGTCAAATTAATTTATACAGTAAAATATTAGAAATATATAAATTTATATTTTTAAACACCTAGAAATACCTACCTCTTTCCTTCATGATGGGCTCTCTCTGCCCCCATCTTGTCCTCACGTTTCTTAATTCGGCATTCACATATCGTGGAGGCTTTTGTCGCGGGCGATAAGGAGGGGACTTTTCCCATGCAAGTCTCGCTAAGTTTAGCTAGGAACTCTTTATCCTCCGAGGCAAGGGCTGCCATGCCGTCTTTTTCCTCGCTTCCCGAGGTTGGGCTCCAGGGGCTTCAGGCATCCCTCCTGGAGAAACAGTACGGGTAGGCGCAGTTGGCCCTCCTCCGGGATTCCTCCATTCCTAAGCCCACTCAGGCTCATCTCCGCTCTTGCTCGGGAAAGAGGACAGGTTCTTGGCTTCTGGCTCGACCCAATATTCAGGCGTTCCGCATCACACTAACAACTTTTTCCACCGCAATGCGTTTTCGTCTGGGCTTGGTCCATCCTCTGGCTTGCTCTCTTTCAACTTGCAGCTGCGGGGCCCCTCTCGATGACTCCGGGACTTGGCTCCCTGTCCCGCGGGTGGGCAGCATATCGCTACACATGACGCCATCCGGGATGTCATGTTTTCTATTATTAGGGAAAGTGGGTTCCTTCCATTTAGGGAGTGCCCTTACACCCTGCTCAACGAGGTTTCACTTAGGGCTGATCTATTTTTGACCCGGGGGATCAGGTTTCAGTTGCTGATATGGTTGTAACCGATCCCACCCAGAACAATGTCTGCGAACATGTTATCCTTAACCCTCCAGGTTGGGCGGCAAAGGGATGCACGACATCTAAGGTCCACAAGTACTCTCCTATGCAGGACGGCCACGCCTTCGTCCTCATTGCCATCGAGACTCACGGAGCCATGGCAAGGATTTCTCTAGATTCGTCAAGGCCTCTGCCAAGGCTTATCACAGCCGCAACAATGAGGTTGGCCTCCCCCTTTCTTATATTGTTGCTTTCTTCCGGCAAAGGGTTTCCATCGCTCTGCAGAGGGCGTTGGCCAACACAGTGTACAGAACGACAGCGACCGCGAGAAATGCAGCTTCTTAGATACCGGTGGTAAGTAGGCCTTTTCACATCCCTCACCACGAAGTTCTTCGGGCGGTTGATAGTTTTGAAATGCGTGATTGTGGAGGCTAGTCCCCCTAGCATGGTGCCCTTCGTTGGATTTTTTTCCCCCTTGTCTTTGGGGTGGATGGGTTTTTCCCATCTCTTTTCAATAATAAAGTCTTCTTTTCCTTCCTTCATGATTAGGGTTTCACATCCTAATGAAATTTGAAAAGATACCTACTTATACAAGATTGATTTTATACTTGATTGTCTAAGTATTACAATTCCATCTATCCAACAAACTCTTTTGAACTTTACGGAGATCTATATAAAGGAGAAGCAAATAGAATTGCCGCATAATTGTCTCATGTTCCAAGAGGAGTTGGCAAGAAAGTTCCAAATTGACAATTGTGGAATGTCTCTAAGATGGCCAAGGAACATAATGGTTGCAATATTAGTGCCTTGAAGCACAAATGACCATCATAAATGACAATGGCCCTACTCTAGATTTTGTGGATACCACCGTCCAAGTTGAAGATGAGTTACTCCTATTTTTTTCTACTTATTTATGGTTTCTATAGATAATTTTTCTCCTCTTTTTATCTTCTCTCTTTTTTATTTTTCTTTCTCTCCTCTCAATTTTTAAATGATCTTATGCGTCTTTTTAGGGACTTCCTTATGGTGTACCAAGAGCACCAAGATGGTCCTCACACATAAGCGCGATGCTGCACAATAGCAAGCACACACCGGATTGTCAAATTTGTCAGGCGCTTGCACCAATGGATCAATAACACTACGGTCATGAGGACTTACAATTTTGGATAATGAATTTGTGATTTCAGAAAAATACCCATAACAAAAATAATGGTCTTAATATATACGGAATGTAAAAAATATACGTCACAGCCGTAATACATAGAATATGTCTGGTTATCCAAAGGCGTATTGAAGATAATTACCAAGGGAAAGATAATAGTCCACTGAATTAAAGTAACAAGGGAAAAAAAGTTTTTTTTTTGTAGTGTGGTGTCGCTATGATTTAAACAAGTTTACTTGCAAAATACTCCTTATGTTCTCAAATTTTTAATTTTATTTTCACTGAAGAGATGAGTTTTTTTCATATCTTTGTCTTATTACAAATTCCATGTATTGCTCCTTTTTCGTATGGTGCTAGTTTTTTTGAACAACTTAGATGGTTGGGGGGGATCGAGAGGGGAGGGTATACAGTAACCATCGAGCTATGCTACCTCCCATAGCATCGATCCCACGTGTATTGTCGTTGTCTAGTATATCCTACATATGGCACCTGTTCAGTAGAATTCTTAACATGCGATTTTGTTACAAGCATGCCTTCACATGTAAAGACCATCAAGTAGTAGATCCCTCCAAAAGGAAACCTTGTACTTCTAAGTCCATCTAATACTAAGCCCATCCAAGAAAACCAATACCACCAATATGACCAGGTTCCGCTGGTTTATCATAGAATAATCTTCCAATCCATACATTCTTATTAAATTCAAGAAGATTTTATTGAGGTGAAAAAACGATGGGAAAAGCCCATCTAGGAGGGGACAACCAAAGGGGACCAGGGGTCGAGGTGAAGAGGAGCAAATAAGCTCCCTACCTAAAGTCACCCATCGCACCCACAATGTCATATGCGTGAAGAATAAACGGCCCGCAAACCACGGAGGTAGAGGAAGATGCGTCACCCACTGCCGCCGCCTTGTGGAGGATCGCTGAGAGCGCCTGAAGGGCAATTGAAACCCATTGTCGGAAGTATCGTGAAGTACGAGAGGGGACAGACCGTGTCACGTGCATGGTAAGCTTTGGCACAGACTTGACAAATTTGTCAAAGTCCTCGCCCATTGCCCCATACGCTTCTAGTGCAAGCGAATAAGAGGTGGCCCGCTTGCATCCCGCTATATTTGCGGACCTTGAGAGCCGCCGCCGGCAGCAGCCCAACTCGACGGTTAGTGATGACCGAGGAGATGGTGTCTCGTGTAGGATCGGTAACCACCACATCTCGCCATCAAACCGGTCGCCACGGACAAGGTACAGTCACCGATTGAACGACCAGACGGAGAGTATACATCCGCCTCCTCCATGCCATGTAGCCGCCATGATGGCGAACTTGACATCGCGATGGCGCGTGAGTGGCAATGCGACCGTGAGGGGACAACGAGCAAGGTGTACCCCAGAATCATCGAGGGCAGAGCCGCACTCGCAAGTAAGGAGCGAAGAACACTTATTAAATTTGAGCATCCATTTCACTTACCTTAAGCTCCAAAGCTAGCCTTTTCTATAAGCCGCATACTTGCCATAATTGCACAGTTGCTAATTTTGGGACTCCTTACAATGACACATGTATGGACTACCCCTATAGACAACATTCTCTCTATAAATTACGTAGTAATATATATAAGCGTGTTTCCAAGCATATAACTACTTCTATAAGCATGACTTGTTAATGTATATAGTTCTTAGTTTACCTCATTTTATTTTCTTATTGTATTTCAACGGTTCTTATTTCTAGCTTTATACAACTATTTTAGGGATGGTTCTAAGTTAGAAGTTCATACCCCTATATGAGGATATAGGCTAGTACAAAGTCAAAGCAAGACTACATACTCCAAGAAAAATCTCGATAGTTCACACTATTGTGCTATATATGTAAATACAACATTTGATTGAGCTCAAGAAGCTTTATGAGTTACTTGAGTTTTTCGAATCAAAATTATTCGCCATCGGTCAAATCTCCCTTGTACGTAAATCAAACTTGTGACCTAGTTGCCTAAACTGTGGGGCATCAAGATGAGCACGATGGAGAAGACTTCAAAAGCCGCGGTGTTAGAGGAGACTACAAGACCCACCGTAGTGGAGGAGACTCAGCACCCACGATGGTGGAGAGACTCTAGCGCCCATGGTGGTGGAGGAGTCAACAGGACCCAAGGTGATGGCGGAGGAGGAGACTGCAAGAGCCATGGCGGTGGCCGAGCTCAAGACTCTAGCATCCACCGTGGGGAAGAGGAGGAGACTAGTACAACAAGAGCCTGCATGGTGGAGAAGGAGGAGCATACTACAGAGCCACAGTCATGGTGGAGGCGGAGGAGACTCCAGC
The DNA here is from genome assembly GCA_010909165.1 of Anthoceros angustus. NCBI lineage: Eukaryota > Viridiplantae > Streptophyta > Anthocerotopsida > Anthocerotales > Anthocerotaceae > Anthoceros > Anthoceros angustus. The sequence continues at coordinate 767,929 of MU008156.1, forward strand.
AGAGCCATGGTGGAGGAGGAGGAGCATCTGCAAGAGCCATAGTCATGGTGGAGGAGGAGGAGCATCTGCAGGAGCCACGGTCATGTTGGAGGCAGAGAGACTCCAACAGCAGCCACGGTGGTGGTGGAGGAGGAGGAGCATCGCACGAGCCATAGTCATGGTGGAGGAGGAGGAGACTACAAGAGCTACGGTGGAGGAGGAGGAGCATATTGCAGCACCCACGGTCATGTTGAGGCAGGAGGAGACTGCAAGAGCCACATGGTGGAGGAGGAGGGGCATATCGCACGAGCCATAGTCATGGTGGAGGAGGAGGAGACTACAAGAGCTACGGTGGAGGAGGAGGAGCATATTGCAGCACCACGGTCATGTTGGAGGCAGAGGAGACTCCAGCAGCAGCCACGGAGGAGGAGGAGACTACAAGAGCTACGGTGGTGGACGATGAGGAAACTATAAGAACCAGTGCGGTGACAATGAGCATACTACAAGAGCCCCGGAGAAGAGGAGGAGCATATTGAAGGAGCCACGGTCATGGTGGAGGATGAGGAGACTGCAGGCCACGATGGATGGGGAGGAGACTAGAAGAGCCATGGTGGAGGATGAGGAGACTACAAGAGCCACGGTGGAGGAGGAGGGGCATATCGCACGAGCCACTCGTGGTGGAGGATGAGCATCGCAGTGCAGCCACGGTGGAGGAGGAGGAGACTACAAGACCCACATTGCATGTGGAGGACGAGCATATTGCAGCGACCACGCTCATGGTGGAGGATGAGGAAACTACAGGAGCCAAGATGGAGGAGGAGGAGACTACACGAGCCACGGTGGTGGAGGAGACTGCAGTGCTACCCACACGCGTGGTGAAGGAGGAGGAGACTACAGGAGCCAGTGGCGGAGGAGACTCCAGACTACCCAAGATGGTGGAAGAGGAGCATACCACAGGAGCCACGTAATGGTGGACGAGGAGAATATTACGCTACGGTGATGGAGGAAGAGGAGGAGACTCCAAGCAGCCACAATGGTCAAGAAGGAGGAGGAGACCCTAGTAGAAACCACGGTGGTGGTGGAGGAGGTGGAGACTCCAACATGCGCTGACCGACGGTGGTGGAGGATGAGGAGGAGTCTCAAACAACATCAACGGTGATGGAGGAGGAGGAGACTCTAGCGGCCGTGACGCTGGTGGATCGAAGGAGGAGACTCTAGCAGATCCATGGTGTTGGAGGATCGTGAAGAGGCGCATGTTTCAGAGCCACGGCGAAGGTGGATATTTCATACGTAATCTACAACGGAGAGTAGCTCAAAATTAGGGCCCATGATAGAGGAGACTCTAGAATTAGAATCGACGGTGGTGGAGGAGACTCTAGAATCCATGCATATGGCGAAGAGTCCAAAATCGACTCCATGGCGAGGAGAGTCCGGAATCAAAATCCACGGTGGAGGAGACTCCAAAACCAAAATCCACTAAGGATACAAAATGTATTTTGTCAAATATCCAAAGCCTCTTGAAAGTTCATACAATGGAAAAATTGCATCAAAGGAGCTTGAAGTGAAGTGGTATCTGTGAGTGCGAGATGTTTTACATGCTGGAGTTGTATTCAAAAGGTATGAGAAGGACAACGTGCTCACTATGTTGAAAGTACTGCAACTAGCTCAACTCATGAGTTAGACCTTGCTAAACTACAAAGACAAAAACTAGCTTAGAACAAGAGATAAAACAAATTTCAACAAGAAAGGAATTAGAAATGAAAAGCAACAGAAGCATATCAAGAGCTCCAAGCATTGCCGTGGAGAAGAATGCGAGCATGAAGCATACAATGAAAATCGCAAAGGGATCAAATATTATGTTATTGGCAAAAGAAAAGGACAAGGCTGCACTTGAGGTGGAATGTAAAAAGCAAGTCGAAACATTTTTTCCTTGTGGAATGCTAGTAGCTCAACATTTCAAATCATTATATTTGTGCGAATGAGTTGAGAACATTGTATCGACTAGCAATCGCAGACGGAAGAACACTATCGGATGAAGAGTTGTTATCTTTGAAATTTGAAATACCGGAAGATCCACCTGCTTCCCGGACCATCAATGTATAAAAATATTGATGATCTGATTTCAATAGGCTTAAAAATGTTGCACAAGAAGAAAATTATGGACCATGCATCCACCGCATTGCCCAAGAAGGACTACGGGCATCCACCGCATTGCCCAAGAAGGGATTACAGTATCCACCACATTGCCCAAAAGGACAACAGCATCAACGACATTGACTAGAAAGGGACTACAAACATCCACAATTGAAAGTATACAGTGCATCCACGCACCGCCATTGCAAGAAGGACTACAGGTGCATCCATAGTTGAAAGTGTACAGGCTCCATCCACGGCCGCCATTGCCCAAAGAGGGACTACAGGCATCCAGCTGAAAGTATACAGTGCATCCACAGCCCGCCATTGCCCAAAGAGGGACTACAGGCATCCACAACTAAAAGTATACAGGCTCCATCCACATCTCCGCCATTGCCCAAAGAGGGACCTGCATCCACTAAAAGTACACATGCTCCATCCACAGCCCGCCATTGCCCAAAGAGGGACTACAAGCATCCACGCTTGAAAGTATACAGCATCCACCGCATTGCCCAAAAGGGACTATGTGCATCTATGTTATTGATTGGAAAGGGACTACAGGCATCCACGCCACCATTGCCGGCCCAAGAAGGTCTGAGCATCCACGACAATTCCGCGGAGGAGCTAGACATCCACGACACCACTTAGGTTGACTCGCATGGAGAAGCAAAACAAAAAGTCACAAAAGAGCAAAAGTCTATCGATCAACATGGAAAGAAAAGATATGATTACAACTCGAATGCCAATATTTTTCGTGCTTAGAAGTTGATGATGGTTGCGAAATGGATGGCATGTCATCAATTCCAAAGCCGGAGGTTGTGAGAAAAAACAACTCATGGGGTCTCAAAGGCCCATGTTGACAAAGCAAATTCGTGTTTTGGATGCTGATCGGTAAAAATGCAATAATTCACTAGCCTTGAAGATATCAATGCCTATTGGGGACGAAGATACATTTTTGATAAGGACTCTCAAAAGAACTTCAATGCAATTCTGTGCCAACCATTTCCATGACACATGTCTACTTCCTAATGAAGACCCTTTGAATGCCATGCATTCTAGAGCAATAGCAAGGCCTCATAAGGCAAGTGGTCACAAGGCTTCAAAGAAAAAGGAGAGTTGCTGGTCCGGATCAAGAAAAACAGTCTTCATATGCATGTTTTGGTCCCGATCAAGAAAAAGTCTTCATATGCATGTTTTGGAGCACGTGGTTGGATTTTCCTAGCTATTTTTATTGTTATTGGTGTGATGATTGCCTATATGTGCTTTTCACGTTAAGTTTTTCGAATGACTCAAGCAAGTTTATTTTTGTAGTACGGTGTCGCTATGATGTAAGCAAGTTCACTTGAAAAATACTCCCTATGTTCTCAAATTTTTAATTTTATTTTCATCAAGAGATGAGTTTTTTCATATCTTTGTCTTATTACAAATTCCATGTATTGCTCTGCTTAGTATGGTGCTAGTTTGTTTGAACAACTTAGATGGTTGGGGGATCGGGAGGAGGGTACGCAGAACCATCGAGCTATGCTACCTCCCATAGCATCGATCCCACGTATTGTCGTTGTCTAGTATATCCTACATATGGCACTGTCTAGTAGAATTCTTAACATGCGATTTTGTTACAAGCATGCCTTCACATGTAAAGACCATCAAGTAGTAGATCCCTCCAAAAGGAAACCTTGTACTTCTAAGTCCATCAAATACTAAGCCCATCCAAGAAAACCAATACCACCAATATGACCAGTTCACTGGTTTATCATAGAATAATCTTCCAATCCATACATTCTTATTAAATTTGAGCATACATTTCACTTACCTTAAGCTCCAAAGCTAGCCTTTTCTATAAGCCGCAGACTTGCCATAATTGCACTGATTGCTAATTTTGGGACTCCTTACAACGACACATGTATGGACTACCCTATAGGCAACATTCTCTATAAATTACATAGTAATATATATAAGCGTGTTTCCAAGCATATAACTACTTCTATAAGCATGACTTGTTAATGTATATAGTTCTTAGTTTACCTCATTTTATTTTCTTATTGTATTTCAACGGTTCTTATTTCTAGCTTTATACAACTATTTTAGGGATGGTTCTAAGTTAGGAAGTTCATACCCTATATGAGGATATAGGCTAGTACAAAGTCAAAGCAGACTACATACTCCAAGAAAAAATCTCGATAGTTCACACTATTGTGCTATATGTAAATACAACATTTGATTGAGCTCAAGAAGCTTTATGAGTTACTTGAGTTTTTCGAATCAAAATTATTCGCCTTCTGGTCAAATCTCCCTTGTACGTAAATCAAACTTGTGACCTAGTTGCCTAACTGCCGTGGGGCATCAAGATGAGCACGATGGAGAAGACTTCAAAAGCAGCGGTGTTAGAGGAGACTACAAAGACCCACCGTAGTGGAGGAGACTCTAGCACCCACGATGGTGGAGAGACTCTAGCGCCCATGGTGGTGGAGGAGTCAGGACCCAAGGTGATGGCGGAGGAGGCGCAAGAGCCATGGCGGTGGCCGAGCTCAAGACTCTAGCATCCACTGGGGGAAGAGGAGGAGACTAGTACAACAAGAGCCTGCATGGTGGAGAAGGAGGAGCATACTACAGAGCCATAGTCATGGTGGAGGCGGAGGAGACTCAGCAGCCAGTGGAGGAGGAGGAGGAGGAGACTACAAGAGCCATAGTCATGGTGGAGGAGGAGGAGCATACTACAGAGCCACGGTCATGTTGGAGGCAGAGGAGACTACAAGAGCCTGCATGGTGGAGGAGGAGGAGCGTCGCACGAGCCATAGTCATGGTGGAGGAGGAGGAGACTACAAGAGCTACGGTGGAGGAGGAGGAGCATATTGCACCACGGCCATGTTGGAGGCAGAGGAGACTCCAGCAGCCAGTGGAGGAGGAGGAGCATCGCGAGCCATAGTCATGGTGGAGGAGGAGGAGACTACAAGAGCTACGGTGGAGGAGGAGCATATTGCAGCACCCACGGCCATGTTGGAGGCAGAGGAGACTCCAGCAGCCAGTGGAGGAGGAGGAGACTACAAGAGCCACGGTGGTGGGCGATGAGGAAACTATAAGAACCAGTGCAGACAATGAGCATACTACAAGAGCCCGGAGAAGAGGAGGAGCATATTGAAGGAGCCACGGTCATGGTGTGGAGGATGAGGAGACTGCAGGCCACGATGGATGGGGAGGAGACTAGAAGAGCCATGGCGGTGGCCGAGCTCAAGACTCTAGCATCCACTGGGGGAAGAGGAGGAGACTAGTACAACAAGAGCTGCATGGTGGAGAAGGAGGAGCATACTACAGAGCCACGGTCATGGTGGAGGCGGAGGAGACTACAGAGCCACAGTGGAGGAGGAGGAGCACTGCAAGAGCCATAGTCATGGTGGAGGAGGAGGAGCATACTGCAGCCACGTCATGTTGGAGGCAGAGGAGACTCCAAGCAGCCACGTGGAGGAGGAGCGATCGCACGAGCCATAGTCATGGTGGAGGAGGAGGAGACTACAAGAGCTACGGTGGAGGAGGAGGAGCATATTGCAGCACCCACGGTCATGTTGGAGGCAGAGGAGACTCCAGCAGCCACAGTGGAGGAGGAGGAGCATACGCACGAGCCATAGTCATGGTGGAGGAGGAGGAGACTACAAGAGCTACGGAGGAGGAGGAGCATATTGCAGCCACGGTCATGTTGGAGGCGAGAGGAGACTCAGCAGCAGCCACAGTGGAGGAGGAGGAGACTACAAGAGCCACGGTGGTGGAGGATGAGGAAACTATAAGAACCACAGTGCAGACAATGAGCATACTACAAGAGCCCGGAGAAGAGGAGGAGCATATTGAAGGAGCCACGCCATGGTGGAGGATGAGGAGACTGCAGGCCACGATGGATGGGGAGGAGACTACAAGACCCACATTGCATGTGGAGGATGAGGAGACTACAAGAGCCACGGTGGAGGAGGAGGGGCATATCGCACGAGCCACGGCCGTGGTGGAGGATGAGCGATCGCAGTGCAGCCACAGTGGAGGAGGAGGAGACAAGACCCACATTGCATGTGGAGGACGAGCATATTGCGACCACGCTCATGGTGGAGGATGAGGAAACTACAGGAGCCAAGATGGAGGAGGAGGAGACTACACGAGCCACGGTGGTGGAGGAGACTGCTACCCACACGCGTGGTGAAGGAGGAGGAGACTACAGAGCCACGGTGGCGGAGGAGACTCAGACTACCCAAGATGGTGGAAGAGGAGCATACTACAGGAGCCACGTAATGGTGGACGAGGAGAATATTACGCTTCGGTGATGGAGGAAGAGGAGGAGACTCAACAAGAGCCACAATGGTCAAGAAGGAGGAGGAGACCTAGTAGAAACCACGGTGGTGGTGGAGGAGGTGGAGACTCAACATGCGCTGCACACGGTGGTGGAGGATGAGGAGGAGTCTCAAACAACATCAACGTGGTGATTACGGAGGAGGAGACTCTAGCGGCCGTGACGCTGGTGGATCCAAGGAGGAGACTCTAGCGATCCATGGTGTTGGAGGATCGTGAAGAGGCGATGTTTGTGGAGCCACGGCAAGGTGGATATTTCATATCTGAGAATCTACAACGGAGAGTAGCTCAAAATTAGGGCCCATGATAGAGGAGACTCTAGAATTAGAATCGATGGAGGAGACTCTAGAATCCATGCATATGGCGGCGAAGAGTCCAAAATCAGACTCCATGGCGAGGAGAGTCCGGAATCAAAATCCACGGTGGAGGAGACTCCAAAACCAAAATCCACAGAAGGATACAAAATGTATTTTGTCAAATATCCAAAGCCTCTTGAAAGTTCATACAATGGAAAAATTGCATCAAAGGAGCTTGAAGTGAAGTGGTGGAGTGCGAGATGTTTTACATGCCGGAGTTGTATTCAAAAGGTATGAGAAGGACAACGTGCTCACTATGTTGAAAAGCACTGCAACTAGCTCAACTCATGAGTTAGACCTTGCTAAACTACAAAGACAAAAACTAGCTTAGAACAAGAGATAAAACAGCCTTCAACAAGAAGGGAATTAGAAAATGAAAAGCAGAAAGCATATCAAGAGCTCCAAGCATTGCATGTGGAGAAGAATGCGAGCATGAAGCATACAATGAAAATCGCAAAGGGATCAAATATTATGTTATTGGCAAAAGAAAAGGACAAGGTGCACTTGAGGTGGAATGTAAAAGCAAGTCGAAACATTTTTTCCTTGTGGAATGCTAGTAGCTCAACATTTCAAATCGTTATATTTGTGCGAATGAGTTGAGAACATTATCGACTAGGCAATCGCAGACTAAGAACACTATCGGATGAAGAGTTGTTATCTTTGAAATTTGAAATACCAAGATCCACAGTGCTTCCGGACCATCAATGTATAAAAATATTGATGATCTGATTTCAATAGGCTTAAAAATGTTGCACAAGAAGAAAATTATGGACTGCATCCACCGCATTGCCCAAGAAGGACTACAGCATCCACCGCATTGCCCAAGAAGGGATTACAGGCATCCACCACATTGCCCAAAAGGACAACAGCATCAACGACATTGACTAGAAAGGGACTACAAACATCCACAATTGAAAGTATACAGTCGCATCCACGCACCGCCATTGCCCAAGAAGGACTACATGCATCCATAGTTGAAAGTATACAGCTCCATCCACGGCACCGCCATTGCCCAAAGAGGGACTAAGGCATCCACAGCTGAAAGTATACAAGTGCATCCACAGCCCGCCATTGCCCAAAGAGGGACCAGGCATCCACCTAAAAGTATATGTGCTCCATCCACATCTCCGCCATTGCCCAAAGAGGGACTACAGCATCCACAACTAAAAGTACACATGCTCCATCCACGCCCGCCATTGCCCAAAGAGGGACTACAAGCATCCACAGCTTGAAAGTATACAGCATCCACCGCATTGCCCCAAAAGGGACTATGTGCATCTATGTTATTGATTGGAAAGGGACTACAGGCATCCACAGGCCACCATTGCCGGCGCCCAAGAAGGTCTGGTGCATCCACGACAATTCCCGGAGGAGCTACAGACATCCACGACACCACTTAGGTTGACTCGCATGGAGAAGCAAAACAAAAAGTCACAAAGAGCAAAAGTCTATCGATCAACATGGAAAGAAAAGATATGATTACAACTCGAATGCCAATATTTTTCGTGCTTAGAAGTTGATGATGGTTGCGAAATGGATGGCATGTCATCAATTCCAAAGTCGGGAGGTTGTGAGAAAAACAACTCATGGGGTCTCAAAGGCCCATGTTGACAAAGCAAATTCGTGTTTTGGATGCTGATGGTAAAATGCAATAATTCACTAGCCTTGAAGATATCAATGCCTATTGGGGACGAAGATACATTTTTGATAAGGACTCTCAAAAGAACTTCAATGCAATTCTGGTGCCAACCATTTCCATGACACATGTCTACTTCCTAATGAAGACCTTTGAATGCCATGCATTCTAGAGCAATAGCAAGGCCTCATAAGGCAAGTGGTCACAAGGCTTCAAAGAAAAGGACAACAGCATCAACGACATTGACTAGAAAGGGACTACAAACATCCACAATTGAAAGTATACAGTGCATCCACAGCCCGCCATTGCAAGAAGGACTACAGTGCATCCATAGTTGAAAGTGTACAGGCTCCATCCACGCGCCGCCATTGCCCAAAGAGGGACTACAGGCATCCGCAGCTGAAAGTATACAAGCATCCACAGCCCGCCGCCATTGCCCAAAGAGGGACTACAGGCATCCACGCCTAAAAGTATACAGGCTCCATCCACATCTCCGCCATTGCCCAAAGAGGGACTGAGGCATCCACAACTAAAAGTACACATGCTCCATCCACGCCCGCCATTGCCCAAAGAGGGACTACAAGCATCCACAGCTTGAAAGTATACAGGCATCCACCGCATTGCCCCAAAAGGGACTACATGTGCATCTATGTTATTGATTGGAAAGGGACTACAGCATCCACAGGCCACCATTGCCGGCGCCCAAGAAGGTCTACAGCATCCACGACAATTCCCGGAGGAGCTACAGACATCCACGACACCACTTAGGTTGACTCGCATGGAGAAGCAAAACAAAAAGTCACAAAGAGCAAAAGTCTATCGATCAACATGGAAAGAAAAGATATGATTACAACTCGAATGCCAATATTTTTCGTGCTTAGAAGTTGATGATGGTTGCGAAATGGATGGCATGTCATCAATTCCAAAGTCGGGAGGTTGTGAGAAAAACAACTCATGGGGTCTCAAAGGCCCATGTTGACAAAGCAAATTCGTGTTTTGGATGCTGATGGTAAAATGCAATAATTCACTAGCCTTGAAGATATCAATGCCTATTGGGGACGAAGATACATTTTTGATAAGGACTCTCAAAAGAACTTCAATGCAATTCTGGTGCCAACCATTTCCATGACACATGTCTACTTCCTAATGAAGACCTTTGAATGCCATGCATTCTAGAGCAATAGCAAGGCCTCATAAGGCAAGTGGTCACAAGGCTTCAAAGAAAAAGGGACAACAGCATCAACGACATTGACTAGAAAGGGACTACAAACATCCACAATTGAAAGTATACAGTGCATCCACAGCCCGCCATTGCAAGAAGGACTACAGTGCATCCATAGTTGAAAGTGTACAGGCTCCATCCACGGCGCCGCCATTGCCCAAAGAGGGACTACAGGCATCCGCAGTTGAAAGTATACAAGCTGCATCCACAGCTCTGCCATTGCCCAAAGAGGGACTACAGGCATCCACAGCTAAAAGTATACAGGCTCCATCCACATCTCCGCCATTGCCCAAAGAGGGACTACAGGCATCCACAACTAAAAGTACACATGCTCCATCCAGCCCGCCATTGCCCAAAGAGGGACTACAAGCATCCACAGCTTGAAAGTATACAGGCATCCACCGCATTGCCCCAAAAGGGACTACATGTGCATCTATGTTATTGATTGGAAAGGGACTACAGCATCCACAGGCCACCATTGCCGGCGCCCAAAGAAGGTCTACAGCATCCACGACAATTCCCGGAGGAGCTACAGACATCCACGACACCACTTAGGTTGACTCGCATGGAGAAGCAAAACAAAAAGTCACAAAGAGCAAAAGTCTATCGATCAACATGGAAAGAAAAGATATGATTACAACTCGAATGCCAATATTTTTCGTGCTTAGAAGTTGATGATGGTTGCGAAATGGATGGCATGTCATCAATTCCAAAGTCGGGAGGTTGTGAGAAAAAACAACTCATGGGGTCTCAAAGGCCCATGTTGACAAAGCAAATTCGTGTTTTGGATGCTGATCGGGTAAAATGCAATAATTCACTAGCCTTGAAGATATCAATGCCTATTGGGGACGAAGATACATTTTTGATAAGGACTCTCAAAAGAACTTCAATGCAATTCTGGTGCCAACCATTTCCATGACACATGTCTACTTCCTAATGAAGACCTTTGAATGCCATGCATTCTAGAGCAATAGCAAGGCCTCATAAGGCAAGTGGTCACAAGGCTTCAAAGAAAAAGGAGAGTTGCGCTGGTCCGGATCAAGAAAAAGTCTTCATATGCATGTTTTGGTCCCGATCAAGAAAAAGTCTTCATATGCATGTTTTGGAGCACGTGGTTGGATTTTCCTAGCTATTTTTATTGTTATTGGTGTGATGATTGCCTATATGTGCTTTTCACGTTAAGTTTTCGAATGACTCAAGCAAGTTTATTTTTGTAGTACTGTCGCTATGATGTAAGCAAGTTCACTTGAAAAATACTCCCTATGTTCTCAAATTTTTAATTTTATTTTCATCAAGAGATGAGTTTTTTCATATCTTTGTCTTATTACAAATTCCATGTATTGCTCTGCTTAGTATGGTGCTAGTTTGTTTGAACAACTTAGATGGTTGGGGGATCGGGAGGGAGGGTACGCAAGAACCATCGAGCTATGCTACCTCCCATAGCATCGATCCCACGTGTATTGTCGCTATGATGTAAGCAAGTTCACTTGAAAAATACTCCCTATGTTCTCAAATTTTTAATTTTATTTTCAATCAAGAGATGAGTTTTTTCATATCTTTGTCTTATTACAAATTCCATGTATTGCTCTGTTTAGTATGGTGCTAGTTTGTTTGAACAACTTAGATGGTTGGGGGATCGGGAGGGAGGGTACGCAAGAACCATCGAGCCATGCTACCTCCATAGCATCGATCCCACGTGTATTGTCGCTGTTCAGTATATCCTACATATGGCACCGGTGTCAGTAGAATTCTTAACATGCAAGATTTTGTTACAAGCATGCCTTCACATGTAAAGACCATCAAGTAGTAGATCCCTCCAAAAGGAAACCTTGTACTTCTAAGTCCATCAAATACTAAGCCCATCCAAGAAAACCAATACCACCAATATGACCAGTTCACTGGTTTATCATAGAATAATCTTCCAATCCATACATTCTTATTAAATTTGAGCATACATTTCACTTACCTTAAGCTCCAAAGCTAGCCTTTTCTATAAGCCGCAGACTTGCCATAATTGCATTGCTAATTTTGGGACTCCTTACAACGACACATGTATGGACTACCCCTATAGGCAACATTCTCTATAAATTACATAGTAATATATATAAGCGTGTTTCCAAGCATATAACTACTTCTATAAGCATGACTTGTTAATGTATATAGTTCTTAGTTTACCTCATTTTATTTTCTTATTGTATTTCAACGTTCTTATTTCTAGCTTTATACAACTATTTTAGGGATGGTTCTAAGTTAGGAAGTTCATACCCTATATGAGGATATAGGCTAGTACAAAGTCAAAGCGACTACATACTCCAAGAAAAATCTCGATAGTTCACACTATTGTGCTATATATGTAAATACAACATTTGATTGAGCTCAAGAAGCTTTATGAGTTACTTGAGTTTTTTCGAATCAAAATTATTCGCCTTACGGTCAAATCTCCCTTGTCGTAAATCAAACTTGTGACCTAGTTGCCTAAATCGTGTGGGGCATCAAGATGAGCACGATGGAGAAGACTTCAAAAGCCGCGGTGTTAGAGGAGACTACAAGACCCACCGTAGTGGAGGAGACTCTAGCACCCACGATGGTGGAGAGACTCTAGCGCCCATGGTGGTGGAGGAGTCACAGGACCCAAGGTGATGGCGGAGGAGGAGACTGCAAGAGCCATGGCGGTGGCCGAGCTCAAGACTCTAGCACCCACGGTGGTGGAGAAGGAGGAGACTAGTACAACAAGAGCCTGCATGGTGGAGAAGGAGGAGCATACTACAGAGCCACAGTCATGGTGGAGGCGGAGACTCAGCGATCACGTGGAGGAGGAGGAGCATACTACAAGAGCCATAGTCATGGTGGAGGAGGAGGAGCATCTGCAGGAGCCACAGTCATGTTGGAGGCAGGAGACTCCAACAGCAGCCACAGTGGAGGAGGAGGAGCATCACGAGCCATAGTCATGGTGGAGGAGGAGGAGACTACAAGAGCTACGGTGGAGGAGGAGGAGCATATTGCAGCACCCACGGTCATGTTGGAGGCAGAGGAGACTCCAGCAGCAGCCCAGTGGAGGAGGAGGAGCATACCGCACGAGCCATAGTCATGGTGGAGGAGGAGGAGACTACAAGAGCTACGGTGGAGGAGGAGGAGCATATTGAAGGAGCCACGGTCATGTTGGAGGCAGAGGAGACTCCAGCAGCCTGAGGAGGAGGAGACTACAAGAGCTACGGTGGTGGGCGATGAGGAAACTATAAGAACCACGTGCAGACAATGAGCATACTACAAGAGCCCCGGAGAAGAGGAGGAGCATATTGAAGGAGCCACGGTCATGGTGGAGGATGAGGAGACCTGCAGCCACGATGGATGGGGAGGAGACTAGAAGAGCCACGGCCGTGGTGGAGGATGAGGAGACTACAAGAGCCATGGTGGAGGAGGAGGGGCATCTTGCACGAGCCACAGTCATGGTGGAGGATGAGCGCATCGCAGTGCAGCCACGGTGGAGGAGGAGGAGACTACAAGACCACATTGCATGTGGAGGACGAGCATATTGCAGCCGACCACGCTCATGGTGGAGGATGAGGAAACTACAGGAGCCAAGATGGAGGAGGAGGAGACTACACGAGCCACGGTGGTGGAGGAGACTGCAGTGCTACCCACACGCGTGGTGAAGGAGGAGGAGACTACAGAGCCACGGTGGCGGAGGAGACTCCAAAGACTACCCAAGATGGTGGAAGAGGAGCATACTACAGAGCCACAGTGGTGGACGAGGAGAATATTACAGACGCTACGGTGATGGAGGAAGAGGAGGAGACTCCAGCAGCCACAATGGTCAAGAAGGAGGAGGAGACCCTAGTAGAAACCACGGTGGTGGTGGAGGAGGAGGAGACTGCAAGAGCCATGGTGGTGGTGGAGGATGAGGAGGAGTCTCAAACAACATCAACGGTGGTGATTCCGGAGGAGGAGACTCTAGCGCCCATGGTGGTGGAGGAGTCAGGACCCAAGGTGATGGCGGAGGAGGAGACTGCAGAAGAGCCATGGCGGTGGCCGAGCTCAAGACTCTAGCATCCACTGGGGAAGAGGAGGAGACTAGTACAACAAGAGCCTGCATGGTGGAGAAGGAGGAGCATACCAGGAGCCACAGCCATGGTGGAGGCGGAGGAGACTCAGCAGAGCCACAAGTGGAGGAGGAGGAGCATACTGCAAGAGCCATAGTCATGGTGGAGGAGGAGGAGCATACTGCAGAGCCACTCATGTTGGAGGCGAGGAGACTCCAACAGCAGCCTGAGGAGGAGGAGGAGGAGCATATTGCAGCCACGGTCATGGTGGAGGAGGAGGAGACTACAAGAGCCAGTGGAGGAGGAGGAGCATATTGCAGCACCCACGGTCATGTTGGAGGAGACTCCAGCAGCAGCCACAGTGAGGAGGAGGAGCATACCGCACGAGCCATAGTCATGGTGGAGGAGGAGGAGACTACAAGAGCTACGGTGGAGGAGGAGGAGCATACAGCACCCACGGTCATGTTGGAGGTGGAGGAGACTGCAAGAGCCACAGTGAGGAGGAGGAGACTACAAGAGCTACGGTGGTGGACGATGAGGAAACTATAAGAACCACGGTGCAGACAATGAGCATACTACAAGAGCCCCGGAGAAGAGGAGGAGCATATTGAAGGAGCCACGGTCATGGTGGAGGATGAGGAGACTGCAGGCCACGATGGATGGGGAGGAGACTAGAAGAGCCACAGGTGGAGGATGAGGAGACTACAAGAGCCATGGTGGAGGAGAGGAGGGGCATATCGCACGAGCCACGGCCGTGGTGGAGGAGGAGCATCTGCAGAGCCACGGTGGAGGAGGAGGAGACTACAAGACCCACATTGCATGTGGAGGAGGAGGAGCATATTGCAGCCGACCACGCTCATGGTGGAGGATGAGGAAACTACAGAGCCAAGATGGAGGAGGAGGAGACTACACGAGCCACGGTGGTGGAGGATCGCAGTGCTACCCACACGCTGTGGTGAAGGAGGAGGAGACTACAGGAGCCACGGTGGAGGAGACTCCAAAGACTACCCAAGATGGTGGAAGAGGAGCATACCAGTGAGCCACAAGAATGGTGGACGAGGAGAATATTACAGACGCTACGGTGATGGAGGAAGAGGAGGAGACTCCAACAGCAGCCACAATGGTCAAGAAGGAGGAGGAGACCCTAGTAGAAACCACGGTGGTGGTGGAGGAGGTGGAGACTCCAACATGCGCCTGCACCGACGGTGGTGGAGGATGAGGAGGAGTCTCAAACAACATCAGCAGTGGTGATTCCGGAGGAGGAGACTCTAGGCGGACGCTGGTGGATCCGAAGGAGGAGACTCTAGCGATCCATGGTGTTGGAGGATCGGGAAGAGGCGCATGTTTGAGAGCCACGGCCAAGGTGGATATTTCATACGTAATCTACAACGGAGAGTAGCTCAAAATTAGGGCCCATGATAGAGGAGACTCTAGAATTAGAATCGGCGGAGGAGACTCTAGAATCCATGCATATGGCGAAGAGTCCAAAATCGACTCCATGGCGGAGGAGAGTCCGGAATCAAAATCCACGGTGGAGGAGACTCCAAAACCAAAATCCACAGAAGGATACAAAATGTATTTTGTCAAATATCCAAAGCCTCTTGAAAGTTCATACAATGGAAAAATTGCATCAAAGGAGCTTGAAGTGAAGTGGTATATGAGTGCGAGATGTTTTACATGCTGGAGTTGTATTCAAAAGGTATGAGAAGGACAACGTGCTCACTATGTTGAAAGCTCGTGCAACTAGCTCAACTCATGAGTTAGACCTTGCTAAACTACAAAGACAAAAACTAGCTTAGAACAAGAGATAAAACAGCCTTCAACAAGAAGGGAATTAGAAATGAAAAGCAACAGAAAGCATATCAAGAGCTCCAAGCATTGCAGTGGAGAAGAATGCGGAGCATGAAGCATACAATGAAAATCGCAAAGGGATCAAATATTATGTTATTGGCAAAAGAAAAGGACAAGGCTGCACTTGAGGTGGAATGTAAAAGCAAGTGAAACATTTTTTCCTTGTGGAATGCTAGTAGCTCAACATTTCAAATCGTTATATTTGCGAATGAGTTGAGAACATTGTATCGACTAGGCAACGCAGACGGAAGAACACTATCGGATGAAGAGTTGTTATCTTTGAAATTTGAAATACCGTAAGATCCACCAAGTGCTTCCGGACCATCAATGTATAAAAATATTGATGATACAGATTCAATAGGCTTAAAAATGTTGCACAAGAAGAAAATTATGGACTACGTGCATCCACCGCATTGCCCAAGAAGGACTACATGTGCATCCACCGCATTGCCCAAGAAGGGATTACAGCATCCACCACATTGCCCAAAAGGACAACAGGCATCAACGACATTGACTAGAAAGGGACTACAAACATCCACAATTGAAAGTATACAGTCGCATCCACGGCACCGCCATTGCTTCAAGAAGGACTACAGGCATCCATAGTTGAAAGTGCCAGCTCCATCCACGGCACCGCCATTGCCCAAAGAGGGACTACAGCATCCGCATTGAAAGTATACAAGGCTGCATCCACAGCCCGCCATTGCCCAAAGAGGGACTAGGCATCCACGGCTAAAAGTATATGTGCTCCATCCACATCTCCGCCATTGCCCAAAGAGGGACCATGGCATCCACAACTAAAAGTACACATGCTCCATCCACAGCTCCGCCATTGCCCAAAGAGGGACTACAAGCATTGAAAGTATACAGCATCCACCGCATTGCCCAAAAGGGACTACAGCATCTATGTTATTGATTGGAAAGGGACTACAGGCATCCACAGCGCCACCATTGCCGGCGCCCAAGAAGGTCTCTGCATCCACGACAATTCCCCGCGGAGGAGCTACAGACATCCACGACACCACTTAGGTTGACTCGCATGGAGAAGCAAAACAAAAAGTCACAAAAGAGCAAAAGTCTATCGATCAACATGGAAAGAAAAGATATGATTACAACTCGAATGCCAATATTTTTCGTGCTTAGAAGTTGATGATGGTTGCGAAATGGATGGCATGTCATCAATTCCAAAGGCCGGAGGTTGTGAGAAAAAACAACTCATGGGGTCTCAAAGGCCCATGTTGACAAAGCAAATTGTGTTTGATGCTGATCGGTAAAAATGCAATAATTCACTAGCCTTGAAGATATCAATGCCTATTGGGGACGAAGATACATTTTTGATAAGGACTCTCAAAAGAACTTCAATGCAATTCTGGTGCCAACCATTTCCATGACACATGTCTACTTCCTAATGAAGACCCTTTGAATGCCATGCATTCTAGAGCAATAGCAAGGCCTCATAAGGCAAGTGGTCACAAGGCTTCAAAGAAAAAGGAGAGTTGCGCTGGTCCGGATCAAGAAAAAGCAGTCTTCATATGCATGTTTTGGTCCCGATCAAGAAAAAAGTCTTCATATGCATGTTTTGGAGCACGTGGTTGGATTTTCCTAGCTATTTTTATTGTTATTGGTGTGATGATTGCCTATATGTGCTTTTCACGTTAAGTTTTCGAATGACTCAAGCAAGTTTATTTTTGTAGCACGGTGTCGCTATGATGTAAGCAAGTTCACTTGAAAAATACTCCCTATGTTCTCAAATTTTTAATTTTATTTTCACCAAGAGATGAGTTTTTTCATATCTTTGTCTTATTACAAATTCCATGTATTGCTCTGCTTAGTATGGTGCTAGTTTGTTTGAACAACTTAGATGGTTGGGGGATCGGGAGGAGGGTACGCAGAACCATCGAGCTATGCTACCTCCCATAGCATCGATCCCACGTGTATTGTCGTTGTCTAGTATATCCTACATATGGCACCGGTGTCTAGTAGAATTCTTAACATGCAGTATTTTGTTACAAGCATGCCTTCACATGTAAAGACCATCAAGTAGTAGATCCCTCCAAAAGGAAACCTTGTACTTCTAAGTCCATCAAATACTAAGCCCATCCAAGAAAACCAATACCACCAATATGACCAGTTCCATTTGGTTTATCATAGAATAATCTTCCAATCCATACATTCTTATTAAATTTGAGCATACATTTCACTTACCTTAAGCTCCAAAGCTAGCCTTTTCTATAAGCCGCAGACTTGCCATAATTGCACATTGCTAATTTTGGGACTCCTTACAACGACACATGTATGGACTACCCCTATAGGCAACATTCTCTATAAATTACATAGTAATATATATAAGCGTGTTTCCAAGCATATAACTACTTCTATAAGCATGACTTGTTAATGTATATAGTTCTTAGTTTACCTCATTTTATTTTCTTATTGTATTTTCACGGTTCTTATTTCTAGCTTTATACAACTATTTTAGGGATGGTTCTAAGTTAGAAGTTCATACCCCTATATGAGGATATAGGCTAGTACAAAGTCAAAGCGTTACTACATACTCCAAGAAAAAATCTCGATAGTTCACACTATTGTGCTATATATGTAAATACAACATTTGATTGAGCTCAAGAAGCTTTATGAGTTACTTGAGTTTTTCGAATCAAAATTATTCGCCTTCTTGGTCAAATCTCCCTTGTACGTAAATCAAACTTGTGACCTAGTTGCCTAAATCGTGGGGCATCAAGATGAGCACGATGGAGAAGACTTCAAAAGCAGTTAGAGGAGACTACAAGACCCACCGTAGTGGAGGAGACTCTAGCACCCACGATGGTGGAGAGACTCTAGCGCCCATGGTGGTGGAGGAGACTACAAGAGCTACGGTGATGGAGGAGGAGACTGCAAGAGCCATGGCGGTGGCCGAGCTCAAGACTCTAGCATCCACTGGGGAAGAGGAGGAGACTAGTACAACAAGAGCACATGGTGGAGAAGGAGGAGCATATTGCGACCACGCCATGGTGGAGGAGGAGACTCCAGCAGCCACAAAGTGGAGGAGGAGGAGCACTGCAAGAGCCATAGTCATGGTGGAGGAGGAGGAGCATACTGCAGAGCCACGGTCATGTTGGAGGCAGAGGAGACTCCAGCAGCCAGTGGAGGAGGAGGAGGAGCGTCGCACGAGCCATAGTCATGGTGGAGGAGGAGGAGACTACAAGAGCTACGGTGGAGGAGGAGGAGCATATTGCAGCACCCACGGTCATGTTGGAGGAGGAGACTCAGCAGCAGTGGAGGAGGAGGAGCATATCGCACGAGCCATAGTCATGGTGGAGGAGGAGGAGACTACAAGAGCTACGGTGGAGGAGGAGGAGCATATTGCAGACCCACGGCCATGTTGGAGGCAGAGGAGACTCAGCAGCAGCCACAAAGTGGAGGAGGAGGAGACTACAAGAGCCACGGTGGTGGGCGATGAGGAAACTATAAGAACCACGGTGCAGACAATGAGCATACTACAAGAGCCCCGGAGAAGAGGAGGAGCATATTGAAGGAGCCACGGTCATGGTGGAGGATGAGGAGACTGCAGGCCACGATGGATGGGGAGGAGACTAGAAGAGCCACGGTGGTGGAGGATGAGGAGACTACAAGAGCCATGGTGGAGGAGGAGGGCATCTTGCACGAGCCACGGCCGTGGTGGAGGATGAGGAGACTGCAGTGCAGCCACAGTGGAGGAGGAGGAGACTACAAGACCCACATTGCATGTGGAGGACGAGCATATTGCAGCCGACCACGCTCATGGTGGAGGATGAGGAAACTACAGGAGCCAAGATGGAGGAGGAGGAGACTACACGAGCCACGGTGGAGGAGACTGCAGTGCTACCCACACGCGTGGTGAAGGAGGAGGAGACTACAGGAGCCACGGTGGCGGAGGAGACTCCAGACTACCCAAGATGGTGGAAGAGGAGCATACTACAGAGCCACAGAATGGTGGACGAGGAGAATATTACAGACGCTACGGTGATGGAGGAAGAGGAGGAGACTCAACAGCAGCCACAATGGTCAAGAAGGAGGAGGAGACCCTAGTAGAAACCACGGTGGTGGTGGAGGAGGTGGAGACTCCAACATGCGCTGCACCGACGGTGGTGGAGGATGAGGAGGAGTCTCAAACAACATCAACAGTGGTGATTCTGGAGGAGGAGACTCTAGCGGCCGTGACGCTGGTGGATCCGAAGGAGGAGACTCTAGCAGTATCCATGGTGTTGGAGGATCGGGAAGAGGCGCATGTTTGAGCCACGGCGAAGGTGGATATTTCATACGTAATCTACAACGGAGAGTAGCTCAAAATTAGGGCCCATGATGAGGAGACTCTAGAATTAGAATCGATGGAGGAGACTCTAGAATCCATGCATATGGCGGCGAAGAGTCCAAAATCGGACTCCATGGCGGAGGAGAGTCCGAATCAAAATCCACGGTGGAGGAGACTCCAAAACCAAAATCCACAGAAGGATACAAAATGTATTTTGTCAAATATCCAAAGCCTCTTGAAAGTTCATACAATGGAAAAATTGCATCAAAGGAGCTTGAAGTGAAGTGGTATACAGGAGTAGATGTTTTACATCGGAGTTGTATTCAAAAGGTATGAGAAGGACAACGTGCTCACTATGTTGAAAGCGGCTCGTGCAACTAGCTCAACTCATGAGTTAGACCTTGCTAAACTACAAAGACAAAAACTAGCTTAGAACAAGAGATAAAACACTTCAACAAGAAGGGAATTAGAAAATGAAAAGCAGAAAGCATATCAAGAGCTCCAAGCATTGCAGGAGAAGAATGCGGAGCATGAAGCATACAATGAAAATCGCAAAGGGATCGAAATATTATGTTATTGGCAAAAGAAAAGGACAAGGCTGCACTTGAGGTGGAATGTAAAAGCAAGTCGAAACATTTTTTCCTTGTGGAATGCTAGTAGCTCAACATTTCAAATCGTTATATTTGTGCGAATGAGTTGAGAACATTGTATCGACTAGGCACCGCAGACGGAAGAACACTATCGGATGAAGAGTTGTTATCTTTGAAATTTGAAATACCGGAAGATCCACCGTGCTTCCGGACCTTCAATGTATAAAAATATTGATGATCTGATTCCAATAGGCTTAAAATGTTGCACAAGAAGAAAATTCGGACTACAGCATCCACCGCATTGCCCAAGAAGGACTGTGCATCCACCGCATTGCCCAAGAAGGATTACAGCATCCACCACATTGCCCAAAAGGGACAACAGCATCAACGACATTGACTAGAAAGGGACTACAAACATCCACAATTGAAAGTATACAGTGCATCCACGCACCGCCATTGCCCAAGAAGGACTACAGGCATCCATAGTTGAAAGTGTCTGTGCTCCATCCACGGCACCGCCATTGCCCAAAGAGGGACTACAGTGCATCCGCAGCTTGAAAGTATACAAGCTGCATCCACACCCGCCATTGCCCAAAGAGGGACTGGCATCCACTAAAAGTATACAGGCTCCATCCACATCTCCGCCATTGCCCAAAGAGGGACTACAGGCATCCACAACTAAAAGTACACATGCTCCATCCACAGCCCGCCATTGCCCAAAGAGGGACTACAAGCATCCAGCTTGAAAGTATACAGGCATCCACCGCATTGCCCAAAAGGGACTGTGCATCTATGTTATTGATTGGAAAGGGACTACGAGGCATCCACAGGCGCCACCATTGCCGGCGCCCAAGAAGGTCTACAGTGCATCCACGACAATTCCGCGGAGGAGCTACGACATCCACGACACCACTTAGGTTGACTCGCATGGAGAAGCAAAACAAAAAGTCACAAAGAGCAAAAGTCTATCGATCAACATGGAAAGAAAAGATATGATTACAACTCGAATGCCAATATTTTTTCGTGCTTAGAAGTTGATGATGGTTGCGAAATGGATGGCATGTCATCAATTCCAAAGTCACGGGAGGTTGTGAGAAAAACAACTCATGGGGTCTCAAAGGCCCATGTTGACAAAGCAAATTCGTGTTTTGGATGCTGATCGGGGTAAAATGCAATAATTCACTAGCCTTGAAGATATCAATGCCTATTGGGGACGAAGATACATTTTTGATAAGGACTCTCAAAAGAACTTCAATGCAATTCTGGTGCCAACCATTTCCATGACACATGTCTACTTCCTAATGAAGACCCTTTGAATGCCATGCATTCTAGAGCAATAGCAAGGCCTCATAAGGCAAGTGGTCACAAGGCTTCAAAGAAAAAGGAGAGTTGCCTGGTCCGGATCAAGAAAAAGTCTTCATATGCATGTTTTGGTCCCGATCAAGAAAAAGTCTTCATATGCATGTTTTGGAGCACGTGGTTGGATTTTCCTAGCTATTTTATTGTTATTGGTGTGATGATTGCTATATGTGCTTTTCACGTTAAGTTTTCGAATGACTCAAGCAAGTTTATTTTTGTAGTACGGTGTCGCTATGATGTAAGCAAGTTCACTTGAAAAATACTCCTATGTTCTCAAATTTTTAATTTTATTTTCCAAGAGATGAGTTTTTTCATATCTTTGTCTTATTACAAATTCCATGTATTGCTCTGCTTAGTATGGTGCTAGTTTGTTTGAACAACTTAGATGGTTGGGGGATCGGGAGGGAGGGTACGCAGAACCATCGAGCTATGCTACCTCCCATAGCATCGATCCCACGGTATTGTCGTTGTCAGTATATCCTACATATGGCACGTGTTCAGTAGAATTCTTAACATGCGATTTTGTTACAAGCATGCCTTCACATGTAAAGACCATCAAGTAGTAGATCCTCCAAAAGGAAACCTTGTACTTCTAAGTCCATCAAATACTAAGCCCATCCAAGAAAACCAATACCACCAATATGACCAAAGTTCACTGGTTTATCATAGAATAATCTTCCAATCCATACATTCTTATTAAATTTGAGCATACATTTCACTTACCTTAAGCTCCAAAGCTAGCCTTTTCTATAAGCCGCAGACTTGCTATAATTGCATTGCTAATTTTGGGACTCCTTACAACGACACATGTATGGACTACCCCTATAGGCAACATTCTCTATAAATTACATAGTAATATATATAAGCGTGTTTCAAGCATATAACTACTTCTATAAGCATGACTTGTTAATGTATATAGTTCTTAGTTTACCTCATTTTATTTTCTTATTGTATTTCAATCGGTTCTTATTTCTAGCTTTATACAACTATTTTAGGATGGTTCTAAGTTAGGAAGTTCATACCCCTATATGAGGATATAGGCTAGTACAAAGTCAAAGCGATTACATACTCCAAGAAAAATCTCGATAGTTCACACTATTGTGCTATATATGTAAATACAACATTTGATTGAGCTCAAGAAGCTTTATGAGTTACTTGAGTTTTTCGAATCAAAATTATTCGCCTTATGGTCAAATCTCCTTGTACGTAAATCAAACTTGTGACCTAGTTGCCTAAATCACGTGGGGCATCAAGATGAGCACGATGGAGAAGACTTCAAAAGCCGCGGTGTTAGAGGAGACTACAAGACCCACCGTAGTGGAGGAGACTCTAGCACCCACGATGGTGGAGAGACTCTAGCGCCCATGGTGGTGGAGGAGTCAGGACCCAAGGTGATGGCGGAGGAGGAGACTGCAAGAGCCATGGCGGTGGCCGAGCTCAAGACTCTAGCATCCACTGGGGGAAGAGGAGGAGACTAGTACAACAAGAGCTGCATGGTGGAGAAGGAGGAGCATACTACAGGAGCCACGGTCATGGTGGAGGCGGAGGAGGAGACTCCAGCAGTGGAGGAGGAGCATCAAGAGCCATAGTCATGGTGGAGGAGGAGGAGACTACAAGAGCCATGTTGGAGGAGGAGACTACAGAGCCACAGTGGAGGAGGAGGAGGCTGCAAGAGCCATAGTCATGGTGGAGGAGGAGGAGACTACAAGAGCTACGGTGGAGGAGGAGGAGCATATTGCAGCACCACGGTCATGTTGGAGGCGAGGAGACTCAGCAGCCAGTGGAGGAGGAGGAGCATCTTGCACGAGCCATAGTCATGGTGGAGGAGGAGGAGACTACAAGAGCTACGGTGGAGGAGGAGGAGCATATTGCAGCACCCACGGTCATGTTGGAGGAGGAGACTCCAGCAGCCACAGTGGAGGAGGAGGAGACTACAAGAGCTACGGTGGTGGACGATGAGGAAACTATAAGAACCACGGTGACAATGAGCATACTACAAGAGCCCGGGAGAAGAGGAGGAGCATATTGAAGGAGCCATGGTGGAGGATGAGGAGACTGCAGAAGCCACGATGGATGGGGAGGAGACTAGAAGAGCCAGTGGTGGAGGATGAGGAGACTACAAGAGCCATGGTGGAGGAGGAGGGGCATCTTGCACGAGCCACGGCCGTGGTGGAGGAGGAGGAGCATCTGCAGCCACGGTGGAGAGGAGGAGGAGACTACAAGACCCACATTGCATGTGGAGGACGAGCATATTGCAGCGACCACGCTCATGGTGGAGGATGAGGAAACTGAGCCAAGATGGAGGAGGAGGAGACTACACGAGCCACGGTGGAGGAGGAGACTGCTACCCACACGCGTGGTGAAGGAGGAGGAGACTACAGGAGCCACGGTGGAGGAGACTCGACTACCCAAGATGGTGGAAGAGGAGCATACTACAGAGCCACAGTCATGGTGGAGGAGGAGCATACTACAAGAGCTACGGTGATGGAGGAAGAGGAGGAGACTCCAGCAGCCACAATGGTCAAGAAGGAGGAGGAGACTCCAGCAGCAGTGGAGGAGGAGGAGCATCGCACGAGCCATAGTCATGGTGGAGGAGGAGGAGACTACAAGAGCTACGGTGGAGGAGGAGCATATTGCAGCACCCACGGTCATGTTGGAGGCGGAGGAGGAGACTCCAGCAGCAGTGGAGGAGGAGGAGCATACTGCACGAGCCATAGTCATGGTGGAGGAGGAGGAGACTACAAGAGCTACGGTGGAGGAGGAGGAGCATATTGCAGCACCCACGGTCATGTTGGAGGCAGAGGAGACTCCAGCAGCAGCCAGTGGAGGAGGAGGAGACTACAAGAGCCACGGTGGTGGAGGATGAGGAGACTACAAGACCCACATTGCATGTGGACAATGAGCATACTACAAGAGCCCCGGAGAAGAGGAGGAGCATATTGAAGGAGCCACACATGGTGGAGGATGAGGAGACTGCAGAAGCCACGATGGATGGGGAGGAGACTAGAAGAGCCATGGTGGAGGATGAGGAGACTACAAGAGCCATGGTGGAGGAGGAGGGGCATCGCACGAGCCACGTCGTGGTGGAGGATGAGCGGTGCAGTGCACTGGAGGAGGAGGAGACTACAAGACCCACATTGCATGTGGAGGACGAGCATATTGCACCACGCTCATGGTGGAGGATGAGGAAACTGAGCCAAGATGGAGGAGGAGGAGACTACACGAGCCACTGGAGGAGACTGCTACCCACACGCTGGTGAAGGAGGAGGAGACTACAGGAGCCACGGTGGCGAGGAGACTCCAAAGACTACCCAAGATGGTGGAAGAGGAGCATACTACAGGAGCCACAGAATGGTGGACGAGGAGAATATTACGCTACGGTGATGGAGGAAGAGGAGGAGACTCCAACAGCAGCCACAATGGTCAAGAAGGAGGAGGAGACCTAGTAGAAACCACGGTGGTGGTGGAGGAGGTGGAGACTCCAACATGCGCTACCGACGGTGGTGGAGGATGAGGAGGAGTCTCAAACAACATCAACGGTGGTGATTCGGAGGAGGAGGCTGCAGTGCTACCCACACGCTGGTGGATCCAAGGAGGAGACTCTAGCGATCCATGGTGTTGGAGGATCGGGAAGAGGCGCATGTTTCAGAGCCACGGCGAAGGTGGATATTTCATATCTGGAATCTACAACGAGAGTAGCTCAAAATTAGGGCCCATGATAGAGGAGACTCTAGAATTAGAATCGGCGTGGAGGAGACTCTAGAATCCATGCATATGGCGGCGAAGAGTCCAAAATCGACTCCATGGCGGAGGAGAGTCGAATCAAAATCCACGTGGAGGAGACTCAAAACCAAAATCCACAGAAGGATACAAAATGTATTTTGTCAAATATCCAAAGCCTCTTGAAAGTTCATACAATGGAAAAATTGCATCAAAGGAGCTTGAAGTGAAGTGGTATACAGGAGTGCGAGATGTTTTACATGCTGGAGTTGTATTCAAAAGGTATGAGAAGGACAACGTGCTCACTATGTTGAAAGTGCTCGTGCAACTAGCTCAACTCATGAGTTAGACCTTGCTAAACTACAAGACAAAAACTAGCTTAGAACAAGAGATAAAACAGCTTCAACAAGAAGGGAATTAGAAAATGAAAAGCAATGAAAAGCATATCAAGAGCTCCAAGCATTGCAGGAGAAGAATGCGGAGCATGAAGCATACAATGAAAATCGCAAAGGGATCAAATATTATGTTATTGGCAAAAGAAAAGGACAAGGCTGCACTTGAGGTGGAATGTAAAAGCAAGTCGAAACATTTTTTCCTTGTGGAATGCTAGTAGCTCAACATTTCAAATCATATTTGTGCGAATGAGTTGAGAACATTGTATCGACTAGGCAATCGCAGACGGAAGAACACTATCGGATGAAGAGTTGTTATCTTTGAAATTTGAAATACCGTAAGATCCACCGCTTCCGGACCATCAATGTATAAAAATATTGATGATCTGATTCAATAGGCTTAAAAATGTTGCACAAGAAGAAAATTATGGACTACAGGCATCCACCGCATTGCCCAAGAAGGGACTACAGCATCCACCGCATTGCCCAAGAAGGGATTACAGCATCCACCACATTGCCCAAAAGGGACAACAGCATCAACGACATTGACTAGAAAGGGACTACAAACATCCACAATTGAAAGTATACAGGCATCCACGGCCATTGCCCAAGAAGGACTACAGTGCATCCATAGTTGAAAGTGTACTGCAACTAGCTCAACTCATGAGTTAGACCTTGCTAAACTACAAGACAAAAACTAGCTTAGAACAAGAGATAAAACAGCTTCAACAAGAAAGGAATTAGAAAATGAAAAGCAGAAAGCATATCAAGAGCTCCAAGCATTGCAGGAGAAGAATGCGAGCATGAAGCATACAATGAAAATCGCAAAGGGATCGTAAATATTATGTTATTGGCAAAAGAAAAGGACAAGGCTGCACTTGAGGTGGAATGTAAAAGCAAGTCGAAACATTTTTTCCTTGTGGAATGCTAGTAGCTCAACATTTCAAATCGTTATATTGTGCGAATGAGTTGAGAACATTGTATCGACTAGGCAATCGCAGACGGAAGAACACTATCGGATGAAGAGTTGTTATCTTTGAAATTTGAAATACGGAAGATCCACCAGTGCTTCCGGACCTTCAATGTATAAAAATATTGATGATCTGATTCAATAGGCTTAAAAATGTTGCACAAGAAGAAAATTATGGACTGTGCATCCACCGCATTGCCCAAGAAGGGACTACAGCATCCACCGCATTGCCCAAGAAGGGATTACAGGCATCCACCACATTGCCCAAAAGGGACAACAGCATCAACGACATTGACTAGAAAGGGACTACAAACATCCACAATTGAAAGTATACAGCCGCATCCACGGCACCGCCATTGCAAGAAGGACTACAGGCATCCATAGTTGAAAGTGTACTGCAACTAGCTCAACTCATGAGTTAGACCTTGCTAAACTACAAAGACAAAAACTAGCTTAGAACAAGAGATAAAACAGCTTCAACAAGAAAGGAATTAGAAAATGAAAAGCAACAGAAGCATATCAAGAGCTCCAAGCATTGCAGGGAGAAGAATGCGAGCATGAAGCATACAATGAAAATCGCAAAGGGATCGAAATATTATGTTATTGGCAAAAGAAAAGGACAAGGCTGCACTTGAGGTGGAATGTAAAAGCAAGTCGAAACATTTTTTCCTTGTGGAATGCTAGTAGCTCAACATTTGAAAATCGTTATATTGTGCGAATGAGTTGAGAACATTGTATCGACTAGGCACCGCAGACGGAAGAACACTATCGGATGAAGAGTTGTTATCTTTGAAATTTGAAATACGGAAGATCCACCAGTGCTTCCGGACCTTCAATGTATAAAAATATTGATGATCTGATTCAATAGGCTTAAAAATGTTGCACAAGAAGAAAATTATGGACTACAGGCATCCACCGCATTGCCCAAGAAGGGACTACAGCATCCACCGCATTGCCCAAGAAGGGATTACAGCATCCACCACATTGCCCAAAAGGGACAACAGCATCAACGACATTGACTAGAAAGGGACTACAAACATCCACAATTGAAAGTATGCATCCACGGCACCGCCATTGCAAGAAGGACTGGTGCATCCATAGTTGAAAGTGCATGTGCTCCATCCACGGCACCGCCATTGCCCAAAGAGGGACTGTGCATCCGCAGTTGAAAGTATACAGTGCATCCACAGCTCCGCCATTGCCCAAAGAGGGACCATGCATCCACTAAAAGTATACAGGCTCCATCCACATCTCCGCCATTGCCCAAAGAGGGACTACAGGCATCCACAACTAAAAGTACACATGCTCCATCCACGCCATTGCCCAAAGAGGGACTACAAGCATCCACAGTTGAAAGTATACAGGCATCCACCGCATTGCCCCAAAAGGGACTGTGCATCTATGTTATTGATTGGAAAGGGACTACAGGCATCCACAGGCGCCACCATTGCCGGCGCCCAAGAAGGTCTACAGCATCCACGACAATTCCCGGAGGAGCTACAGACATCCACGACACCACTTAGGTTGACTCGCATGGAGAAGCAAAACAAAAAGTCACAAAAGAGCAAAAGTCTATCGATCAACATGGAAAGAAAAGATATGATTACAACTCGAATGCCAATATTTTTCGTGCTTAGAAGTTGATGATGGTTGCGAAATGGATGGCATGTCATCAATTCCAAAGTCATCGGAGGTTGTGAGAAAAACAACTCATGGGGTCTCAAAGGCCCATGTTGACAAAGCAAATTCGTGTTTGGATCTTGATCGGGGTAAAATGCAATAATTCACTAGCCTTGAAGATATCAATGCCTATTGGGGACGAAGATACATTTTTGATAAGGACTCTCAAAAGAACTTCAATGCAATTCTGGTGCCAACCATTTCCATGACACATGTCTACTTCCTAATGAAGACCCTTTGAATGCCATGCATTCTAGAGCAATAGCAAGGCCTCATAAGGCAAGTGGTCACAAGGCTTCAAAGAAAAAGGAGAGTTGCTGGTCCGGATCAAGAAAAAGTCTTCATATGCATGTTTTGGTCCCGATCAAGAAAAAGTCTTCATATGCATGTTTTGGAGCACGTGGTTGGATTTTCCTAGCTATTTTATTGTTATTGGTGTGATGATTGCCTATATGTGCTTTTCACGTTAAGTTTTCGAATGACTCAAGCAAGTTTATTTTTGTAGTACGTCGCTATGATGTAAGCAAGTTCACTTGAAAAATACTCCCTATGTTCTCAAATTTTTAATTTTATTTTCACCAAGAGATGCTTCAACAAGAAGGGAATTAGAAAATGAAAAGCAGAAAGCATATCAAGAGCTCCAAGCATTGCAGGAGAAGAATGCGAGCATGAAGCATACAATGAAAATCGCAAAGGGATCGTAAATATTATGTTATTGGCAAAAGAAAAGGACAAGGCTGCACTTGAGGTGGAATGTAAAAGCAAGTCGAAACATTTTTTCCTTGTGGAATGCTAGTAGCTCAACATTTCAAATCGTTATATTGTGCGAATGAGTTGAGAACATTGTATCGACTAGGCAATCGCAGACGGAAGAACACTATCGGATGAAGAGTTGTTATCTTTGAAATTTGAAATACGGAAGATCCACCAGTGCTTCCGGACCATCAATGTATAAAAATATTGATGATCTGATTCAATAGGCTTAAAAATGTTGCACAAGAAGAAAATTATGGACTACGAGGCATCCACCGCATTGCCCAAGAAGGGACTACAGGCATCCACCGCATTGCCCAAGAAGGGATTACAGGCATCCACCACATTGCCCAAAAGGGACAACAGCATCAACGACATTGACTAGAAAGGGACTACAAACATCCACAATTGAAAGTATACAGTGCATCCACGGCACCGCCATTGCAAGAAGGACTGGTGCATCCATAGTTGAAAGTGTCTGTGCTCCATCCACGCGCCCGCCATTGCCCAAAGAGGGA
Source organism: Anthoceros angustus (assembly GCA_010909165.1). NCBI lineage: Eukaryota > Viridiplantae > Streptophyta > Anthocerotopsida > Anthocerotales > Anthocerotaceae > Anthoceros > Anthoceros angustus. The sequence goes on from MU008156.1 coordinate 797,745, forward strand.
CTGCATCCGCAGCTTGAAAGTATACAGTGCATCCACAGCCCGCCATTGCCCAAAGAGGGACTGAGCATCCACTAAAAGTATACAGCTCCATCCACATCTCCGCCATTGCCCAAAGAGGGACTACAGGCATCCACAACTAAAAGTACACATGCTCCATCCACGGCACCGCCATTGCCCAAAGAGGGACTACAAGCATCCACAGCTTGAAAGTATACAGGCATCCACCGCATTGCCCCAAAAGGGACTACAGGCATCTATGTTATTGATTGGAAAGGGACTACATGCATCCACGCCACCATTGCCGGCGCCCAAGAAGGTCTACAGGCATCCACGATTCCGCGGAGGAGCTGAGACATCCACGACACCACTTAGGTTGACTCGCATGGAGAAGCAAAACAAAAAGTCACAAAAGAGCAAAAGTCTATCGATCAACATGGAAAGAAAAGATATGATTACAACTCGAATGCCAATATTTTTCGTGCTTAGAAGTTGATGATGGTTGCGAAATGGATGGCATGTCATCAATTCCAAAGTCATCGGAGGTTGTGAGAAAAACAACTCATGGGGTCTCAAAGGCCCATGTTGACAAAGCAAATTCGTGTTTTGGATGCTGATCGGTAAAATGCAATAATTCACTAGCCTTGAAGATATCAATGCCTATTGGGGACGAAGATACATTTTTGATAAGGACTCTCAAAAGAACTTCAATGCAATTCTGGTGCCAACCATTTCCATGACACATGTCTACTTCCTAATGAAGACCCTTTGAATGCCATGCATTCTAGAGCAATAGCAAGGCCTCATAAGGCAAGTGGTCACAAGGCTTCAAAGAAAAAGGAGAGTTGCTGGTCCGGATCAAGAAAAACAGTCTTCATATGCATGTTTTGGTCCCGATCAAGAAAAAGTCTTCATATGCATGTTTTGGAGCACGTGGTTGGATTTTCCTAGCTATTTTATTGTTATTGGTGTGATGATTGCCTATATGTGCTTTTCACGTTAAGTTTTCGAATGACTCAAGCAAGTTTATTTTTGTAGTACGGTCGCTATGATGTAAGCAAGTTCACTTGAAAAATACTCCCTATGTTCTCAAATTTTTAATTTTATTTTCCGAAGAGATGAGTTTTTCATATCTTTGTCTTATTACAAATTCCATGTATTGCTCTGCTTAGTATGGTGCTAGTTTGTTTGAACAACTTAGATGGTTGGGGGATCGGAGGGAGGGTACGCAGTAACCATCGAGCTATGCTACCTCCCATAGCATCGATCCCACGTGTATTGTCGTTGTTCAGTATATCCTACATATGGCACTGTCTAGTAGAATTCTTAACATGCGATTTTGTTACAAGCATGCCTTCACATGTAAAGACCATCAAGTAGTAGATCCTCCAAAAGGAAACCTTGTACTTCTAAGTCCATCAAATACTAAGCCCATCCAAGAAAACCAATACCACCAATATGACCAGTTCACTGGTTTATCATAGAATAATCTTCCAATCCATACATTCTTATTAAATTTGAGCATACATTTCACTTACCTTAAGCTCCAAAGCTAGCCTTTTCTATAAGCCGCAGACTTGCCATAATTGCACAGCTAATTTTGGGACTCCTTACAACGACACATGTATGGACTACCCCTATAGGCAACATTCTCTCTATAAATTACATAGTAATATATATAAGCGTGTTTCCAAGCATATAACTACTTCTATAAGCATGACTTGTTAATGTATATAGTTCTTAGTTTACCTCATTTTATTTTCTTATTGTATTTCAACGTTCTTATTTCTAGCTTTATACAACTATTTTAGGGATGGTTCTAAGTTAGAAGTTCATACCCCTATATGAGGATATAGGCTAGTACAAAGTCAAAGCGATTACTACATACTCCAAGAAAAAATCTCGATAGTTCACACTATTGTGCTATATATGTAAATACAACATTTGATTGAGCTCAAGAAGCTTTATGAGTTACTTGAGTTTTTCGAATCAAAATTATTCGCCTTCTTGGTCAAATCTCCTTGTACGTAAATCAAACTTGTGACCTAGTTGCCTAAATGCTGTGGGGCATCAAGATGAGCACGATGGAGAAGACTTCAAAAGCCGGGTGTTAGAGGAGACTACTGACCCACCGTAGTGGAGGAGACTCTAGCACCCACGATGGTGGAGAGACTCTAGCGCCCATGGTGGTGGAGAGTCAGGACCCAAGGTGATGGCGGAGGAGGCATCTGCAAGAGCCATGGCGGTGGCCGAGCTCAAGACTCTAGCATCCACCGTGGGGGAAGAGGAGGAGACTAGTACAACAAGAGCCACATGGTGGAGAAGGAGGAGCATACTACAGGAGCCACGGTCATGTTGGAGGCGGAGGAGACTCAACAGCAGCCAGTGGAGGAGGAGGAGCATCGCAAGAGCCATAGTCATGGTGGAGGAGGAGGAGCATCTGCAGGAGCCACGGTCATGTTGGAGGCGAGGAGACTCCAACAGAGCCACGGGAGGAGGAGGAGCGTCTTGCACGAGCCATAGTCATGGTGGAGGAGGAGGAGACTACAAGAGCTACGGTGAGGAGGAGGAGCATATTGCAGCACCCACGGTCATGTTGGAGGCAGAGGAGACTCCAGCAGCCACAAGTGGAGGAGGAGGAGCATCGCACGAGCCATAGTCATGGTGGAGGAGGAGGAGACTACAAGAGCTACGGTGGAGGAGGAGGCATATTGCAGCCACGGTCATGTTGGAGGCGGAGGAGACTGCAGAGCCACAGTGGAGGAGGAGGAGACTACAAGAGCCACGGTGGTGGGCGATGAGGAAACTATAAGAACCACGGTGCAGACAATGAGCATACTACAAGAGCCCGGAGAAGAGGAGGAGCATATTGAAGGAGCCACTACCATGGTGGAGGAGGAGGCTGCAGGCCACGATGGATGGGGAGGAGACTACAGGAGCCAAGATGGTGGAGGATGAGGAGACTACAAGAGCCATGGTGGAGGAGGAGGAGCATCGCAAGAGCCACGCCGTGGTGGAGGATGAGCAGATCAGTGCAGCCACGGTGGAGGAGGAGGAGACTACAAGACCCACATTGCATGTGGAGGACGAGCATATTGCGACCACGCCATGGTGGAGGATGAGGAAACCACAGGAGCCAAGATGGAGGAGGAGGAGACTACAGGAGCCACGGTGGTGGAGGCTGCAGTGCTACCCACACGCGTGGTGAAGGAGGAGGAGACTACAAGACCCACCGTAGTGGAGGAGACTCTAGCACCCACGATGGTGGAGAGACTCTAGCGCCCATGGTGGTGGAGGAGTCAACAGGACCCAAGGTGATGGCGGAGGAGGAGACTGCAAGAGCCATGGCGGTGGCCGAGCTCAAGACTCTAGCATCCACCGTGGGGGAAGAGGAGGAGACTAGTACAACAAGAGCACATGGTGGAGAAGGAGGAGCATACTACAGGAGCCACGGCCGTGGTGGAGGCGGAGGAGACTACAGGAGCCAAGATGGAGGAGGAGGAGCATACTGCAAGAGCCATAGTCATGGTGGAGGAGGAGGAGCATCTGCAGAGCCACTCATGTTGGAGGCAGAGGAGACTACAAGAGCTACGTGGAGGAGGAGGAGCGACGCACGAGCCATAGTCATGGTGGAGGAGGAGGAGACTACAAGAGCTACGGTGGAGGAGGAGGAGCATATTGCACCCACGGTCATGTTGGAGGCAGAGGAGACTCCAACAGCAGCCACAGTGGAGGAGGAGGAGCATCTGCACGAGCCATAGTCATGGTGGAGGAGGAGGAGACTACAAGAGCTACGGTGGAGGAGGAGGAGACTAGTACAACAAGAGCCACGGTCATGTTGGAGGCAGAGGAGACTCCAACAGCAGCCACAGTGGAGGAGGAGGAGACTACAAGAGCCACGGTGGGACGATGAGGAAACTATAAGAACCACGCAGTGTGACAATGAGCATACTACAAGAGCCCGGAGAAGAGGAGGAGCATATTGAAGGAGCCACGGTCATGGTGGAGGATGAGGAGACTGCAGGCCACGATGGATGGGGAGGAGACTACAAGACCCACATTGCATGTGGAGGATGAGGAGACTACAAGAGCCATGGTGGAGGAGGAGGCATCTTGCACGAGCCACGCCGTGGTGGAGGATGAGCGATCGCAGTGCAGCCACGTGGAGGAGGAGGAGACTACAAGACCCACATTGCATGTGGAGCATATTGCAGCACCACGCTCATGGTGGAGGATGAGGAAACTACAGGAGCCAAGATGGAGGAGGAGGAGACTACAAGAGCCATGGTGGTGGAGGAGACTGCAGTGCTACCCACACGCGTGGTGAAGGAGGAGGAGACTACAGGAGCCACGGTGGCGGAGGAGACTGCAGAGCCACGGGAGGAGGAGGAGGAGCATCTGCAAGAGCCATAGTCATGGTGGAGGAGGAGGAGACTGCAGAGCCACCATGTTGGAGAGGAGACTCCAGCAGTGGAGGAGGAGGAGGAGCATCGCACGAGCCATAGTCATGGTGGAGGAGGAGGAGACTACAAGAGCTACGGTGGAGGAGGAGGAGCATATTGCACCCACGGTCATGTTGGAGGCAGAGGAGACTCCAGCCAGCAGCCAGTGGAGGAGGAGGAGCATCTGCACGAGCCATAGTCATGGTGGAGGAGGAGACTACAAGAGCTACGTGGAGGAGGAGGAGCATACTACAGAGCCACGGTCATGTTGGAGGCAGAGGAGACTCCAGCAGCCACAGTGGAGGAGGAGGAGACTACAAGAGCCACGGTGGGACGATGAGGAAACTATAAGAACCACGTGCAGACAATGAGCATACTACAAGAGCCCGGAGAAGAGGAGGAGCATATTGAAGGAGCCACGGTCATGGTGGAGGATGAGGAGACTGCAGGCCACGATGGATGGGGAGGAGACTAGAAGAGCCACGGTGGAGGATGAGGAGACTACAAGAGCCATGGTGGAGGAGGAGGGGCATATCGCACGAGCCACGCCGTGGTGGAGGATGAGCGATCGCAGTGCAGCCACGGTGGAGGAGGAGGAGACTACAAGACCCACATTGCATGTGGAGGACGAGCATATTGCGACCACGCTCATGGTGGAGGATGAGGAAACTACAGGAGCCAAGATGGAGGAGGAGGAGACTACACGAGCCACGGTGGTGGAGGAGACTGCAGTGCTACCCACACGCGTGGTGAAGGAGGAGGAGGAGGAGACTACAGAGCCACGGTGGCGGAGGAGACTCGACTACCCAAGATGGTGGAAGAGGAGCATACTGGAGCCACAGAATGGTGGGCGAGGAGAATATTACACGCTACGGTGATGGAGGAAGAGGAGGAGACTCAGCAGCCACAATGGTCAAGAAGGAGGAGGAGACCCTAGTAGAAACCACGGTGGTGGTGGAGGAGGTGGAGACTCAACATGCGCCTGCATGGTGGTGGAGGATGAGGAGGAGTCTCAAACAACATCAACGGTGGTGATTCCGGAGGAGGAGGAGACTCTAATGGTGGATCCAAGGAGGAGACTCTAGCAGATCCATGGTGTTGGAGGATCGTGAAGAGGCGATGTTTCAGAGCCACGGCGAAGGTGGATATTTCATACGTAATCTACAACGAGAGTAGCTCAAAATTAGGGCCCATGATAGAGGAGACTCTAGAATTAGAATCGGCTGGAGGAGACTCTAGAATCCATGCATATGGCGAAGAGTCCAAAATCGACTCCATGGCGAGGAGAGTCCGAATCAAAATCCACGGTGGAGGAGACTCCACAACCAAAATCCACGGCGAAGGATACAAAATGTATTTTGTCAAATATCCAAAGCCTCTTGAAAGTTCATACAATGGAAAAATTGCATCAAAGGAGCTTGAAGTGAAGTGGTATACAGTGCGAGATGTTTTACATGCTGGAGTTGTATTCAAAAGGTATGAGAAGGACAACGTGCTCACTATGTTGAAAAGCAGTACGTGCAACTAGCTCAACTCATGAGTTAGACCTTGCTAAACTACAAAGACAAAAACTAGCTTAGAACAAGAGATAAAACAGCTTCAACAAGAAGGGAATTAGAAAATGAAAAGCAGAAAGCATATCAAGAGCTCCAAGCATTGCATGTGAGAAGAATGCGAGCATGAAGCATACAATGAAAATCGCAAAGGGATCAAATATTATGTTATTGGCAAAAGAAAAGGACAAGGCTGCACTTGAGGTGGAATGTAAAAAGCAAGTCGAAACATTTTTTCCTTGTGGAATGCTAGTAGCTCAACATTTCAAATCGTTATATTTGTGCGAATGAGTTGAGAACATTGTATCGACTAATCGCAGACGGAAGAACACTATCGGATGAAGAGTTGTTATCTTTGAAATTTGAAATACCAAGATCCACCGCTTCCGGACCTTCAATGTATAAAAATATTGATGATAATCTGATTCCAATAGGCTTAAAATGTTGCACAAGAAGAAAATTACGGACTAGGCATCCACCGCATTGCCCAAGAAGGGACTACAGCATCCACCGCATTGCCCAAGAAGGGATTACAGCATCCACCACATTGCCCAAAAGGACAACAGCATCAACGACATTGACTAGAAAGGGACTACAAACATCCACAATTGAAAGTATGTGCATCCACCGCATTGCCCAAGAAGGACTACATCCATAGTTGAAAGTATACAGCATCCACAGTTGAAAGTATACAGCTCCATCCACGGCACCGCCATTGCCCAAAGAGGGACTACAGGCATCCGCAGCTGAAAGTATACAAGTGCATCCACAGCTCGCCATTGCCCAAAGAGGGACTACAGCATCCACTAAAAGTATACAGCTCCATCCACATCTCCGCATTGCCCAAAGAGGGACTACAGCATCCACAACTAAAAGTACACATGCTCCATCCACGCCCGCCATTGCCCAAAGAGGGACTACAAGCATCCACAGTTGAAAGTATACAGGCATCCACCGCATTGCCCAAAAGGGACTACAGCATCTATGTTATTGATTGGAAAGGGACTAGGCATCCACGCCACCATTGCGGGCGCCCAAGAAGGTCTACAGCATCCACCACATTGCCCAAGAAGGAGGAGGCTGCAGTGCTACCCACACGCGTGGTGAAGGAGGAGGAGACTACTGGAGCCACGGTCATGGTGGAGGAGACTCGACTACCCAAGATGGTGGAAGAGGAGCATACTACAGAGCCAGTGGTGGTGGACGAGGAGAATATTACACGCTACGGTGATGGAGGAAGAGGAGGAGACTCCAACAGCCACAATGGTCAAGAAGGAGGAGGAGACCTAGTAGAAACCACGGTGGTGGTGGAGGAGGTGGAGACTCCAACAGAGCCACGGCCGTGGTGGAGGATGAGGAGGAGTCTCAAACAACATCAACGGTGGTGATTCGAGGAGGAGACTCTAGCGGACGTGTTGGTGGATCCAAGGAGGGACTCTAGCAGATCCATGGTGTTGGAGGATCGTGAAGAGGCGCATGTTTGAGCCACAAGGTGGATATTTCATACGTAATCTACAACGGAGTAGCTCAAAATTAGGGCCCATGATAGAGGAGACTCTAGAATTAGAATCGGCTGGAGGAGACTCTAGAATCCATGCATATGGCGGCGAAGAGTCCAAAATCGACTCCATGGCGGAGGAGAGTCCGGAATCAAAATCCACGGTGGAGGAGACTCCACAAAATCCACTAGAAGGATACAAAATGTATTTTGTCAAATATCCAAAGCCTCTTGAAAGTTCATACAATGGAAAAATTGCATCAAAGGAGCTTGAAGTGAAGTGGTATACAGAGTGCGAGATGTTTTACATGCTGGAGTTGTATTCAAAAGGTATGAGAAGGACAACGTGCTCACTATGTTGAAAGCGGCTCGTGCAACTAGCTCAACTCATGAGTTAGACCTTGCTAAACTACAAAGACAAAAACTAGCTTAGAACAAGAGATAAAACAGCTTCAACAAGAAGGGAATTAGAAAATGAAAAGCAACAGAAGCATATCAAGAGCTCCAAGCATTGCAGAGAAGAATGCGGAGCATGAAGCATACAATGAAAATCGCAAAGGGATCGAAATATTATGACGCTACGGTGATGGAGGAAGAGGAGGAGACTCCAACAGCAGCCACAATGGTCAAGAAGGAGGAGGAGACCCTAGTAGAAACCACGGTGGTGGTGGAGGAGGTGGAGACTCAACATGCGCCTGACCGACGGTGGTGGAGGATGAGGAGGAGTCTCAAACAACATCAACGGTGGTGATTCCGGAGGAGGAGACTCCGTGACGCTGGTGGATCCAAGGAGGGACTCTAGCAGTATCCATGGTGTTGGAGGATCGTGAAGAGGCGCATGTTTCTGTGAGCCACGGCGAAGGTGGATATTTCATACGTAATCTACAACGGAGAGTAGCTCAAAATTAGGGCCCATGATAGAGGAGACTCTAGAATTAGAATCGAGTGGAGGAGACTCTAGAATCCATGCATATGGCGGCGAAGAGTCCAAAATCGACTCCATGGCGGAGGAGAGTCCGAATCAAAATCCACGGTGGAGGAGACTCCACAACCAAAATCCACTAGAAGGAAGGATACAAAATGTATTTTGTCAAATATCCAAAGCCTCTTGAAAGTTCATACAATGGAAAAATTGCATCAAAGGAGCTTGAAGTGAAGTGGTATCAGGAGTGCGAGATGTTTTACATGCTGGAGTTGTATTCAAAAGGTATGAGAAGGACAACGTGCTCACTATGTTGAAAAGCAGTGCAACTAGCTCAACTCATGAGTTAGACCTTGCTAAACTACAAAGACAAAAACTAGCTTAGAACAAGAGATAAAACAGCTTCAACAAGAAGGGAATTAGAAAATGAAAAGCAACAGAAGCATATCAAGAGCTCCAAGCATTGCATGTGGAGAAGAATGCGGAGCATGAAGCATACAATGAAAATCGCAAAGGGATCGAAATATTATGTTATTGGCAAAAGAAAAGGACAAGGCTGCACTTGAGGTGGAATGTAAAAAGCAAGTCGAAACATTTTTTCCTTGTGGAATGCTAGTAGCTCAACATTTCAAATCGTTATATTTGTGCGAATGAGTTGAGAACATTGTATCGACTAGGCAATCGCAGACGGAAGAACACTATCGGATGAAGAGTTGTTATCTTTGAAATTTGAAATACGGAAGATCCACCAGTGCTTCCGGACCTTCAATGTATAAAAATATTGATGAATCTGATTCAATAGGCTTAAAATGTTGCACAAGAAGAAGGACTACAGGCATCCACCGCATTGCCCAAGAAGGGACTACAGCATCCACCGCATTGCCCAAGAAGGATTACAGGCATCCACCACATTGCCCAAAAGGACAACAGCATCAACGACATTGACTAGAAAGGGACTACAAACATCCACAATTGAAAGTATACAGTGCATCCACGGCACCGCCATTGCCCAAGAAGGGACTAGGCATCCATAGTTGAAAGTGTCTGTGCTCCATCCACGGCGCCGCCATTGCCCAAAGAGGGACTACAGGCAGCTGAAAGTATACAAGTCGCATCCACACCCGCCATTGCCCAAAGAGGGACTACAGCATCCACAAAAAGTATACAGGCTCCATCCACATCTCCGCCATTGCCCAAGAAGGGATTACAGGCATCCACAACTAAAAGTACACATGCTCCATCCACGCCCGCCATTGCCCAAAGAGGGACTACAAGCATCCACAGTTGAAAGTATACAGGCATCCACCGCATTGCCCAAAAGGGACTACAGCATCTATGTTATTGATTGGAAAGGGACTACAGGCATCCACGCCACCATTGCCGGGCGCCCAAGAAGGTCTACAGCATCCACGACCCTCATGGAGGAGCTATGACATCCACGACACCACTTAGGTTGACTCGCATGGAGAAGCAAAACAAAAAGTCACAAAAGAGCAAAAGTCTATCGATCAACATGGAAAGAAAAGATATGATTACAACTCGAATGCCAATATTTTTCGTGCTTAGAAGTTGATGATGGTTGCGAAATGGATGGCATGTCATCAATTCCAAAGCCGGGAGGTTGTGAGAAAAACAACTCATGGGGTCTCAAAGGCCCATGTTGACAAAGCAAATTCGTGTTTTGGATGCTGATCGGTAAAAATGCAATAATTCACTAGCCTTGAAGATATCAATGCCTATTGGGGACGAAGATACATTTTTGATAAGGACTCTCAAAAGAACTTCAATGCAATTCTTGGTGCCAACCATTTCCATGACACATGTCTACTTCCTAATGAAGACCCTTTGAATGCCATGCATTCTAGAGCAATAGCAAGGCCTCATAAGGCAAGTGGTCACAAGGCTTCAAAGAAAAAAGGGAGAGTTGCGCCTGGTCTGGATCAAGAAAAACAGTCTTCATATGCATGTTTTGGTCCCGATCAAGAAAAAAAGTCTTCATATGCATGTTTTGGAGCACGTGGTTGGATTTTCCTAGCTATTTTTATTGTTATTGGTGTGATGATTGCCTATATGTGCTTTTCACGTTAAGTTTTCGAATGACTCAAGCAAGTTTATTTTTTGTAGTACTGTCGCTATGATGTAAGCAAGTTCACTTGAAAAATACTCCTATGTTCTCAAATTTTTAATTTTATTTTCACCAAGAGATGAGTTTTTTCATATCTTTGTCTTATTACAAATTCCATGTATTGCTCTGCTTAGTATGGTGCTAGTTTGTTTGAACAACTTAGATGGTTGGGGGATCGGGAGGAGGGTACGCAGAACCATCGAGCTATGCTACCTCCCATAGCATCGATCCCACGTGTATTGTCGCTTGTTCAGTATATCCTACATATGGCACGGTGTCAGTAGAATTCTTAACATGCAGATTTTGTTACAAGCATGCCTTCACATGTAAAGACCATCAAGTAGTAGATCCTCCAAAAGGAAACCTTGTACTTCTAAGTCCATCAAATACTAAGCCCATCCAAGAAAACCAATACCACCAATATGACCAGTTCACTGGTTTATCATAGAATAATCTTCCAATCCATACATTCTTATTAAATTTGAGCATACATTTCACTTACCTTAAGCTCCAAAGCTAGCCTTTTCTATAAGCAGACTTGCCATAATTGCATTGCTAATTTTGGGACTCCTTACAACGACACATGTATGGACTACCCCTATAGGCAACATTCTCTATAAATTACATAGTAATATATATAAGCGTGTTTCCAAGCATATAACTACTTCTATAAGCATGACTTGTTAATGTATATAGTTCTTAGTTTACCTCATTTTATTTTCTTATTGTATTTCAATCGTTCTTATTTCTAGCTTTATACAACTATTTTAGGGATGGTTCTAAGTTAGAAGTTCATACCCCTATATGAGGATATAGGCTAGTACAAAGTCAAAGCAAGACTACATACTCCAAGAAAAAATCTCGATAGTTCACACTATTGTGCTATATATGTAAATACAACATTTGATTGAGCTCAAGAAGCTTTATGAGTTACTTGAGTTTTTCGAATCAAAATTATTCGCCTTCGTCAAATCTCCCTTGTACGTAAATCAAACTTGTGACCTAGTTGCCTAAATCACGTGGGGCATCAAGATGAGCACGATGGAGAAGACTTCAAAAGCCGCGGTGTTAGAGGAGACTACAAGACCCACCGTAGTGGAGGAGACTCTAGCACCCACGATGGTGGAGAGACTCTAGCGCCCATGGTGGTGGAGGAGTCAACAGGACCCAAGGTGATGGCGGAGGAGGAGACTGCAAGAGCCATGGCGGTGGCCGAGCTCAAGACTCTAGCATCCACCGTGGGGAAGAGGAGGAGACTAGTACAACAAGAGCATGCATGGTGGAGAAGGAGGAGCATACTACAGAGCCACGGTCATGGTGGAGGCGGAGGAGACTCCAGCAGCCACGGTCATGTTGGAGGCGAGGAGGAGGAGCATCTGCAAGAGCCATAGTCATGGTGGAGGAGGAGGAGCATCTGCAGGAGCCACAGTCATGTTGGAGGCGGAGGAGACTCCAACAGCCTGAGGAGGAGGAGCATCGCACGAGCCATAGTCATGGTGGAGGAGGAGGAGACTACAAGAGCTACGGTGGAGGAGGAGGAGCATATTGCAGCACCCACGGCCATGTTGGAGGCAGGAGACTCCAGCAGCCACGTGGAGGAGGAGGAGCATCTTGCACGAGCCATAGTCATGGTGGAGGAGGAGGAGACTACAAGAGCTACGGTGGAGGAGGAGGAGCATATTGCAGCACCCACGGTCATGTTGGAGGCAGAGGAGACTCCAGCAGCAGCCACGATGGAGGAGGAGGAGACTACAAGAGCCACGGTGGTGGGCGAGGAAACTATAAGAACCACGGTGCAGACAATGAGCATACTACAAGAGCCCCGGAGAAGAGGAGGAGCATATTGAAGGAGCCACGGTCATGGTGGAGGATGAGGAGACTGCAGGCCACGATGGATGGGGAGGAGACTAGAAGAGCCACGTGGTGGAGGATGAGGAGACTACAAGAGCCATGGTGGAGGAGGAGGGGCATCTGCAAGAGCCACGGTGGTGGAGGATGAGCGCAGGCTGAGTGCAGCCACGGTGGAGGAGGAGGAGACTACAAGACCCACATTGCATGTGGAGGACGAGCATATTGCGACCACGCTCATGGTGGAGGAGGAGACCTAGTAGAAAACCACGGTGGAGGAGTCAACAGGACCCAAGGTGATGGCGAGGAGGAGACTGCAAGAGCCATGGCGGTGGCCGAGCTCAAGACTCTAGCATCCACTGTGGGGAAGAGGAGGAGACTAGTACAACAAGAGCATGCATGGTGGAGAAGGAGGAGCATACTACAGAGCCACCATGGTGGAGGCGGAGGAGACTCCAGCCACAAGTGGAGGAGGAGGAGCATCTGCAAGAGCCATAGTCATGGTGGAGGAGGAGGAGCATCGCAGAGCCATGCCATGTTGGAGGCAGAGGAGACTCCAACAGCAGCCACGGGAGGAGGAGGAGCGATCGCACGAGCCATAGTCATGGTGGAGGAGGAGGAGACTACAAGAGCTACGGTGGAGGAGGAGGAGCATATTGCAGCACCCACGGCCATGTTGGAGGCAGGAGACTCCAGCAGCCACGTGGAGGAGGAGGAGCATCTTGCACGAGCCATAGTCATGGTGGAGGAGGAGGAGACTACAAGAGCTACGGTGGAGGAGGAGGAGCATATTGCAGCACCCACGGTCATGTTGGAGGCAGAGGAGACTCCAGCAGCAGCCACGGTGGTGATTGGAGGAGGAGGAGACTACAAGAGCCACGGTGGTGGGCGAGGAAACTATAAGAACCACGGTGCAGACAATGAGCATACTACAAGAGCCCCGGAGAAGAGGAGGAGCATATTGAAGGAGCCACGGTCATGGTGGAGGATGAGGAGACTGCAGGCCACGATGGATGGGGAGGAGACTAGAAGAGCCACGTGGTGGAGGATGAGGAGACTACAAGAGCCATGGTGGAGGAGGAGGGGCATCTGCAAGAGCCACGGTGGTGGAGGATGAGCGCAGGCTGAGTGCAGCCACGGTGGAGGAGGAGGAGACTACAAGACCCACATTGCATGTGGAGGACGAGCATATTGCGACCACGCTCATGGTGGAGGAGGAGACCTAGTAGAAACCACGGTGGAGGAGTCAACAGGACCCAAGGTGATGGCGAGGAGGAGACTGCAAGAGCCATGGCGGTGGCCGAGCTCAAGACTCTAGCATCCACTGTGGGGAAGAGGAGGAGACTAGTACAACAAGAGCATGCATGGTGGAGAAGGAGGAGCATACTACGGAGCCACCATGGTGGAGGCGGAGGAGACTCCAGCCACAAGTGGAGGAGGAGGAGCATCTGCAAGAGCCATAGTCATGGTGGAGGAGGAGGAGCATCGCAGAGCCATGCCATGTTGGAGGCAGAGGAGACTCCAACAGCAGCCACGGGAGGAGGAGGAGCGATCGCACGAGCCATAGTCATGGTGGAGGAGGAGGAGACTACAAGAGCTACGGTGGAGGAGGAGGAGCATATTGCAGCACCCACGGTCATGTTGGAGGCAGGAGACTCCAGCAGCCACGTGGAGGAGGAGGAGCATCTTGCACGAGCCATAGTCATGGTGGAGGAGGAGGAGACTACAAGAGCTACGGTGGAGGAGGAGGAGCATATTGCAGACCCACGGTCATGTTGGAGGCAGAGACTCCAGCAGCAGCCACAGTGGAGGAGGAGGAGACTACAAGAGCCACGGTGGTGGACGATGAGGAAACTATAAGAACCACAGTGACAATGAGCATACTACAAGAGCCCCGGAGAAGAGGAGGAGCATATTGAAGGAGCCACGGTCATGGTGGAGGATGAGGAGACTGCAGGCCACGATGGATGGGGAGGAGACTAGAAGAGCCACGTGGTGGAGGATGAGGAGACTACAAGAGCCATGGTGGAGGAGGAGGGGCATATCGCACGAGCCACGTGGTGGAGGATGAGCGATCGCAGTGCAGCCACGGTGGAGGAGGAGGAGACTACAAGACCCACATTGCATGTGGAGGACGAGCATATTGCAGCGACCACGCTCATGGTGGAGGATGAGGAAACTACAGGAGCCAAGATGGAGGAGGAGGAGACTACACGAGCCACGTGGTGGAGGAGGCTGCAGTGCTACCCACACGCTGGTGAAGGAGGAGGAGACTACAGGAGCCACGGTGGCGGAGGAGACTCCAAGACTACCCAAGATGGTGGAAGAGGAGCATACTACAGGAGCCACGTAATGGTGGACGAGGAGAATATTACGACGCTACGGTGATGGAGGAAGAGGAGGAGACTCAACAGCAGCCACAATGGTCAAGAAGGAGGAGGAGACCCTAGTAGAAACCACGGTGGTGGTGGAGGAGGTGGAGACTCCAACATGCGCAGACCGACGGTGGTGGAGGATGAGGAGGAGTCTCAAACAACATCAACGGTGGTGATTACGGAGGAGGAGACTCTAGCGGCCGTGGTGGATCCGAAGGAGGGACTCTAGCGGTATCCATGGTGTTGGAGGATCGGGAAGAGGCGCATGTTTCAGAGCCACGGCGAAGGTGGATATTTCATACGTAATCTACAACGGAGAGTAGCTCAAAATTAGGGCCCATGATAGAGGAGACTCTAGAATTAGAATCGATGGAGGAGACTCTAGAATCCATGCATATGGCGGCGAAGAGTCCAAAATCGACTCCATGGCGGAGGAGAGTCCGAATCAATCCACGGTGGAGGAGACTCAACCAAAATCCACGGAAGGATACAAAATGTATTTTGTCAAATATCCAAAGCCTCTTGAAAGTTCATACAATGGAAAAATTGCATCAAAGGAGCTTGAAGTGAAGTGGTATGTGAGTGCGAGATGTTTTACATGCTGGAGTTGTATTCAAAAGGTATGAGAAGGACAACGTGCTCACTATGTTGAAAGCGGCTCGTGCAACTAGCTCAACTCATGAGTTAGACCTTGCTAAACTACAAAGACAAAAACTAGCTTAGAACAAGAGATAAAACGACTTCAACAAGAAGGGAATTAGAAAATGAAAAGCAATGTAGCATATCAAGAGCTCCAAGCATTGCACAGGAGAAGAATGCGGAGCATGAAGCATACAATGAAAATCGCAAAGGGATCGTAAATATTATGTTATTGGCAAAAGAAAAGGACAAGGCTGCACTTGAGGTGGAATGTAAAAGCAAGTCGAAACATTTTTTCCTTGTGGAATGCTAGTAGCTCAACATTTCAAATCGTTATATTTGTGCGAATGAGTTGAGAACATTGTATGCTAGGCACCTAGCGAAGAACACTATCGGATGAAGAGTTGTTATCTTTGAAATTTGAAATACCGTAAGATCCACTGCTTCCGGACCTTCAATGTATAAAAATATTGATGATACAGATTTCAATAGGCTTAAAAATGTTGCACAAGAAGAAAATTATGGACTGTGCATCCACCGCATTGCCCAAGAAGGACTCTGAGGCATCCACCGTGCCCAAGAAGGATTACAGCATCCACCACATTGCCCAAAAGGGACAACAGCATCAACGACATTGACTAGAAAAGGACTACAAACATCCACAATTGAAAGTATACAGTCGCATCCACGGCACCGCCATTGCCCAAGAAGGACTACAGGCATCCATAGTTGAAAGTGTGCTCCATCCACGGCGCCGCCATTGCCCAAAGAGGGACTCTGAGGCATCCGCAGCTGAAAGTACTGCATCCACTCCGCCATTGCCCAAAGAGGGACTGAGCATCCACTAAAAGTATACAGCTCCATCCACATCTCCGCCATTGCCCAAAGAGGGACTACAGCATCCACAACTAAAAGTACACATGCTCCATCCACAGCCCGCCATTGCCCAAAGAGGGACTACAAGCATCCAGTTGAAAGTATACAGCATCCACCGCATTGCCCAAGAAGGACTACAGCATCTATGTTATTGATTGGAAAGGGACTACAGGCATCCACAGGCGCCACCATTGCGGCGCCCAAAGAGGGACTCTGAGGCATCCACGACAATTCCCGCGGAGGAGCTACAGACATCCACGACACCACTTAGGTTGACTCGCATGGAGAAGCAAAACAAAAAGTCACAAAAGAGCAAAAGTCTATCGATCAACATGGAAAGAAAAGATATGATTACAACTCGAATGCCAATATTTTTCGTGCTTAGAAGTTGATGATGGTTGCGAAATGGATGGCATGTCATCAATTCCAAAGTCGGAGGTTGTGAGAAAAACAACTCATGGGGTCTCAAAGGCCCATGTTGACAAAGCAAATTCGTGTTTGGATGCTGATCGACTAAAATGCAGAAGAACACTATCGGATGAAGAGTTGTTATCTTTGAAATTTGAAATACCGTAAGATCCACTGCTTCCGGACCTTCAATGTATAAAAATATTGATGATACTGATTCCAATAGGCTTAAAAATGTTGCACAAGAAGAAAATTCGGACTCTGTGCATCCACCGCATTGCCCAAGAAGGACTGGCATCCACCGCATTGCCCAAGAAGGGATTACAGGCATCCACCACATTGCCCAAAAGGGACAACAGCATCAACGACATTGACTAGAAAGGGACTACAAACATCCACAATTGAAAGTATACAGTGCATCCACGCACCGCCATTGCCCAAGAAGGACTACAGGCATCCATAGTTGAAAGTGTACAGGCTCCATCCACGGCGCCGCCATTGCCCAAAGAGGGACTCTGAGGCATCCGCAGCTGAAAGTATACAGTGCATCCACGCCTCCGCCATTGCCCAAAGAGGGACTGGCATCCACAACTAAAAGTATACAGCTCCATCCACATCTCCGCCATTGCCCAAAGAGGGACTACAGGCATCCACAACTAAAAGTACACATGCTCCATCCACTCCGCCATTGCCCAAAGAGGGACTACAAGCATCCATGCTTGAAAGTATACAGCATCCACCGCATTGCCCCAAAAGGGACTCTGCATCTATGTTATTGATTGGAAAGGGACTACAGGCATCCACGCCACCATTGCGGCGCCCAAGAAGGTCTACAGCATCCACGACAATTCCATGAGGAGCTACAGACATCCACGACACCACTTAGGTTGACTCGCATGGAGAAGCAAAACAAAAAGTCACAAAGAGCAAAAGTCTATCGATCAACATGGAAAGAAAAGATATGATTACAACTCAATGCCAATATTTTTCGTGCTTAGAAGTTGATGATGGTTGCGAAATGGATGGCATGTCATCAATTCCAAAGCCGCCGGAGGTTGTGAGAAAAACAACTCATGGGGTCTCAAAGGCCCATGTTGACAAAGCAAATTCGTGTTTTGGATGCTGATCGGGTAAAAATGCAATAATTCACTAGCCTTGAAGATATCAATGCCTATTGGGGACGAAGATACATTTTTGATAAGGACTCTCAAAAGAACTTCAATGCAATTCTTGGTGCCAACCATTTCCATGACACATGTCTACTTCCTAATGAAGACCCTTTGAATGCCATGCATTCTAGAGCAATAGCAAGGCCTCATAAGGCAAGTGGTCACAAGGCTTCAAAGAAAAAGGGAGAGTTGCGCTGGTCCGGATCAAGAAAAAAGTCTTCATATGCATGTTTTGGTCCCGATCAAGAAAAAGTCTTCATATGCATGTTTTGGAGCACGTGGTTGGATTTTCCTAGCTATTTTTATTGTTATTGGTGTGATGATTGCCTATATGTGCTTTTCACGTTAAGTTTTCGAATGACTCAAGCAAGTTTATTTTTGTAGCACGGTGTCGCTATGATGTAAGCAAGTTCACTTGAAAATACTCCTATGTTCTCAAATTTTTAATTTTATTTTCACCAAGAGATGAGTTTTTCATATCTTTGTCTTATTACAAATTCCATGTATTGCTCCTGCTTAGTATGGTGCTAGTTTGTTTGAACAACTTAGATGGTTGGGGGATCGGGAGGGAGGGTACGCAGAACCATCGAGCTATGCTACCTCCCATAGCATCGATCCCACGTGTATTGTCGTTGTCTAGTATATCCTACATATGGCACCTGTCTAGTAGAATTCTTAACATGCATTTTGTTACAAGCATGCCTTCACATGTAAAGACCATCAAGTAGTAGATCCTCCAAAAGGAAACCTTGTACTTCTAAGTCCATCAAATACTAAGCCCATCCAAGAAAACCAATACCACCAATATGACTGTTCACTGGTTTATCATAGAATAATCTTCCAATCCATACATTCTTATTAAATTTGAGCATACATTTCACTTACCTTAAGCTCCAAAGCTAGCCTTTTCTATAAGCCGCAGACTTGCCATAATTGCATTGCTAATTTTGGGACTCCTTACAACGACACATGTATGGACTACCCCTATAGGCAACATTCTCTATAAATTACATAGTAATATATATAAGCGTGTTTCCAAGCATATAACTACTTCTATAAGCATGACTTGTTAATGTATATAGTTCTTAGTTTACCTCATTTTATTTTCTTATTGTATTTCACCGGTTCTTATTTCTAGCTTTATACAACTATTTTAGGGATGGTTCTAAGTTAGGAAGTTCATACCCCTATATGAGGATATAGGCTAGTACAAAGTCAAAGCGATTACTACATACTCCAAGAAAAAATCTCGATAGTTCACACTATTGTGCTATATATGTAAATACAACATTTGATTGAGCTCAAGAAGCTTTATGAGTTACTTGAGTTTTTCGAATCAAAATTATTCGCCATCGGTCAAATCTCCTTGTACGTAAATCAAACTTGTGACCTAGTTGCCTAAATCTGTGGGGCATCAAGATGAGCACGATGGAGAAGACTTCAAAAGCCGCGGTGTTAGAGGAGACTACAAGACCCACCGTAGTGGAGGAGACTCTAGCACCCACGATGGTGGAGAGACTCTAGCGCCCATGGTGGTGGAGGAGTCAGACCCAAGGTGATGGCGGAGGAGGAGACTGCAAGAGCCATGGCGGTGGCCGAGCTCAAGACTCTAGCATCCACCGTGGGGAAGAGGAGGAGACTAGTACAACAAGAGCCTGCATGGTGGAGAAGGAGGAGCATACTACAGAGCCTCATGGTGGAGGCGGAGGAGACTCCAGCAGCCAAAGTGGAGGAGGAGGAGCATCTGCAAGAGCCATAGTCATGGTGGAGGAGGAGGAGCATATCTGCAGGAGCCACGGTCATGTTGGAGGCGGAGGAGACTCAGCAGCCACAGTGGAGGAGGAGGAGCGTCGCACGAGCCATAGTCATGGTGGAGGAGGAGGAGACTACAAGAGCTACGGTGGAGGAGGAGCATATTGCAGCACCCACGGCCATGGTGGTGGAGGCGGAGGAGACTCCATGGCGGTGGTGGTGGAGGAGGAGCATCTTGCACGAGCCATAGTCATGGTGGAGGAGGAGGAGACTACAAGAGCTACGGTGGAGGAGGAGGAGCATATTGCAGCACCCACGGTCATGTTGGAGGCGAGAGGAGACTCAGCCACGTGGAGGAGGAGGAGACTACAAGAGCCACGGTGGTGGGCGATGAGGAAACTATAAGAACCACGGTGCAGACAATGAGCATACTACAAGAGCCCGGAGAAGAGGAGGAGCATATTGAAGGAGCCACGGTCATGGTGGAGGAGGAGGAGAGACTCTAGCACCCACGATGGATGGGGAGGAGACTAGAAGAGCCACGGTGGTGGAGGATGAGGAGACTACAAGAGCCATGGTGGAGGAGGAGGGGCATCTTGCACGAGCCACAGTCGTGGTGGAGGATGAGCCGGTACGCAGTGCGGCCACGGTGGAGGAGGAGGAGACTACAAGACCCACATTGCATGTGGAGGACGAGCATATTGCAGACCACGCTCATGGTGGAGGATGAGGAAACTACAGAGCCAAGATGGAGGAGGAGGAGACTACACGAGCCACGGTGGTGGAGGAGGCTGCAGTGCTACCCACACGCGTGGTGAAGGAGGAGGAGACTACAGAGCCACAGCAGCCACGGTGGCGGAGGAGACTCAAGACTACCCAAGATGGTGGAAGAGGAGCATACTGCAGGAGCCACGGTCATGTTGGAGGCAGAGGAGACTCCAACAGCAGCCAGTGGAGGAGGAGGAGCGATCGCACGAGCCATAGTGGTGGAGGAGGAGGAGACTACAAGAGCTACGGTGGAGGAGGAGGAGCATATTGCAGACCCACGGTCATGTTGGAGGCGAGGAGACTCCAGCAGCCAGTGGAGGAGGAGGAGCACTGCACGAGCCATAGTCATGGTGGAGGAGGAGGAGACTACAAGAGCTACGGTGGAGGAGGAGGAGCATATTGCACCCACGGCCATGTTGGAGGCGAGAGGAGACTAGAAGAGCCACAGTGGAGGAGGAGGAGACTACAAGAGCCACGGTGGTGGACGATGAGGAAACTATAAGAACCACGGTGCAGGTGACAATGAGCATACTACAAGAGCCCGGAGAAGAGGAGGAGCATATTGAAGGAGCCACGGTCATGGTGGAGGATGAGGAGACTGCAGGCCACGATGGATGGGGAGGAGACTAGAAGAGCCACAGGTGGAGGATGAGGAGACTACAAGAGCCATGGTGGAGGAGGGGCATATCGCACGAGCCACGCCGTGGTGGAGGATGAGCAGACCGCAGTGCAGCCACGGTGGAGGAGGAGGAGACTACAAGACCCACATTGCATGTGGAGGACGAGCATATTGCGACCACGCTCATGGTGGAGGATGAGGAAACTACAGGAGCCAAGATGGAGGAGGAGGAGACTACACGAGCCACGTGGTGGAGGAGACTGCAGTGCTACCCACACGCGTGGTGAAGGAGGAGGAGACTACAGGAGCCACGGCATGGAGGAGACTCAAGACTACCCAAGATGGTGGAAGAGGAGCATACCACAGAGCCACAAGAATGGTGGACGAGGAGAATATTACGACGCTACGGTGATGGAGGAAGAGGAGGAGACTCAACAGCAGCCACAATGGTCAAGAAGGAGGAGGAGACCCTAGTAGAAACCACGGTGGTGGTGGAGGAGGTGGAGACTCAACATGCGCCTGCACCGACGGTGGTGGAGGATGAGGAGGAGTCTCAAACAACATCAACGGTGGTGATTCTGGAGGAGGAGACTCTAGCGGACGCTGGTGGATCCGAAGGAGGAGGAGACTCTAGCAGATCCATGGTGTTGGAGGATCGTGAAGAGGCGCATGTCTGTGAGCCACGGCAAGGTGGATATTTCATATCTGAATCTACAACGAGAGTAGCTCAAAATTAGGGCCCATGATAGAGGAGACTCTAGAATTAGAATCGATGGAGGAGACTCTAGAATCCATGCATATGGCGGCGAAGAGTCCAAAATCAGACTCCATGGCGGAGGAGAGTCCGGAATCAAAATCCACGTGGAGGAGACTCCAAAACCAAAACTCAGAAGGATACAAAATGTATTTTGTCAAATATCCAAAGCCTCTTGAAAGTTCATACAATGGAAAAATTGCATCAAAGGAGCTTGAAGTGAAGTGGTACTGTGGAGTGCGAGATGTTTTACATGCTGGAGTTGTATTCAAAAGGTATGAGAAGGACAACGTGCTCACTATGTTGAAAGTACTGCAACTAGCTCAACTCATGAGTTAGACCTTGCTAAACTACAAAGACAAAAACTAGCTTAGAACAAGAGATAAAACACTTCAACAAGAAAGGAATTAGAAAATGAAAAGCAACAGAAGCATATCAAGAGCTCCAAGCATTGCACAGGAGAAGAATGCGGAGCATGAAGCATACAATGAAAATCGCAAAGGGATCAAATATTATGTTATTGGCAAAAGAAAAGGACAAGGCTGCACTTGAGGTGGAATGTAAAAGCAAGTCGAAACATTTTTTCCTTGTGGAATGCTAGTAGCTCAACATTTCAAATCGTTATATTTGTGCGAATGAGTTGAGAACATTGTATCGACTAGGCAATCGCAGACGGAAGAACACTATCGGATGAAGAGTTGTTATCTTTGAAATTTGAAATACCGTAAGATCCACCGCTTCCGGACCTTCAATGTATAAAAATATTGATGATCTGATTCCAATAGGCTTAAAATGTTGCACAAGAAGAAAATTCGGACTACAGCATCCACCGCATTGCCCAAGAAGGACTGGCATCCACCGCATTGCCCAAGAAGGGATTACAGTATCCACCACATTGCCCAAAAGGACAACAGCATCAACGACATTGACTAGAAAGGGACTACAAACATCCACAATTGAAAGTATACAGTGCATCCACGGCACCGCCATTGCAAGAAGGACTACAGTGCATCCATAGTTGAAAGTGCATGTGCTCCATCCACGGCGCCGCCATTGCCCAAGAAGGGATTACAGGCATCCGCAGCTGAAAGTATACAGCCGCATCCACAGCCCGCCATTGCCCAAAGAGGGACCATGTGCATCCGCCTAAAAGTATGTGCTCCATCCACATCTCCGCCATTGCCCAAAGAGGGACTAGGCATCCACAACTAAAAGTACACATGCTCCATCCACAGCCCGCCATTGCCCAAAGAGGGACTACAAGCATCCACAGTTGAAAGTATACAGCATCCACCGCATTGCCCAAAAGGGACTACAGGCATCTATGTTATTGATTGGAAAGGGACTACAGGCATCCAGGCCACCATTGCCGGCGCCCAAGAAGGTCTGTGCATCCACGAATTCCCCGCGGAGGAGCTATGACATCCACGACACCACTTAGGTTGACTCGCATGGAGAAGCAAAACAAAAAGTCACAAAAGAGCAAAAGTCTATCGATCAACATGGAAAGAAAAGATATGATTACAACTCGAATGCCAATATTTTTCGTGCTTAGAAGTTGATGATGGTTGCGAAATGGATGGCATGTCATCAATTCCAAAGTCGGAGGTTGTGAGAAAAAACAACTCATGGGGTCTCAAAGGCCCATGTTGACAAAGCAAATTCGTGTTTGATGCTGATCGTGGTAAAAATGCAATAATTCACTAGCCTTGAAGATATCAATGCCTATTGGGGACGAAGATACATTTTGATAAGGACTCTCAAACGAACTTCAATGCAATTCTTGGTGCCAACCATTTCCATGACACATGTCTACTTCCTAATGAAGACCCTTTGAATGCCATGCATTCTAGAGCAATAGCAAGGCCTCATAAGGCAAGTGGTCACAAGGCTTCAAAGAAAAAGGGAGAGTTACCGGTCCGGATCAAGAAAACAGTCTTCATATGCATGTTTTGGTCCCGATCAAGAAAAAGTCTTCATATGCATGTTTTGGAGCACGTGGTTGGATTTTCCTAGCTATTTTTATTGTTATTGGTGTGATGATTGCCTATATGTGCTTTTCACGTTAAGTTTTCGAATGACTCAAGCAAGTTTATTTTTGTAGTACGGTGTCGCTATGATGTAAGCAAGTTCACTTGAAAAATACTCCCTATGTTCTCAAATTTTTAATTTTATTTTCATCAAGAGATGAGTTTTTCATATCTTTGTCTTATTACAAATTCCATGTATTGCTCTGCTTAGTATGGTGCTAGTTTGTTTGAACAACTTAGATGGTTGGGGGATCGGGAGGGAGGGTACGCAGAACCATCGAGCTATGCTACCTCCCATAGCATCGATCCCACGTGTATTGTCGTTGTCTAGTATATCCTACATATGGCACCTGTGTCAGTAGAATTCTTAACATGCAGATTTTGTTACAAGCATGCCTTCACATGTAAAGACCATCAAGTAGTAGATCCTCCAAAAGGAAACCTTGTACTTCTAAGTCCATCAAATACTAAGCCCATCCAAGAAAACCAATACCACCAATATGACCAAAGTTCACTGGTTTATCATAGAATAATCTTCCAATCCATACATTCTTATTAAATTTGAGCATACATTTCACTTACCTTAAGCTCCAAAGCTAGCCTTTTCTATAAGCCGCAGACTTGCCATAATTGCACAGCTAATTTTGGGACTCCTTACAACGACACATGTATGGACTACCCCTATAGGCAACATTCTCTCTATAAATTACATAGTAATATATATAAGCGTGTTTCCAAGCATATAACTACTTCTATAAGCATGACTTGTTAATGTATATAGTTCTTAGTTTACCTCATTTTATTTTCTTATTGTATTTCAATCGGTTCTTATTTCTAGCTTTATACAACTATTTTAGGGATGGTTCTAAGTTAGGAAGTTCATACCCCTATATGAGGATATAGGCTAGTACAAAGTCAAAAGCAAGACTACATACTCCAAGAAAAAATCTCGATAGTTCACACTATTGTGCTATATATGTAAATACAACATTTGATTGAGCTCAAGAAGCTTTATGAGTTACTTGAGTTTTTCGAATCAAAATTATTCGCCCATCGTCAAATCTCCCTTGTACGTAAATCAAACTTGTGACCTAGTTGCCTAAATCTGTCGTGGGGCATCAAGATGAGCACGATGGAGAAGACTTCAAAAGCCGCGGTGTTAGAGGAGACTACAGCACCCACTGTAGTGGAGGAGACTCTAGCACCCACGATGGTGGGAGAGACTCTAGCGCCCATGGTGGTGGAGGAGTCAACAGGACCTAAGGTGATGGCGGAGGAGGAGACTGCAAGAGCCATGGCGGTGGCCGAGCTCAAGACTCTAGCATCCACTGTGGGGGAAGAGGAGGAGACTAGTACAACAAGAGCCTGCATGGTGGAGAAGGAGGAGCATACTACAGAGCCATGGTGGAGGCGGAGGAGACTCTAGCGCCCATGGTGGAGGAGGAGGAGCACTGCAAGAGCCATAGTCATGGTGGAGGAGGAGGAGCATACTACAGAGCCACGCCATGTTGGAGGCAGAGGAGACTCCAACAGCAGCCACAAAGTGGAGGAGGAGGAGCATCGCACGAGCCATAGTCATGGTGGAGGAGGAGGAGACTACAAGAGCTACGGTGGAGGAGGAGGAGCATATTGCAGCACCCACGGTCATGGTGGAGGATGAGGAGACTCAGCAGCAAAGGAGGAGGAGGAGCATACTGCACGAGCCATAGTCATGGTGGAGGAGGAGGAGACTACAAGAGCTACGGTGGAGGAGGAGCATATTGCACCACGGTCATGTTGGAGGCAGAGGAGACTCCAGCAGCAGCAGCCAAAGTGGAGGAGGAGGAGGAGACTACAAGAGCAGGGACGATGAGGAAACTATAAGAACCACGTGCAGGTGACAATGAGCATACTACAAGAGCCCGGAGAAGAGGAGGAGCATCTTGCACGAGCCATAGTCATGGTGGAGGATGAGGAGACTGCAGGCCACGATGGATGGGGAGGAGACTAGAAGAGCCATGGCGGTGGCCGAGCTCAAGACTCTAGCATCCACTGTGGGGAAGAGGAGGAGACTAGTACAACAAGAGCCTGCATGGTGGAGAAGGAGGAGCATACTACAGAGCCACACCATGGTGGAGGCGGAGGAGACTCGCAGCCACAAAGGGAGGAGGAGGAGCATCGCAAGAGCCATAGTCATGGTGGAGGAGGAGGAGCATCTGCAGAGCCACCATGTTGGAGGCAGAGGAGACTCCAAGCAGCCAGGGGAGGAGGAGGAGCGCATCGCACGAGCCATAGTCATGGTGGAGGAGGAGGAGACTACAAGAGCTACGGTGGAGGAGGAGGAGCAGCAAAGACCCACGGTCATGTTGGAGGCAGAGGAGACTCCAAGCACAGTGGAGGAGGAGGAGCATCGCACGAGCCATAGTCATGGTGGAGGAGGAGGAGACTACAAGAGCTACGGTGGAGGAGGAGGAGCATATTGCACCCACGGTCATGTTGGAGGCAGAGGAGACTCCAGCAGCAGCACAGTGGAGGAGGAGGAGACTACAAGAGCCACGGTGCAGGACGATGAGGAAACTATAAGAACCACGTGCAGACAATGAGCATACTACAAGAGCCCGGAGAAGAGGAGGAGCATATTGAAGGAGCCACGCCATGGTGGAGGATGAGGAGACTGCAGGAGGCCACGATGGATGGGGAGGAGACTAGAAGAGCCACAAAGTGGTGGAGGATGAGGAGACTACAAGAGCCATGTGGAGGAGGAGGGCATACCGCACGAGCCACGGCCGTGGTGGAGGATGAGCGCATTGCAGTGCACCAGTGGAGGAGGAGGAGACTACAAGACCCACATTGCATGTGGAGGAGGCATATTGCAGCGACCACGCCATGGTGGAGGATGAGGAAACCAGGAGCCAAGATGGAGGAGGAGGAGACTACACGAGCCACGTGGTGGAGGAGACTGCAGTGCTACCCACACGCGTGGTGAAGGAGGAGGAGACTACAGAGCCACGGTGGCGGAGGAGACTCCAAAGACTACCCAAGATGGTGGAAGAGGAGCATACTACAGGAGCCAGAATGGTGGACGAGGAGAATATTACGACGCTACGGTGATGGAGGAAGAGGAGGAGACTCCAAGCAGCCACAATGGTCAAGAAGGAGGAGGAGACCCTAGTAGAAACCACGGTGGTGGTGGAGGAGGTGGAGACTCCAACATGCGCACCGACGGTGGTGGAGGATGAGGAGGAGTCTCAAACAACATCAACGGTGGTGATTGGAGGAGGAGACTCTAGCGGCCGTGTGGTGGATCCGAAGGAGGAGACTCTAGCAGATCCATGGTGTTGGAGGATCGGGAAGAGGCGCATGTTTGAGCCACGGCGGAGGAGACTCCAGACTACCCAAGATGGTGGAAGAGGAGCATACTACAGTGAGCCATGAATGGTGGACGAGGAGAATATTACAGACGCTACGGTGATGGAGGAAGAGGAGGAGACTCCAACAGCAGCCACAATGGTCAAGAAGGAGGAGGAGACTAGAAACCACGGTGGTGGTGGAGGAGGTGGAGACTCCAACATGCGCTGCACGACCGGTGGTGGAGGATGAGGAGGAGTCTCAAACAACATCAACGGTGGTGATTCGGAGGAGGAGACTCTAGCGGCCGTGACGTGGTGGATCCAAGGAGGAGACTCAAGATCCATGGTGTTGGAGGATCGTGAAGAGGCGCATGTTTCAGAGCCACTAAGGTGGATATTTCATACGTAATCTACAACGGAGAGTAGCTCAAAATTAGGGCCCATGATAGAGGAGACTCTAGAATTAGAATCGATGGAGGAGACTCTAGAATCCATGCATATGGCGGCGAAGAGTCCAAAATCGACTCCATGGCGGAGGAGAGTCCGGAATCAAAATCCACGGTGGAGGAGACTCAAAACCAAAATCCACTAAGGATACAAAATGTATTTTGTCAAATATCCAAAGCCTCTTGAAAGTTCATACAATGGAAAAATTGCATCAAAGGAGCTTGAAGTGAAGTGGTATGTGGAGTGCGATGTTTTACATGCTGGAGTTGTATTCAAAAGGCATGAGAAGGACAACGTGCTCACTATGTTGAAAAGCAGCAACTAGCTCAACTCATGAGTTAGACCTTGCTAAACTACAAAGACAAAAACTAGCTTAGAACAAGAGATAAAACATTTCAACAAGAAGGGAATTAGAAAATGAAAAGCAATGAAGCATATCAAGAGCTCCAAGCATTGCATGTGGAGAAGAATGCGAGCATGAAGCATACAATGAAAATCGCAAAGGGATCAAATATTATGTTATTGGCAAAAGAAAAGGACAAGGCTGCACTTGAGGTGGAATGTAAAAGCAAGTCGAAACATTTTTTCCTTGTGGAATGCTAGTAGCTCAACATTTCGAAATCGTTATATTTGTGCGAATGAGTTGAGAACATTATCGACTAGGCACCGCAGACGGAAGAACACTATCGGATGAAGAGTTGTTATCTTTGAAATTTGAAATACCGGAAGATCCACCAGTGCTTCCGGACCTTCAATGTATAAAAATATTGATGATGATTCCAATAGGCTTAAAAATGTTGCACAAGAAGAAAATTAAGATGACGCATCCACCGCATTGCCCAAGAAGGACTATGCATCCACCGCATTGCCCAAGAAGGGATTACAGCATCCACCACATTGCCCAAAAGGGACAACAGCATCAACGACATTGACTAGAAAAGGACTACAAACATCCACAATTGAAAGTATACATGCATCCACGGCACCGCCATTGCAAGAAGGACTACAGCATCCATAGTTGAAAGTGTACTGTGCTCCATCCACGGCGCCATTGCCCAAAGAGGGACTAGCATCCGCAGCTTGAAAGTATACAAGCCGCATCCACAGCCTCCGCCATTGCCCAAAGAGGGACTCTGTGCATCCACAATTGAAAGTATGTGCTCCATCCACATCTCCGCCATTGCCCAAAGAGGGACTACATCCACAACTAAAAGTACACATGCTCCATCCACAGCTCCGCCATTGCCCAAAGAGGGACTACAAGCATCCAGCTGAAAGTATGCATCCACCGCATTGCCCAAAAGGGACTACTGCATCTATGTTATTGATTGGAAAGGACTACAGCATCCACAGCGCCACCATTGCCGGCGCCCAAGAAGGTCTACAGCCATCATCCCCCGCTGAGGAGCTACGGACATCCACGACACCACTTAGGTTGACTCGCATGGAGAAGCAAAACAAAAAGTCACAAAAGAGCAAAAGTCTATCGATCAACATGGAAAGAAAAGATATGATTACAACTCGAATGCCAATATTTTTCGCTTAGAAGTTGATGATGGTTGCGAAATGGATGGCATGTCATCAATTCCAAAGTCGGAGGTTGTGAGAAAAACAACTCATGGGGTCTCAAAGGCCCATGTTGACAAAGCAAATTCGTGTTTTGGATGCTGATCGGTAAAATGCAATAATTCACTAGCCTTGAAGATATCAATGCCTATTGGGGACGAAGATACATTTTTGATAAGGACTCTCAAACGAACTTCAATGCAATTCTTGGTGCCAACCATTTCCATGACACATGTCTACTTCCTAATGAAGACCCTTTGAATGCCATGCATTCTAGAGCAATAGCAAGGCCTCATAAGGCAAGTGGTCACAAGGCTTCAAAGAAAAAGGAGAGTTGCTGGTCCGGATCAAGAAAAACAATTCATATGCATGTTTTGGTCCCGATCAAGAAAAAGTCTTCATATGCATGTTTTGGAGCACGTGGTTGGATTTTCCTAGCTATTTTATTGTTATTGGTGTGATGATTGCCTATATGTGCTTTTCACGTTAAGTTTTCGAATGACTCAAGCAAGTTTATTTTTGTAGTACGGTGTCGCTATGATGTAA
Organism: Anthoceros angustus; assembly: GCA_010909165.1. Taxonomy (NCBI): domain Eukaryota; kingdom Viridiplantae; phylum Streptophyta; class Anthocerotopsida; order Anthocerotales; family Anthocerotaceae; genus Anthoceros; species Anthoceros angustus. Next base: position 827,408 of record MU008156.1, read on the forward strand.
GCAAGTTCACTTGAAAAATACTCCCTATGTTCTCAAATTTTTAATTTTATTTTCAATCAAGAGATGAGTTTTTTCATATCTTTGTCTTATTACAAATTCCATGTATTGCTCTGCTTAGTATGGTGCTAGTTTGTTTGAACAACTTAGATGGTTGGGGATCGGGAGGGAGGTGCAGAACCATCGAGCTATGCTACCTCCCATAGCATCGATCCCACGGTATTGTCGTTGTCTAGTATATCCTACATATGGCACCGGTGTCTAGTAGAATTCTTAACATGCGATTTTGTTACAAGCATGCCTTCACATGTAAAGACCATCAAGTAGTAGATCCTCCAAAAGGAAACCTTGTACTTCTAAGTCCATCAAATACTAAGCCCATCCAAGAAAACCAATACCACCAATATGACCAAAGTTCACTGGTTTATCATAGAATAATCTTCCAATCCATACATTCTTATTAAATTTGAGCATACATTTCACTTACCTTAAGCTCCAAAGCTAGCCTTTTCTATAAGCCGCATACTTGCCATAATTGCACAGTTGCTAATTTTGGGACTCCTTACAATGACACATGTATGGACTACCCCTATAGACAACATTCTCTCTATAAATTACGTAGTAATATATATAAGCGTGTTTCCAAGCATATAACTACTTCTATAAGCATGACTTGTTAATGTATATAGTTCTTAGTTTACCTCATTTTATTTTCTTATTGTATTTCACTGGTTCTTATTTCTAGCTTTATACAACTATTTTAGGGATGGTTCTAAGTTAGGAAGTTCATACCCCTATATGAGGATATAGGCTAGTACAAAGTCAAGCATTACATACTCCAAGAAAAATCTCGATAGTTCACACTATTGTGCTATATATGTAAATACAACATTTGATTGAGCTCAAGAAGCTTTATGAGTTACTTGAGTTTTTCGAATCAAAATTATTCGCCTACCGGGTCAAATCTCCTTGTACGAAATCAAACTTGTGACCTAGTTGCCTAACCGTGTGGGGCATCAAGATGAGCACGATGGAGAAGACTTCAAAAGCCGGCGGTGTTAGAGGAGACTACAAGACCCACCGTAGTGGAGGAGACTCTAGCACCCACGATGGTGGGAGAGACTCTAGCGCCCATGGTGGTGGAGGAGTCAGGACCCAAGGTGATGGCGGAGGAGGAGGCGCAAGAGCCATGGCGGTGGCCGAGCTCAAGACTCTAGCATCCACTGTGGGGAAGAGGAGGAGACTAGTACAACAAGAGCCTGCATGGTGGAGAAGGAGGAGCATACTACAGTGAGCCACAGTCATGGTGGAGGCGGAGGAGACTCCAGCAGCGCCACAAGTGGAGGAGGAGGAGCACTGCAAGAGCCATAGTCATGGTGGAGGAGGAGGAGCATCTGCAGAGCCACATCATGTTGGAGGCAGAGGAGACTCCAGCAGCCACAGTGGAGGAGGAGGAGCATCTGCAAGAGCCATAGTCATGGTGGAGGAGGAGGAGACTACAAGAGCTACGTGGAGGAGGAGGCATATTGCAGACCCACGGTCATGTTGGAGGCAGAGGAGACTCAGCAGCAGCCACAAGGGAGGAGGAGGAGCACTGCATCACGAGCCATAGTCATGGTGGAGGAGGAGGAGACTACAAGAGCTACGGTGGAGGAGGAGGAGCATATTGCACCCACGGTCATGTTGGGCGGAGGAGACTCCAGGCAGCCAGTGGAGGAGGAGACTACAAGAGCCACGGTGGTGGACGATGAGGAAACTATAAGAACCACAGTGCGGGACAATGAGCATACTACAAGAGCCCCGGAGAAGAGGAGGAGCATATTGAAGGAGCCACGGTCATGGTGGAGGATGAGGAGACTGCAGGCCACGATGGATGGGGAGGAGACTAGAAGAGCCACAGGGTGGAGGATGAGGAGACTACAAGAGCACGGTGGAGGAGGAGGGGCATCTGCACGAGCCACGGCCGTGGTGGAGGAGACTGCAGTGCAGCCACGTGGAGGAGACTGCAGTGGAGGAGGAGGAGACTACAAGACCCACATTGCATGTGGAGGACGAGCATATTGCACACCACGCTCATGGTGGAGGATGAGGAAACTACAGGAGCCAACCATGTTGGAGGCGAGGAGACTGCAGTGGAGGAGGAGGAGCGATCGCACGAGCCATAGTCATGGTGGAGGAGGAGGAGACTACAAGAGCTACAGTGGAGGAGGAGGAGCATATTAAAAGACCCACGGTCATGTTGGAGGCAGGAGACTCAGCAGCAGCCAAGGAGGAGGAGGAGCACCGCAGAGCCACCATGTTGGAGGCAGAGGAGACTCCAACAGCAGCCAGTGGAGGAGGAGGAGCGCACGAGCCATAGTCATGGTGGAGGAGGAGGAGACTACAAGAGCTACGGTGGAGGAGGAGGAGCATATTGCAGACCCACGGTCATGTTGGAGGCAGAGGAGACTCAGCAGCAGCCCAAAGTGGAGGAGGAGGAGCACCGCACGAGCCATAGTCATGGTGGAGGAGGAGGAGACTACAAGAGCTACGGTGGAGGAGGAGGAGCATATTGCAGCACCACGGTCATGTTGGAGGAGGAGACTCCAGGCAGCCACAGTGGAGGAGGAGGAGACTACAAGAGCTACGGTGGTGGACGATGAGGAAACTATAAGAACCACAGTGGTGACAATGAGCATACTACAAGAGCCCCGGAGAAGAGGAGGAGCATATTGAAGGAGCCACCATGGTGGAGGATGAGGAGACTGCAGGCCACGATGGATGGGGAGGAGACTAGAAGAGCCACAGTGGTGGAGGATGAGGAGACTACAAGAGCTACGGTGGAGGAGGAGGGGCATATCGCACGAGCCACGGCCGTGGTGGAGGATGAGGATGCAGTGCAGCCAGTGGAGGAGGAGGAGACTACAAGACCCACATTGCATGTGGAGGACGAGCATATTGCAGCGACCACGCCATCATGGTGGAGGATGAGGAAACTACAGGAGCCAAGATGGAGGAGGAGGAGACTACACGAGCCACGGTGGAGGAGACTGCAGTGCTACCCACACGCGTGGTGAAGGAGGAGGAGACTACAGAGCCACGGTGGCGGAGGAGACTCCAGACTACCCAAGATGGTGGAAGAGGAGCATACTACAAGAGCCACGAATGGTGGACGAGGAGAATATGCACGCTACGGTGATGGAGGAAGAGGAGGAGACTCCAACAAAGCAGCCACAATGGTCAAGAAGGAGGAGGAGACCTAGTAGAAACCACGGTGGTGGTGGAGGAGGTGGAGACTCCAACATGCGCTGCACCGACGGTGGTGGAGGATGAGGAGTCTCAAACAACATCAACGGTGGTGATTCCGGAGGAGGAGACTCTAGCGGTGACGCTGGTGGATCCGAGGAGGAGACTCTAGCAGATCCATGGTGTTGGAGGATCGTGAAGAGGCGCATGTTTGAGCCACGGTGATGAGGAGACTCAAAGACTACCCAAGATGGTGGAAGAGGAGCATACTACAGTGAGCCACAGAATGGTGGAGGAGGGGCATATCGCACGAGCCACGGTGATGGAGGAAGAGGAGGAGACTCCAACAGCAGCCACAATGGTCAAGAAGGAGGAGGAGACCTAGTAGAAACCACGGTGGTGGTGGAGGAGGTGGAGACTCCAACATGCGCCGTGCCGACGGTGGTGGAGGATGAGGAGGAGTCTCAAACAACATCAACGGTGGTGATTCCGGAGGAGGAGACTCTAGCGGTGTGACTGGTGGATCCGAAGGAGGAGACTCTAGCAAGATCCATGGTGTTGGAGGATCGGGAAGAGGCGCATGTTTCGTGAGCCACTAAGGTGGATATTTCATACGTAATCTACAACGGAGAGTAGCTCAAAATTAGGGCCCATGATAGAGGAGACTCTAGAATTAGAATCGACGGAGGAGACTCTAGAATCCATGCATATGGCGGCGAAGAGTCCAAAATCGACTCCATGGCGGAGGAGAGTCCGGAATCAAAATCCACGGTGGAGGAGACTCCAAAACCAAAATCCACTGGCAGAAGGATACAAAATGTATTTTGTCAAATATCCAAAGCCTCTTGAAAGTTCATACAATGGAAAAATTGCATCAAAGGAGCTTGAAGTGAAGTGGTATGGAGTGCGAGATGTTTTACATGCCGGAGTTGTATTCAAAAGGTATGAGAAGGACAACGTGCTCACTATGTTGAAAAGCAGGTAGCAACTAGCTCAACTCATGAGTTAGACCTTGCTAAACTACAAAGACAAAAACTAGCTTAGAACAAGAGATAAACACTTCAACAAGAAAGGGAATTAGAAAATGAAAAGCAATGAAAGCATATCAAGAGCTCCAAGCATTGCACAGGAGAAGAATGCGGAGCATGAAGCATACAATGAAAATCGCAAAGGGATCGAAATATTATGTTATTGGCAAAAGAAAAGGACAAGGCGCACTTGAGGTGGAATGTAAAAGCAAGTGAAACATTTTTTCCTTGTGGAATGCTAGTAGCTCAACATTTCAAATCGTTATATTTGTGCGAATGAGTTGAGAACATTGTATCGACTAGGCACCGCAGACGGAAGAACACTATCGGATGAAGAGTTGTTATCTTTGAAATTTGAAATACCGGAAGATCCACCAAGTGCTTCCTGACCTTCAATGTATAAAAATATTGATGATCTGATTCCAATAGGCTTAAAAATGTTGCACAAGAAGAAAATTCGGACTACAGGCATCCACCGCATTGCCCAAGAAGGACTAGGCATCCACCGCATTGCCCAAGAAGGATTAGGCATCCACCACATTGCCCAAAAGGGACAACAGCATCAACGACATTGACTAGAAAGGGACTACAAACATCCACAATTGAAAGTATCAGTCGCATCCACGTGACCGCCATTGCAAGAAGGACTGGCATCCATAGTTGAAAGTATACAGGCTCCATCCACGGCACCGCCATTGCCCAAAGAGGGACTACGGTGCATCCGCAGCTGAAAGTATACAAGGCATCCACATCCGCCATTGCCCAAAGAGGGACTACAGCATCCACAGCTAAAAGTATACAGTGCTCCATCCACATCTCCGCCATTGCCCAAAGAGGGACTACGAGGCATCCACAACTAAAAGTACACATGCTCCATCCACAGCCCGCCATTGCCCAAAGAGGGACTACAAGCATCCACAGTTGAAAGTATACAGCATCCACCGCATTGCCCAAAAGGACTACTGGCATCTATGTTATTGATTGGAAAGGACTACAGGCATCCACAGCCACCATTGCCGGCGCCCAAGAAGGTCTCTGAGCATCCACGACACCCCGCGGAGGAGCCAGACATCCACGACACCACTTAGGTTGACTCGCATGGAGAAGCAAAACAAAAAGTCACAAAAGAGCAAAAGTCTATCGATCAACATGGAAAGAAAAGATATGATTACAACTCGAATGCCAATATTTTTCGTGCTTAGAAGTTGATGATGGTTGCGAAATGGATGGCATGTCATCAATTCCAAAGTCGGGAGGTTGTGAGAAAAACAACTCATGGGGTCTCAAAGGCCCATGTTGACAAAGCAAATTCGTGTTTTGGATGTCGATCGGGTAAAATGCAATAATTCACTAGCCTTGAAGATATCAATGCCTATTGGGGACGAAGATACATTTTTGATAAGGACTCTCAAAAGAACTTCAATGCAATTCTTGGTGCCAACCATTTCCATGACACATGTCTACTTCCTAATGAAGACCCTTTGAATGCCATGCATTCTAGAGCACAGCAAGGCCTCATAAGGCAAGTGGTCACAAGGCTTCAAAGAAAAAGGAGAGTTATTGGTCCGGATCAAGAAAAAGTCTTCATATGCATGTTTTGGTCCCGATCAAGAAAAAGTCTTCATATGCATGTTTTGGAGCACGTGGTTGGATTTTCCTAGCTATTTTTATTGTTATTGGTGTGATGATTGCCTATATGTGCTTTTCACGTTAAGTTTTCGAATGACTCAAGCAAGTTTATTTTTGTAGTACTGTCGCTATGATGTAAGCAAGTTCACTTGAAAATACTCCCTATGTTCTCAAATTTTTAATTTTATTTTCACCAAGAGATGAGTTTTTTCATATCTTTGTCTTATTACAAATTCCATGTATTGCTCTGCTTAGTATGGTGCTAGTTTGTTTGAACAACTTAGATGGTTGGGGGATCGGGAGGGAGGGCAGGTAAACCATCGAGCTATGCTACCTCCCATAGCATCGATCCCACGTGTATTGTCGCGGTTCAGTATATCCTACATATGGCACCGTTCAGTAGAATTCTTAACATGCAGATTTTGTTACAAGCATGCCTTCACATGTAAAGACCATCAAGTAGTAGATCCTCCAAAAGGAAACCTTGTACTTCTAAGTCCATCAAATACTAAGCCCATCCAAGAAAACCAATACCACCAATATGACCAGTTCACTGGTTTATCATAGAATAATCTTCCAATCCATACATTCTTATTAAATTTGAGCATACATTTCACTTACCTTAAGCTCCAAAGCTAGCCTTTTCTATAAGCCGCAGACTTGCCATAATTGCATTGCTAATTTTGGGACTCCTTACAACGACATGTATGGACACCCCTATAGGCAACATTCTCTCTATAAATTACATAGTAATATATATAAGCGTGTTTCCAAGCATATAACTACTTCTATAAGCATGACTTGTTAATGTATATAGTTCTTAGTTTACCTCATTTTATTTTCTTATTGTATTTCACGGTTCTTATTTCTAGCTTTATACAACTATTTTAGGGATGGTTCTAAGTTAGAAGTTCATACCCTATATGAGGATATAGGCTAGTACAAAGTCAAAGCAAGACTACATACTCCAAGAAAAAAATCTCGATAGTTCACACTATTGTGCTATATATGTAAATACAACATTTGATTGAGCTCAAGAAGCTTTATGAGTTACTTGAGTTTTTTCGAATCAAAATTATTCGCCATCGGTCAAATCTCCCTTGTACGAAATCAAACTTGTGACCTAGTTGCCTAAATGTCGTGGGGCATCAAGATGAGCACGATGGAGAAGACTTCAAAAGCCGCGGTGTTAGAGGAGACTACAAGACCCACCGTAGTGGAGGAGACTCAGCACCCACGATGGTGGAGACTCTAGCGCCCATGGTGGTGGAGGAGTCAACAGGACCCAAGGTGATGGCGGAGGAGGAGACTGCAAGAGCCATGGCGGTGGCCGAGCTCAAGACTCTAGCATCCTGTGGGGAAGAGGAGGAGACTAGTACAACAAGAGCTGCATGGTGGAGAAGGAGGAGCATACTACAGAGCCACAGTCATGGTGGAGGCGGAGGAGACTCAGCAGCACAGTGGAGGAGGAGGAGCATCTGCAAGAGCCATAGTCATGGTGGAGGAGGAGGAGCATCAGAGCCACAGTCATGTTGGAGGCAGGAGACTCCAGCAGCCACAGTGGAGGAGGAGGAGACTACAGAGCCACAGTCATGGTGGAGGAGGAGGAGACTACAAGAGCTACGGTGGAGGAGGAGGAGCATATTGCAGCACCACGGTCATGGTGGAGGATGAGGAGACTCCAGCAGCAGCCTGGGAGGAGGAGGAGCATCGCACGAGCCATAGTCATGGTGGAGGAGGAGGAGACTACAAGAGCTACGGTGGAGGAGGAGGAGCATATTGCACCCACGGTCATGTTGGAGGCAGGAGACTCCGCAGCCACAGTGGAGGAGGAGGAGACTACAAGAGCCACGGTGGTGGGCGATGAGGAAACTATAAGAACCACGTGCAGACAATGAGCATACTACAAGAGCCCCGGAGAAGAGGAGGAGCATATTGAAGGAGCCACGGTCATGGTGGAGGATGAGGAGGCTGAAGCCACGATGGATGGGGAGGAGACTAGAAGAGCCAGTGGTGGAGGATGAGGAGACTACAAGAGCCACGGTGGAGGAGGAGGCATACGCACGAGCCACGGTGGTGGAGGATGAGCATCGCAGTGCACCACGGTGGAGGAGGAGGAGACTACAAGACCCACATTGCATGTGGAGGACGAGCATATTGCAGCCACGCTCATGGTGGAGGATGAGGAAACTACAGAGCCAAGATGGAGGAGGAGGAGACTACACGAGCCACGGTGGTGGAGGAGACTGCAGTGCTACCCACACGCGTGGTGAAGGAGGAGGAGACTACAGGAGCCACGGTGGCGGAGGAGACTCAGACTACCCAAGATGGTGGAAGAGGAGCATACTACAGGAGCCACGAATGGTGGACGAGGAGAATATTACAGACGCTACGGTGATGGAGGAAGAGGAGGAGACTCCAACAGCAGCCACAATGGTCAAGAAGGAGGAGGAGACCCTAGTAGAAACCACGGTGGTGGTGGAGGAGGTGGAGACTCAACATGCGCTGCACCGACGGTGGTGGAGGATGAGGAGGAGTCTCAAACAACATCAACGGTGGTGATTCGGAGGAGGAGACTCTAGCGCCGTGACTGGTGGATCCGGGAGGAGACTCTAGCGTATCCATGGTGTTGGAGGATCGGGAAGAGGCGCATGTTTCAGAGCCACGGCCAAGGTGGATATTTCATACTAATCTACAACGGAGAGTAGCTCAAAATTAGGGCCCATGATAGAGGAGACTCTAGAATTAGAATCGATGAGGAGACTCTAGAATCCATGCATATGGCGTGAAGAGTCCAAAATCGACTCCATGGCGGAGGAGAGTCGGAATCAAAATCCACGGTGGAGGAGACTCCAAAACCAAAATCCACTGAAGGATACAAAATGTATTTTGTCAAATATCCAAAGCCTCTTGAAAGTTCATACAATGGAAAAATTGCATCAAAGGAGCTTGAAGTGAAGTGGTATCTGGAGTGCGAGATGTTTTACATGCTGGAGTTGTATTCAAAAGGTATGAGAAGGACAACGTGCTCACTATGTTGAAAGCTCGTGCAACTAGCTCAACTCATGAGTTAGACCTTGCTAAACTACAAAGACAAAAACTAGCTTAGAACAAGAGATAAAACTTCAACAAGAAGGGAATTAGAAATGAAAAGCAACAGAAGCATATCAAGAGCTCCAAGCATTGCACAGGGAGAAGAATGCGGAGCATGAAGCATACAATGAAAATCGCAAAGGGATCGTAAATATTATGTTATTGGCAAAAGAAAAGGACAAGGCTGCACTTGAGGTGGAATGTAAAAGCAAGTCGAAACATTTTTTCCTTGTGGAATGCTAGTAGCTCAACATTTCAAATCGTTATATTTGTGCGAATGAGTTGAGAACATTATCGACTAGGCACCGCAGACGGAAGAACACTATCGGATGAAGAGTTGTTATCTTTGAAATTTGAAATACGGAAGATCCACCGGCTTCCCGGACCTTCAATGTATAAAAATATTGATGATCTGATTCCAATAGGCTTAAAAATGTTGCACAAGAAGAAAATTATGGACTACGGGCATCCACCGCATTGCCCAAGAAGGGACTACAGGCATCCACCGCATTGCCCAAGAAGGGATTACAGTATCCACCACATTGCCCAAAAGGGACAACAGGCATCAACGACATTGACTAGAAAGGGACTACAAACATCCACAATTGAAAGTATACAGGCATCCACGGCACCGCCATTGCAAGAAGGACTAGCATCCATAGTTGAAAGTGCAGGCTCCATCCACGCGCCGCCATTGCCCAAAGAGGGACTACATCCAGCTTGAAAGTATACAGGCATCCACAGCTCCGCCATTGCCCAAAGAGGGACTACAGGCATCCACTAAAAGTATATGTGCTCCATCCACATCTCCGCCATTGCCCAAAGAGGGACTACAGGCATCCACAACTAAAAGTACACATGCTCCATCCACAGCCCGCCATTGCCCAAAGAGGGACTACAAGCATCCACAGTTGAAAGTATACAGCATCCACCGCATTGCCCAAAAGGGACTGCATCTATGTTATTGATTGGAAAGGGACTACAGGCATCCACAGGCGCCACCATTGCCGGTGCCCCAAAGAAGGTCTACAGGTGCATCCACGACAATTCCCGGAGGAGCTAGACATCCACGACACCACTTAGGTTGACTCGCATGGAGAAGCAAAACAAAAAGTCACAAAAGAGCAAAAGTCTATCGATCAACATGGAAAGAAAAGATATGATTACAACTCGAATGCCAATATTTTTCGTGCTTAGAAGTTGATGATGGTTGCGAAATGGATGGCATGTCATCAATTCCAAAGTCGCATCGGAGGTTGTGAGAAAAAACAACTCATGGGGTCTCAAAGGCCCATGTTGACAAAGCAAATTCGTGTTTGGATGCTGATCGGGTAAAATGCAATAATTCACTAGCCTTGAAGATATCAATGCCTATTGGGGACGAAGATACATTTTTGATAAGGACTCTCAAAAGAACTTCAATGCAATTCCGGTGCCAACCATTTCCATGACACATGTCTACTTCCTAATGAAGACCCTTTGAATGCCATGCATTCTAGAGCAATAGCAAGGCCTCATAAGGCAAGTGGTCACAAGGCTTCAAAGAAAAAGGAGAGTTGCACAGTCCGGATCAAGAAAACAGTCTTCATATGCATGTTTTGGTCCCGATCAAGAAAAAGTCTTCATATGCATGTTTTGGAGCACGTGGTTGGATTTTCCTAGCTATTTTTATTGTTATTGGTGTGATGATTGCCTATATGTGCTTTTCACGTTAAGTTTTCGAATGACTCAAGCAAGTTTATTTTTGTAGCACGGTGTCGCTATGATGTAAGCAAGTTCACTTGAAAAATACTCCCTATGTTCTCAAATTTTTAATTTTATTTTCACAAGAGATGAGTTTTTTCATATCTTTGTCTTATTACAAATTCCATGTATTGCTCTGTTTAGTATGGTGCTAGTTTGTTTGAACAACTTAGATGGTTGGGGGATCGGGAGGAGGGTACGGTAACCATCGAGCTATGCTACCTCCCATAGCATCGATCCCACGTGTATTGTCGTTGTCTAGTATATCCTACATATGGCACGGTTCAGTAGAATTCTTAACATGCGATTTTGTTACAAGCATGCCTTCACATGTAAAGACCATCAAGTAGTAGATCCTCCAAAAGGAAACCTTGTACTTCTAAGTCCATCAAATACTAAGCCCATCCAAGAAAACCAATACCACCAATATGACCAGTTCCTGGTTTATCATAGAATAATCTTCCAATCCATACATTCTTATTAAATTTGAGCATACATTTCACTTACCTTAAGCTCCAAAGCTAGCCTTTTCTATAAGCCGCAGACTTGCCATAATTGCACGATTGCTAATTTTGGGACTCCTTACAACGACACATGTATGGACTACCCCTATAGGCAACATTCTCTCTATAAATTACATAGTAATATATATAAGCGTGTTTCCAAGCATATAACTACTTCTATAAGCATGACTTGTTAATGTATATAGTTCTTAGTTTACCTCATTTTATTTTCTTATTGTATTTTCACTTGGTTCTTATTTCTAGCTTTATACAACTATTTTAGGGATGGTTCTAAGTTAGGAAGTTCATACCCCTATATGAGGATATAGGCTAGTACAAAGTCAAAAGCGACTACATACTCCAAGAAAAATCTCGATAGTTCACACTATTGTGCTATATATGTAAATACAACATTTGATTGAGCTCAAGAAGCTTTATGAGTTACTTGAGTTTTTTCGAATCAAAATTATTCGCCTTCGGTCAAATCTCCCTTGTCGTAAATCAAACTTGTGACCTAGTTGCCTAAATCGTGGGGCATCAAGATGAGCACGATGGAGAAGACTTCAAAAGCGGTGTTAGAGGAGACTACAAGACCCACCGTAGTGGAGGAGACTCTAGCACCCACGATGGTGGAGAGACTCTAGCGCCCATGGTGGTGGAGGAGTCAACAGGACCCAAGGTGATGGCGGAGGAGGAGACTGCAAGAGCCATGGCGGTGGCCGAGCTCAAGACTCTAGCATCCACTGGGGGAAGAGGAGGAGACTAGTACAACAAGAGCCTGCATGGTGGAGAAGGAGGAGCATACTACAGAGCCACAGTCATGGTGGAGGCGGAGGAGACTCAGCAGCCATGGTGGAGGAGGAGGAGCATCTGCAAGAGCCATAGTCATGGTGGAGGAGGAGGAGCATCTGCAGAGCCACAGTCATGGTGGAGGAGGAGGAGACTGCAAGAGCCACAGTGGAGGAGGAGGAGCGTCACGAGCCATAGTCATGGTGGAGGAGGAGGAGACTACAAGAGCTACGGTGGAGGAGGAGGAGCATATTGCAGCACCCACGGTCATGTTGGAGGCAGAGGAGACTCCAGCAGCAGCCTGTGGAGGAGGAGGAGCATCTTGCACGAGCCATAGTCATGGTGGAGGAGGAGGAGACTACAAGAGCTACGGTGGAGGAGGAGGAGCATATTGCAGCACCCACGGTCATGTTGGAGGCAGAGGAGACTCCAGCAGCCACAGTGGAGGAGGAGACTACAAGAGCCACGGTGGTGGACGATGAGGAAACTATAAGAACCACGTGCAGACAATGAGCATACTACAAGAGCCCCGGAGAAGAGGAGGAGCATATTGAAGGAGCCACGGTCATGGTGGAGGATGAGGAGACTGCAGGCCACGATGGATGGGGAGGAGGAGACTAGTACAACAAGAGCCTGCATGGTGGAGAAGGAGGAGCATACTACAGAGCCACAGTCATGGTGGAGGCGGAGGAGACTCAGCAGCAGTGGAGGAGGAGGAGCATCTGCAAGAGCCATAGTCATGGTGGAGGAGGAGGAGCATCTGCAGAGCCAGTCATGTTGGAGGCGAGGAGACTCCAGCCAGTGGAGGAGGAGCGTCGCACGAGCCATAGTCATGGTGGAGGAGGAGGAGACTACAAGAGCTACGGTGGAGGAGGAGGAGCATATTGCAGCACCCACGGTCATGTTGGAGGCGAGGAGACTCCAGCAGCCACAGTGGAGGAGGAGGAGCATCGCACGAGCCATAGTCATGGTGGAGGAGGAGGAGACTACAAGAGCTACGGTGGAGGAGGAGGAGCATATGCAGCACCCACGGTCATGTTGGAGGCAGAGGAGACTCAGCAGCCACGTGGAGGAGGAGGAGACTACAAGAGCCACGGTGGTGGGCGATGAGGAAACTATAAGAACCACGGTGACAATGAGCATACTACAAGAGCCCCGGAGAAGAGGAGGAGCATATTGAAGGAGCCACGGTCATGGTGGAGGATGAGGAGACTGCAGGCCACGATGGATGGGGAGGAGACTAGAAGAGCCACAGTGGTGGAGGATGAGGAGACTACAAGAGCCACGGTGGAGGAGGGGCATCGCACGAGCCACAGTCGTGGTGGAGGATGAGGAGGCTGCAGTGCAGCCACGGTGGAGGAGGAGGAGACTACAAGACCCACATTGCATGTGGAGGACGAGCATATTGCAGCCGACCACGCTCATGGTGGAGGATGAGGAAACTACAGAGCCAAGTGGTGGAGGATGAGGAGACTACAAGAGCCACGGTGGAGGAGGAGGGGCATCTTGCACGAGCCACGGCCGTGGTGGAGGAGGAGGCTGCAGTGCAGCCACGGTGGAGGAGGAGGAGACTACAAGACCCACATTGCATGTGGAGGACGAGCATATTGCAGCCGACCACGCTCATGGTGGAGGATGAGGAGACTACAGGAGCCAAGATGGAGGAGGAGGAGACTACACGAGCCACGGTGGTGGAGGAGGCTGCAGTGCTACCCACACGCGTGGTGAAGGAGGAGGAGACTACAGGAGCCACGGTGGCGGAGGAGACTCCAGACTACCCAAGATGGTGGAAGAGGAGCATACTACAGAGCCACAGAATGGTGGTGGACGAGGAGAATATTACAGGCCTACGGTGATGGAGGAAGAGGAGGAGACTCCAAGCAGCCACAATGGTCAAGAAGGAGGAGGAGACCCTAGTAGAAACCACGGTGGTGGTGGAGGAGGAGGAGACTACAAGAGCCATGGTGGAGGAGGAGCATCTGCAAGAGCCACGGTGGTGGAGGATGAGGAGGAGTCTCAAACAACATCAACGTGGTGATTCGGAGGAGGAGACTCTAGCGGTGGTGGATCCGAAGGAGGGACTCTAGCAGATCCATGGTGTTGGAGGATCGGGAAGAGGCGCATGTTTGAGAGCCACAGAATGGTGGACGAGGAGAATATTACGACGCTACGGTGATGGAGGAAGAGGAGGAGACTCAACAGAGCCACAATGGTCAAGAAGGAGGAGGAGACCCTAGTAGAAACCACGGTGGTGGTGGAGGAGGTGGAGACTCCAACATGCGCCGCACCGACGGTGGTGGAGGATGAGGAGGAGTCTCAAACAACATCAACGTGGTGATTCCGGAGGAGGAGACTCCAGCAGCCACGGTGGATCCGAAGGAGGGACTCTAGCAGATCCATGGTGTTGGAGGATCGGGAAGAGGCGCATGTTTGAGCCACGGCGAAGGTGGATATTTCATATCTGAATCTACAACGGAGAGTAGCTCAAAATTAGGGCCCATGATAGAGGAGACTCTAGAATTAGAATCCGGAGGAGACTCTAGAATCCATGCATATGGCGAAGAGTCCAAAATCGACTCCATGGCGGAGGAGAGTCCGAATCAAAATCCACGGTGGAGGAGACTCCACAACCAAAATCCACAGAAGGATACAAAATGTATTTTGTCAAATATCCAAAGCCTCTTGAAAGTTCATACAATGGAAAAATTGCATCAAAGGAGCTTGAAGTGAAGTGGTATCTGAGTGCGAGATGTTTTACATGCTGGAGTTGTATTCAAAAGGTATGAGAAGGACAACGTGCTCACTATGTTGAAAAGCACTCGTGCAACTAGCTCAACTCATGAGTTAGACCTTGCTAAACTACAAAGACAAAAACTAGCTTAGAACAAGAGATAAAACAGCTTCAACAAGAAGGGAATTAGAAAATGAAAAGCAATGAGCATATCAAGAGCTCCAAGCATTGCAGAGAAGAATGCGAGCATGAAGCATACAATGAAAATCGCAAAGGGATCAAATATTATGTTATTGGCAAAAGAAAAGGACAAATGCACTTGAGGTGGAATGTAAAAAGCAAGTCGAAACATTTTTTCCTTGTGGAATGCTAGTAGCTCAACATTTCAAATCGTTATATTTGTGCGAATGAGTTGAGAACATTATCGACTAGGCACCGCAGACGGAAGAACACTATCGGATGAAGAGTTGTTATCTTTGAAATTTGAAATACCGGAAGATCCACGTGCTTCTGACCATCAATGTATAAAAATATTGATGATACAGATTCAATAGGCTTAAAAATGTTGCACAAGAAGAAAATTATGGACTACGGGCATCCACCGCATTGCCCAAGAAGGACTACATCCACCGCATTGCCCAAGAAGGGATTACAGCATCCACCACATTGCCCAAAAGGGACAACAGCATCAACGACATTGACTAGAAAGGGACTACAAACATCCACAATTGAAAGTATACAGCTCCATCCACGGCACCGCCATTGCCCAAGAAGGACTACAGGCATCCATAGTTGAAAGTGTGGGCTCCATCCACAGGCGCCGCCATTGCCCAAAGAGGGACTACAGCATCCACAGTTGAAAGTATACAAGTGCATCCACAGCTCGCCATTGCCCAAAGAGGGACTACAGCATCCACTAAAAGTACAGCTCCATCCACATCTCCGCCATTGCCCAAAGAGGGACTACAGCATCCACAACTAAAAGTACACATGCTCCATCCAGCTCCGCCATTGCCCAAAGAGGGACTACAAGCATCCACAGTGGAGGAGACTCCACAACCAAAATCCACGGCAGAAGGATACAAAATGTATTTTGTCAAATATCCAAAGCCTCTTGAAAGTTCATACAATGGAAAAATTGCATCAAAGGAGCTTGAAGTGAAGTGGTATCAGGAGTGCGAGATGTTTTACATGCTGGAGTTGTATTCAAAAGGTATGAGAAGGACAACGTGCTCACTATGTTGAAAGCTCGTGCAACTAGCTCAACTCATGAGTTAGACCTTGCTAAACTACAAAGACAAAAACTAGCTTAGAACAAGAGATAAAACTTCAACAAGAAGGGAATTAGAAAATGAAAAGCAGAAAGCATATCAAGAGCTCCAAGCATTGCAGGAGAAGAATGCGAGCATGAAGCATACAATGAAAATCGCAAAGGGATCGAAATATTATGTTATTGGCAAAAGAAAAGGACAAGGCTGCACTTGAGGTGGAATGTAAAAAGCAAGTGAAACATTTTTTCCTTGTGGAATGCTAGTAGCTCAACATTTCAAATCGTTATATTTGTGCGAATGAGTTGAGAACATTGTATCGACTAGGCACCGCAGACGGAAGAACACTATCGGATGAAGAGTTGTTATCTTTGAAATTTGAAATACCGGAAGATCCACGTGCTTCTGACCATCAATGTATAAAAATATTGATGATACAGATTCAATAGGCTTAAAAATGTTGCACAAGAAGAAAATTGGACTACAGGCATCCACCATTGCCCAAGAAGGACTACAGGCATCCACCGCATTGCCCAAGAAGGGATTACAGGCATCCACATTGCCCAAAAGGGACAACAGCATCAACGACATTGACTAGAAAGGGACTACAAACATCCACAATTGAAAGTATCTGCATCCACGGCACCGCCATTGCAGAAGGACTACGCATCCATAGTTGAAAGTGTGGGCTCCATCCAGGCGCCATTGCCCAAAGAGGGACTACAGCATCCAGCTGAAAGTATACAAGCCGCATCCACCGCCATTGCCCAAAGAGGGACTGAGGCATCCACGGCTAAAAGTATAGCTCCATCCACATCTCCGCCATTGCCCAAAGAGGGACTACAGCATCCACAACTAAAAGTACACATGCTCCATCCACAGCTCCGCCATTGCCCAAAGAGGGACTACAAGCATCCACGGTGGAGGAGACTCCACAACCAAAATCCACGGCAGAAGGATACAAAATGTATTTTGTCAAATATCCAAAGCCTCTTGAAAGTTCATACAATGGAAAAATTGCATCAAAGGAGCTTGAAGTGAAGTGGTATCAGGAGTGCGAGATGTTTTACATGCTGGAGTTGTATTCAAAAGGTATGAGAAGGACAACGTGCTCACTATGTTGAAAGCGGCTCGTGCAACTAGCTCAACTCATGAGTTAGACCTTGCTAAACTACAAAGACAAAAACTAGCTTAGAACAAGAGATAAAACAGCTTCAACAAGAAGGGAATTAGAAAATGAAAAGCAAGAGCTCCAAGCATTGCAGAGAAGAATGCGGAGCATGAAGCATACAATGAAAATCGCAAAGGGATCGAAATATTATGTTATTGGCAAAAGAAAAAGGACAAGGCTGCACTTGAGGTGGAATGTAAAAAGCAAGTCGAAACATTTTTTCCTTGTGGAATGCTAGTAGCTCAACATTTCAAATCGTTATATTTGTGCGAATGAGTTGAGAACATTGTATCGACTAGGCACTGCAGACGGAAGAACACTATCGGATGAAGAGTTGTTATCTTTGAAATTTGAAATACCGGAAGATCCACCGTGCTTCTCGGACCATCAATGTATAAAAATATTGATGATCTGATTCAATAGGCTTAAAAATGTTGCACAAGAAGAAAATTACGGACTACGAGGCATCCACCGCATTGCCCAAGAAGGACTGAGGCATCCACCGCATTGCCCAAGAAGGGATTACAGCATCCACCACATTGCCCAAAAGGGACAACAGGCATCAACGACATTGACTAGAAAGGGACTACAAACATCCACAATTGAAAGTATCTGCATCCACGGCACCGCCATTGCAGAAGGACTACAGCATCCATAGTTGAAAGTGTCAGGCTCCATCCAGGCGCCGCCATTGCCCAAAGAGGGACTACAGGCATCCACAGTTGAAAGTATACAAGTGCATCCAGCTCGCCATTGCCCAAAGAGGGACTACAGCATCCACGGCTAAAAGTATAGCTCCATCCATCTCCGCCATTGCCCAAAGAGGGACTACAGGCATCCACAACTAAAAGTACACATGCTCCATCCATCCGCCATTGCCCAAGAGGGACTACAAGCATCCACAGTTGAAAGTATACAGGCATCCACCGCATTGCCCAAAAGGGACTGAGGCATCTATGTTATTGATTGGAAAGGGACTACAGCATCCACAGGCGCCACCATTGCGGTGCCCCAAAGAAGGTCTACAGGCATCCACGACAATTCCCGGAGGAGCTACGGACATCCACGACACCACTTAGGTTGACTCGCATGGAGAAGCAAAACAAAAAGTCACAAAGAGCAAAAGTCTATCGATCAACATGGAAAGAAAAGATATGATTACAACTCGAATGCCAATATTTTTCGTGCTTAGAAGTTGATGATGGTTGCGAAATGGATGGCATGTCATCAATTCCAAAGTCGGGAGGTTGTGAGAAAAAACAACTCATGGGGTCTCAAAGGACCATGTTGACAAAGCAAATTCGTGTTTTGGATGCTGATCGTAAAAATGCAATAATTCACTAGCCTTGAAGATATCAATGCCTATTGGGGACGAAGATACATTTTTGATAAGGACTCTCAAAAGAACTTCAATGCAATTCTGGTGCCAACCATTTACATGACACATGTCTACTTCCTAATGAAGACCCTTTGAATGCCATGCATTCTAGAGCAATAACAAGGCCTCATAAGGCAAGTGGTCACAAGGCTTCAAAGAAAAAGGGAGAGTTACTTTGGTGGATCAAGAAAAAGTCTTCATATGCATGTTTTGGAGCACGTGGTTGGATTTTCCTAGCTATTTTATTGTTATTGGTGTGATGATTGCCTATATGTGCTTTTTACATTTGGAGTTGTATTCAAAAGGTATGAGAAGGACAACGTGCTCACTATGTTGAAAGCTCGTGCAACTAGCTCAACTCATGAGTTAGACCTTGCTAAACTACAAAGACAAAAACTAGCTTAGAACAAGAGATAAAACTTCAACAAGAAGGGAATTAGAAAATGAAAAGCAGAAAGCATATCAAGAGCTCCAAGCATTGCAGGAGAAGAATGCGAGCATGAAGCATACAATGAAAATCGCAAAGGGATCGAAATATTATGTTATTGGCAAAAGAAAAAGGACAAGGCTGCACTTGAGGTGGAATGTAAAAAGCAAGTGAAACATTTTTTCCTTGTGGAATGCTAGTAGCTCAACATTTCAAATCGTTATATTTGTGCGAATGAGTTGAGAACATTGTATCGACTAGGCACTGCAGACGGAAGAACACTATCGGATGAAGAGTTGTTATCTTTGAAATTTGAAATACCAGAAGATCCACCAGTGCTTCTCGGACCATCAATGTATAAAAATATTGATGATACAGATTCCAATAGGCTTAAAAATGTTGCACAAGAAGAAAATTCTGGACTACAGGCATCCACCGCATTGCCCAAGAAGGACTGGCATCCACCGCATTGCCCAAGAAGGGATTACAGGCATCCACCACATTGCCCAAAAGGGACAACAGGCATCAACGACATTGACTAGAAAGGGACTACAAACATCCACAATTGAAAGTATCTGAGCTGCATCCACGGCGCCGCCATTGCCCAAGAAGGACTACAGCATCCATAGTTGAAAGTGTCTGTGCTCCATCCAGGCGCCGCCATTGCCCAAGAGGGACTACGAGGCATCCATTGAAAGTATACAAGTGCATCCACAGCCCGCCATTGCCCAAAGAGGGACTACTGAGGCATCCACTAAAAGTATCAGGCTCCATCCATCTCCGCCATTGCCCAAAAGGGACAACAGGCATCCACAACTAAAAGTACACATGCTCCATCCACAGCCCGCCATTGCCCAAAGAGGGACTACAAGCATCCACAGTTGAAAGTATACAGGCATCCACCGCATTGCCCAAAAGGGACTGCATCTATGTTATTGATTGGAAAGGGACTACAGGCATCCACAGGCCACCATTGCGGTGCCCCAAAGAAGGTCTACAGGCATCCACGACAATTCCAGCGGAGGAGCTAGACATCCACGACACCACTTAGGTTGACTCGCATGGAGAAGCAAAACAAAAAGTCACAAAGAGCAAAAGTCTATCGATCAACATGGAAAGAAAAGATATGATTACAACTCGAATGCCAATATTTTTTCGTGCTTAGAAGTTGATGATGGTTGCGAAATGGATGGCATGTCATCAATTCCAAAGCTGTCGGGAGGTTGTGAGAAAAAAACAACTCATGGGGTCTCAAAGGACCATGTTGACAAAGCAAATTCGTGTTTGGATGCTGATCAGGGTAAAAAATGCAATAATTCACTAGCCTTGAAGATATCAATGCCTATTGGGGACGAAGATACATTTTTTGATAAGGACTCTCAAAAGAACTTCAATGCAATTCCTGGTGCCAACCATTTACATGACACATGTCTACTTCCTAATGAAGACCCTTTGAATGCCATGCATTCTAGAGCAATAGCAAGGCCTCATAAGGCAAGTGGTCACAAGGCTTCAAAGAAAAAAGGGAGAGTTGCGCCTGGTCCGGATCAAGAAAAAAAGTCTTCATATGCATGTTTTGGAGCACGTGGTTGGATTTTCCTAGCTATTTTTATTGTTATTGGTGTGATGATTGCCTATATGTGCTTTTTACATTAAGTTTTCGAATGACTCAAGCAAGTTTATTTTTTGTAGTGCGGTGTCGCTATGATTTAAGCAAGTTCACTTGCAAAATACTCCCTATGTTCTCGAATTTTTAATTTTATTTTCACTGAAGAGATGAGGTTTTTTTTTCATATCTTTGTCTTATTACAAATTCCATGTATTGCCCTTTTTTCATATTATTGAAATTTTAAATGAAAATAGACATATCTAAGATGCATGGAAGGAACATGCATAGATATATCTATGTCTATTGCCACATCCTGTCCTTCCATGTCTATCTAAGTAAGGAGGCTTGCTCATAGTAGTGGTCGACTCCTTGCAAGGAGTGCCTAGCTTTATCTAACATGTGCCTGATTATTCCCGAGAAGTATAATGGCAGTGGTTGACTTCCTGCAAGGAGTGCCTACTCTATTTGACATGTGCCTGATTAGCCTTGGGAAGTGTAATTGCAAGACCTCAGGGTCCTACGTAGCTTGCCCTATCATGCCAAAGGCGACTGCAAGCAAGGCGCGCATTGGGTAAGCACCTTCACAGCCTGGGCACTTGCATGCCTTTCCTTATTTGATACCATGATGCCCAGCAAGCCTGTTGGTCGTGGCCAATTGCTTGTTGGAAGAAAAGTAGAAATAGGGGCCTTCCTTGTGACATGACGCTTACATAAATTAGTTTGCAGAAATCGTCTTATGGGCAGCTCAACCTGCCATCTCAATCAAGTTGCAGTAAGTTCACGGAGACTTCGATAAATTCCTCAAATCGAGTTCACGAAGTTCTATGGCGCAAGGCTGTCCCTTTCCTATTTCACAGCTTATTTTAGACTGCGGGTCTCCATTGCCCTTCAAAGGGCCCTCTTGACGGCAATCCTTCACAATGCGGCGACAGTAGGTGACGCTTCTTCCTCTTCCTTCGGGGGGGAGGGGGGGAGGGATTGGTTAATGCTAATCAAACACTAAACCCAAGTGCAGAGATTAGTGTCATACGGCATGACACCAGTTTGAACAAGAAAAATGTGAGATGTCTAAACTACCATATCCACAAGCTGTAGGCTGCTTAATATATGTTGCTAATTGGACTTGACCTGAAATATAATTCTCGGTCAGCCAAGTTAGTTAATTCGTACACAATTTCGGTACGATGCATTGGGTAGCAGTGAAGAGTATATATCGATGCTTAAAAGGAAACCCTAGGTTTAGGATATATTATACGAGGAATCCAAAACTACCTATAATACTAATTGGGTGTCTTGATGTCAATTGGGGATGTAACCCGATGACCGACAACCAAGTGAGTATAGTGCACTCGATGGCGACCAGACTTAATTTTGGGGAAGAAATTTTCTTGATAGTATATATTACACACAAAAGGAACGTACCATTCTATATATCGATAGCCAAGTTGTGATTGCTATGGTGGCTAATCGTCGGTTCCATGGTAGAACCAAACATATCGAGTTCGAATACCACTTCATACTTGAAGTAGTTTCGGATGGTAAAGCACATCTTACTTATATACTTACCAAAGATAGCGCGGCGATGTGTTGACTAAACCTGCGCAGAGATTAGTGTCATACGGCATGACACCAGTTTGAACAAGAAAAATGTGAGATGTCTAAACTACCATATCCACAAGCTGTAGGCTGCTTAATATATGTTGCTAATTGGACTTGACCTGAAATATAATTCTCGGTCAGCCAAGTTAGTTAATTCGTACACAATTTCGGTACGATGCATTGGGTAGCAGTGAAGAGTATATATCGATGCTTAAAAGGAAACCCTAGGTTTAGGATATATTATACGAGGAATCCAAAACTACCTATAATACTAATTGGGTGTGCTGATGTCAATTGGGGATGTAACCCCGATGACCGACAACCAAGAGTGAGTATAGTGCACTCTCGATGGCAGCCACAGACTTAATTTTGGGGAAGAAATTTTCTTGATAGTATATATTACACACAAAAGGAACGTACCATTCTATATATCGATAGCCAAGTTGTGATTGCTATGGTGGCTAATCGTCGGTTCCATGGTAGAACCAAACATATCGAGTTCGAATACCACTTCATACTTGAAGTAGTTTCGGATGGTAAAGCACATCTTACTTATATACTTACCAAAGATAGCGCAGCCGATGTGTTGACTAAACCTCTGCTCAAATTTCTACATTACAAACATTCAGCGAGTTTGAGAGTTCATGTATGTTTAAAAGTTGAGGAAATCAAAACAGTCAAGCTTAACACAAATATGAAAGACTAAGGATTACTTTACAAGTCAGTGGGAGAAGTTGTTCTCTTAAAAACTAAGGATTACTTTACAAGTCAGTGGGAGAAGTTGTTCTCTTAAAAACTAAGGATTACTTTACAAGTCAGAGGGAGAAATTATTCTCTTAAAAACCTACGGTGATCGACAACAACCCCACAACCTCGAATGTGAAGTCTGCATACAAAACTATGGAGACTTGTTTAAGCTCCAATAACCCGCTACCACGAATGTGAAGTCATATAAGACTATCGAGACTTGTTCAAGCTCCATTGCTTTTCTCTGAGTGGGAATGCTGACATAGAAACACACTTAGTATCTGCCAAGTCACACTTGAGACTCTGAATCCACATAACCCTTTACGAGGCCATCTGCTGAGTACATCCAGGGTGCACCATGTGGCTGGTGGTGTCACAACCTCAGCTCAAGTGCACATATGCTTGCAAACGGCGCCGAGACTCGAACTATGTTGGGTCATGGTGACCGTATGTGTGTAATGTGACTATCGCAGTTGCTGAAGACTTAGTTGACGAGCATCATCCTCTAAGTTCCGCATTGGGCATACACATTCGTAGCCTTACACTAGCATAAGCTCTAAAACAAACGTAACACCGGGATGACATTCCTATTGAAGAAGCTATGCATGAGCCATATGCTTTGAAACGTAGCACCGAAATTTGCCTCTTCAGAAATTATACTTGACTCTAGCTGCTACTTCCGCTATTGACTCCCAAACTGGCGCATGCTCAAGAATGTGTCTATGACTGACTCCCATATTGGCACATGGTTAAGAATGTCTCTATGACTGACTACTAAACTGGCACATGCTTGAGAATATGTCCATGAATGACTCACAAACTTCTATGACTGACTCCCAAACTGACACATGCTTAAGAATGTCTCCATGCCTTGTCTTATGCCTGCCTATTTCAATAGTCTATGTGTATGTGGAGTTCTTCTTCTCTTGTTGCATCACTCCCGCACTTGGTGCGACCTTGAACAAGTCATACAAGGATTCTGCTACATGTGGTGCGCCATTGTCTTTTTCACTTATGCTACATGTTCTGTGAGGCATAGAAGGCTTTCTATACGGTTTTTTAGTTTATAATTGCGGGATGGAATAAAAGAAAACTTCAAATTTCGTTTGGAAAGTCGAAGTAAAGCGGCAATAGGGCGATGGTGCCAATGGCGGACTGAAGGAACCTCACACCTTGCAACATTTGTGGAATCTGAGCATGTAGACTTCAGAAGGTGGGGATCCGGCGGTCGCTGTGAAATCACAGGCTTTTTTCCATCTTGTTCCTGCTTCTTATTCTGCGTGGTCGCAGGCCTGCAGCCTTGCTGGCGGGAGACTTGGAATTTTGTATCGCTGGTGATCATACTAAACCAGATGTGACGATCTCGGTTGCAGGGAACCGCGTGGCTGCCTCTTACGTGGGGTCAGGGCGATTGGCCGTTTCGTCTGTTGCCCCGGAATTCTGCGATTGCCTCGCTTGTTAGAGGCGCAGGCTGTTCGTTCTTGCTTTGCAGCCAACAGGAATGAAGGACGGGCTTTCGAAGAAGCATGAGGGCGTGTTTCCCGCTGGTCAAAGCAGGCCATTCTGAGAGTGTCATTTTTGTGCAAAGGCGGAAGTCATGGGATCGCTGTCCAAGTGCAAACGTGAGCTTGCAGCCTTCTGGGAGCCCCGGTGGAGGAGGAATTTGCTTATCGGGTGCACTGCCCTGGCTTTAGGTGGTTACGGGACCTACCGCGTATGCACATCCTCGTATGTTTCTCAAAAAAGGAGTCAAATGCAGAGTCTTCTGAATACCCTTTCAAATGTTGCTGAAGCTGCAGAGGTTGGGAGTAGCTGCACCAAATTGGTTTGTGCTGATCTGCATAGGTTTCTTGTCTCTGACGGTGACGAAGTTCCTCAGAGTTTGAGACAGCTGTTGAAGTTGGGGAGGTCAGAGGATGTGAAGGATACTTTGATGACCATGACCGCTGCCATTTCCCAAGGTATTCTGAAAGCTGGGCTGAGTTCTGGGAAGTCTATGAACGGGGAAACCAAAGCCACGGCTGGCCTGCAAGCAGCCAATGACGATGAAATTTTCAGACTGTATGTGGGAGGTGTGGGAGACACTGTTAGTCGCTTGGGCAGGATTACAGATATGGACACGGTGGGAACCCCGAAGCCATCTTCGTCTCAAAGGTCTTCAGTGTTCTCTAACAAGTCGCAGCAGATTGATGCCGCTGAATGTGAACATGTGAACGGAGTGGATCTGTTCAGGGAGTTTGTCAGTGAGTCTGAATGGATGGATGGAACATGGGGTTCAAGTCATCATAAGAATGCAAGAGATGGGGGAGTAAACTTGGATGACCGGCTTCCTGAAAGGATGCTTGGGAAACTTTTCAGCCCGGCAGGTACAGGGTTTGCCTCAGCCGTGGTTGGGAGTGCAACCAGAAACTTCATGATGTGTGTTCTTGAGTACTATAAGAGCACCAGTACAAGATCAAAACGACATGGAGCTCGCCTTGTAACCAGTTGTAGATATGATGCATCCCCGGACTCAGCGTCGGATGTGTCAGATGGTGAGTTGGATAATTCATGGGCACCAGTTGTTGAGAGTATTCTGGATTTTGCATGCAGCAGCAAGGGAAGACCCCTCATTTCAGAGTGCATCGAGACATTTGTGTCGACAGCTGTTACTGCCTACTTGGAAAAGACGAAAGATGTGAATGTATATGAGGAGTTAGTTGCAGGAATGACAAAACCTCGACATAGGGAGCCTGTGAAAGAAATACTTATATCAGTATGCTCCAGTGCTGTTCAGACTTTGGTGAGAACTTCCCATGAAGTTTTGTCCATCGGGTCATCAGGTCCTGAGGAAAGTGACCAGAGCCTTGATTCAGACCGAGAAATGGTGGATGAGAATTTTCTGCTGGATAATGGCAGCATGAACAGCAAGCTGTACAGGTACAAACGGAGCTTTCTTGAAGATGTTTCAAATGCAAGGACGTCAGAAATTTCGGATGGAAGTAGGTTCGGGACAGGTTCAAAGGGCAAACGAGAACTTGGGGAGGGCTCTACTTCTCAGCAACACCAGGGTTCAGAGAGTGCAGGAGGATCACAAAGGCACACACGTGGTTGGGTAGATGGATTGTCAAGGACACTAGCCATCCCGAGCAATCGCAAACTAGTGGTGGAGGTCGCAGGGACTGTGAGCGCAGAAGCTGTCAAGTCGTTTTGTGAGGCTGCCATTGCGACCTGGTTCTCTGCCTTGAACTCCAGCAGTAGGGGCCAAAGCTCAACAGGAATCAACCTTTCTGGGCAGAGGATTCTCTCTTTAGTCAGCGGAAATCTGGTACAACTTGAGAAGCAAGTTGGTCGGGTTGCCAAGGTTGCAGCAGCAAGGGCTTTGGTTGTGATGACGATATGTTTAGCTCTTTGCTTGCATGTTTTGTTGCTTAGTTCGGCTAAGCCTTTCAGCCAGGCTGTGTGAGAGGTGTCCTGGCTTGGACTACTTGAGTTGCATTGCGTTGCTGTACACAACCAGCATTCCATCGTTCGAAACTGTTTTTGATAATTGGTGAAGGGGGAAAAGGGAGACTTCGAGTTCCAAAAATTATTCATTTGTGTGATGTCACATTGTTCCAGACCTAGTCCAGGGAAGGTGCCTTGTATTCCAATGCAAAGGGGATCTTGTTGTCTACTTTGCTATGGGCTGCACCGTAGCAAGTTGTCGGAAAACAAGTACTGTTCTAGGTGACAAAGAGCGGCAGTCTTAAGCCAGCTCCGAGTTGAGAATTCAATGAATCAGCCACGTAAGTTTCAATGACAATTTTGCCTACCACCCAGCAGGGTTACAGGCAGGCTACTGTACAAAGCAAAAATGTAGCTGCAAAACTTCTTCTTCAATAGAAGAACAACATGAATAAATGGACAAGGCAACAGATGAAGGTACGACACTAGGTGATAACTGTTGGCTTAGAGCGGCCAGTGAACTGCTGTAGTTTCGAGAGCTTGAGAGCAACATCTGCATGATCCGTTCACAAGTTTAGTGCTGCTAGCCAACATGAACGTTTCCACTATAATTTATCGCCTGTGACAGGACTGTGAGAATACTACGTACCAATCAGAGGTTTTAGAGCAACTTGGGCATCGAG
This sequence comes from Anthoceros angustus, assembly GCA_010909165.1. Classification (NCBI taxonomy): domain Eukaryota; kingdom Viridiplantae; phylum Streptophyta; class Anthocerotopsida; order Anthocerotales; family Anthocerotaceae; genus Anthoceros; species Anthoceros angustus. Next base: position 854,454 of record MU008156.1, read on the forward strand.
ATCGTGCTTTTCTTTGTTGGGCTCGTATTGCTCAACGTACACCCTGATCGTCGCACCGGCAGAGCCAGTTCCCTGCGGCCAGCCACGGATTATGCAATGTTCATGCGTAAAAACATTGACCCATATCAAACTTGCAGGTGTAGAGGGTGCCCCTCACAGAAAGCCTGAAGATTATTCTGGAGCCATCCGTGAACACAAAGCGTATTCCCTGTTTGGACGACACACTTCCATCAACCTGCACGAAAAGCGGAGTCGTGTGGACTGGGTTAGAAATGTGCAACAAGAGCCAATTCCCAACATTGATTCGCTGGAGGATGACGTACGGGATCCGTGTAGCTAAAGTCATCTGCAAAGTCCAGTGAGTAACTACCTGCAGAGAAATCAAAGCAATATTATCGATGGAGTAAAGGCAAACAAATGTGCAAAGCATCCCCCCAATGGCAAAAGGTGGCCGAAGGATCTAACCATATTTATCTCCATGTTTGCTTTTTTTGATGATCTCTCTCAAATGGTCTACCATTTTGTTGGCTCCCTCGGATTCGCATTCCTGCGGACAGAACATCCGTGTCCACTCAGCAAAAGACAATCTCGAGAAAATCTGTTTTGATGAAGAAGTATGACGTTATCTTCCTTACCTCATAATCGTACCGTGAGAAGAAATTTCGTCCATAAATAGCCCAGTGTTCCTTTGCTACGTCTGCTACAGACACTAACTTCTCACCCACTTTCTTTCCTTTGTTCTTTTGCGCAACAATTGACAACCAGGCAAGCACAGCCCTGAACAAACCACAATAAGCTAGCAGTATAACGAGGACAAAATCCTGCAGAAAGTGAAATTCAGCTTAATAACGTAGCATGTAGCATAGAGAGCTGTACCAAATGCCATCCTTTTCCCGGATGTGATCCGAGCCCGTCCCGAAGCTTTCTTCGCCACATATGGAAAGCTTGCCAGCATCCATAAGATTCCCAAAGAATTTCCAGCCAGTTGGCACCTGCGTTGTTGCACACAGATAAACGACCTTGCGTATCTGTCAACTAAGTGCCGTACACCCTCCACATATAACCCAACCCTTTCAAGTATATAGTTGATTCCGATCCGAGAATGCAAAATGAATTACAGCCATGAGTACCTCAAAGAAGGGCAGCTTTAGCTTCTTTGCCACCCGATCCAGGGCTGCACTTGTTGGCATAGAACGTGCCAGACCCTGCAATCAGGCAACCAGCTTCAGCCACTGAAAAGAAGTGTCCATCATCACTTTCAGATGGAGATGCTGTCACACCTTTGGTCCAGCTTTGAAGTAGGGGATAGATGATTGCGCATTTGCTGCAATCATGGCCACGGAGTCGGAAGGTGTGATGAAAAAATGGTTTCCAAGAATCATGTTCCTGTCACCGTCACCTGCAAAAAAGCGTGGGTTACTTCCAAGACCTTGCCCTCCACTGGGACACTGATGTGCAAGATCTCAGAAAGAAAGCTCACCATCACTGGCAGCCCCAAAATCTGGCGCATCCTTTCCATACATTGTCTTGACCAGCTCCTCTGCATAACTGAGCATTACAGTGCACAAGACTTGGTTAGCATCCCGCTCCACCTATTTTGCTTGAATCTCAAACGACAGTTAAATTTGAGCTCACGTCAGATTGGGATCCGGATGGCCACCACCAAAATCTTCAAGAGGGACTCCATTGCTTATAGAGCTCTGCCAAGTCATGTGTGAATTAAGAACCCGTGCCAGGAAATGATCCTGATGACGATCTCATGTGCATGAGACTCAATGCTCAGCGTCAACACTCCTCTGCTCAGCCCCTTAGAGATGAACCACACAACATTGATAAATGCTTTGAAGTTGAGAAGTAAAGTACCGCAGGAGCACCCAGTTTATCTACAAATATGGGCTTTGCATAAGCACCGGTGACGGCATGCATGGCATCAAACTTGAATCTGCCCAGAACAACAACCATTGAGACGCCAACAATGCAGGAAGTGAGAAAAAAAAAACCACCGCATAGTTGTGAACGGAGTCCAACAGATGAAAAATCCATAACCAGGCACTGCTGTTCAACAGACACATATTTGCCTGGCAAGAAGGAAAGTCATACTTGAAATCAGGGCGTGTCAGAAGTCCCTTCAACAGCTTGAAATCAAAAACGTGCTGCAAAATCAGATGGTCAGACATGAACTTGTGTCCAAACAACCCCTGCTACGCGAAACAGAATTGTGAAGACATGATAGTGATACCTCCAGCAGCTCAAGGTAGTCTGCAACTGGATCAATAACTTCAACAGTGAAAGATCCAAACTTTGTGGTTCCAAGCGTTGAGAGTTTGATATCTGGAATTTGTGCACTCTTGATCTCACTTATCTGATTAACTGCCCACAGTCATTTCATGTGGGAAAGAGAATGCTTCGGTTGTTGCAGAGAGCCCAAACACCACAGCTGAAGATGCCAGTGCTGTCGAATCTACTGCCACATGGTGCACTGGAAAGTCATACTTACAGAAAGTGTGTTCCCATAAATCTTATCCGTGATCGATTCTGGGGCAGGTTGTCCGCTGTTATAATTGTACTGTCCGTGCACAGGTTCACCACCGGTGGCATTTAATAAGAGTGGAATAACGACAAATTGAAGGATGCCAATCTGTGCCCAATTCAGCATGAAGCTCACCTTGATGCCCCAGTCATACTTTGGGCCACCCGGATTGTGGCTGGCACTCATTATGAACCCACCATCTGCCTGTGTAAGATAAACAGTCAGTTTGATACCAAGAAGTCAAAGCTATTGCAGTTGTAACAACTGTGGAAAGCCGCCTACAACCAAAATCATGCCAAAGCTATTGCCACATACTTAAACAAACCTTTCTTGCACGAATTACAGCAGAAACTGCTGGTGTTGATAGGATACCATCTCTGCAGCACATGGTGAAATCTTCAAAGATCAGCTTCTTTCCTTGGTCTTTCAATGACACTATGAAAGCCTTCACATGGATGAAGGATACAAACACCTGCCCACAAGGACTTTGCCGACTCCATTCCCCGCAGCGATCTTGATGATTATCTGTGGTAGAATGGGCAATGAGGCGAGCTACCATTTAAGCACTATCGACGGACCATAGAAATGTACCAAGAAGCCAGCAGGCTATACCTGAGCAGCTTCTTTATTGAAATAGCGCCCATCCCCACCGAGCACCAACGTGCTGCCCTTGACATCATCTTCAGGCAGGGAGTTAAATAACGACTGCAGAACCAACACAGATTGGGCCTAGTTACACCCCTGGAGCTTCATGAAAAAGAACCGAGAGATAGGCCGTGTCTGTGATTCCAGTCAGATAGAAGTGCAGATCCTGCCAAGAGGTCATCGCAGCTTCTTTCCCTTGCACTGTATGACAAGAGGAGAGTGAGAGAGGCGCGGAAAGATGAAATACCTGTATCCAATTCGCAAGATAGTTGGATTCTTTGAACACCTTCACCTGCAACAAAGAGGTGTTCAAAGCGATTTCTTGCAGACATCGGGGTAAACCTACTGAGTGGGCACGCTGATACCAGGTGACTAGACTTCGGCTTACCTTTTTTCGCAGCCCACTTGTTCCCGTCTTCTGGCCGTCGATAGGCTTGGTTGGAATGGAGACAACCTGGAATGGCTGCAAAACAGAGCCGAAGGAAAATTCAAAACGCAGGCGTCAGAGCAAAAGAGAGCTGCAACATTGACCCGACAGCGGGTCCCCGTATGCTCAAGTATTCCAGCATCCATTTCTTCTCAGATTTTCAGAACACTCTCCAAATTCCGACTTCGCAAGAGTCCTCCTGGCAAAGCAGCTAGGGCTACACACTTCCCCCAGATCCCAGAATGCTACATGACCCGAATTGCACCCACCCACACAATCCATGCCCAAAACAAAGTTACCGCCAAAAACGCGACGCAGAGACGGATGAATTGTAGCGGCAGCATGCTATGCAGGAACAGAGGGCTCCCGTACCTTCTGAGCCACTGCCCGGACCACAGGGAGCCTGCGCAATCCAGGCAGTTTCTGAGCGGAGGGAGCTGCGGCTAAAGCGACGCGGTCCCCGAAGAAGGCATTGGCAAGCGGGGCGGGAGACTTGACAGTCCTGGTGGGAGCCTGCGCGGGCCGGGAAGCGCACACAGCCGTGGCAGCAGCAGCAGCGGCAACGCCGGAATGCGCTGCTGTTGCTATCGCCATGACTCCTCCCCGCGTCAGGAAGGTGGTGCGGGGCAGCAGAATTCAAAGCACAATTGCGCGAGGCCAAGAGCTAGAGATGGTGATGCTGGAGGCCTGACCCGACGACAAGGGTGCAAAGCGATTTCGGAAATCGCAGGTCCACATTATCTGTGCTGCCGGCCACACAAGTGTCCACTTTGGCAGCCTACATGGCAGCACCTCAAACAGCCCAGCTTCTCCCTTGGACTACCTTCATGAAAGAGACTGCAAGTTAGAGGGTTGGCAAACCCAAGTCTGATGGAAAGGGCTATTGGTCACTACAAACTTGTATAGGTAATGACTGAGGACACCCGTTTACCTCTCATTTCGGTTCTTTGTGGGCCTTTATAAATATGTATACGGTGTTGACCTATCTCATTAGAAATTTTTAATACGAGGAAGGCTCCTTTCAACCTCCATCCTACAAGAGTTGAACACCTTAAAATGGCTTTGATTGATTTTCCATAATTATTAGAATATTTTAAATTTATAATTAGAAATAATTTTATATATTACAATAAATTATAGATTTATACAACTCTAATAAAGATTGAGAAATGTAAACCACCTGCTAATCAAACACTTTTCTCACTTTATATTATAGGTAACTAGAATAAATTCCTTGCACACCTTTGTGTAACTAGAACAAATACCTTACACACCTTTGTGTAACTAGAACAAATACCTTCTACACTTTTATTTAACAGGATATGCAAATCAATGAATTGTCAAACTCTGCAAATACCAAGTAGCCCACCATCATTTGAAGCCCACCATCATTTGAAGGGATTTAAAAATGAACGGTCAAACTCTCCATTACATGTTTTCATTCACAAGAAGAAGAAGAAGAATTTTATTGAAGTCCACTAAGGATGGATTTCCGTCACAAGGATGTATCGATGACCAGTCAAACTGTAACCAATATTTTGTAAAATATTTATAATAGAATAAAATTGATCAAATTCTAACAGCAGTGCGCCAACCTTTAAATCCTAGTGAAGGCGCACCCCGCCGCCGGGTAACTCGGAATTGGGGTGGCTGATTATCATGGTGGGGAGAGCAGGACCAGGGCGGGCTAGTGGTCGAAGGACCCCTTGGGCGTCATTACTTTCACGGTACCACTCGCTCCTGCGAGATCTCATATGTTGTACCACTATTCTTGCGAGGTCAGATGTGTTATAGGGCACAACGATTTTCTGTCACAAACAGCGACGATGGTACGATCCCAACGGTCTCATGACAAGACCAAACGAGGAACCACATCACAGTTCATAGGATTGTACAACGATTACGAGGCAAAACGGTGGTTTTTCCCACAGAGTTTTGTTAATCAACAAACTCAGGGTTGCCACGCAGAAAATTTTTTCCGTGTGGCACCTTTGAATAATAGCACAACACCGCAAACAAACGAGCCCAAACACGCAGACCTTTCTAGTCTCACAAGCTGCGACATCTTGACATCAGCAGCAGCTATTCTAATCCTTCTAACCATCTGCCCTTGGTTTCCCCATGCGGCAAGGGGGCTTCTGGATGACCTTAACGGTACTGCACAAGCACGTGAGAACCATTAGAACAAACAGGGTAAACCCTAAACACAGGCTTCCCCACGCCATGAAACAGTCCAGACGAAAAACAGCCACTGTGCGGAAAGACCTCGAGTAACCCTAAAGTAGCCGCGAAAACAAGCACACAGAGAGTCACCCACCTTGACAAAACCAATGTCCTTGGCGTAGATTCGGAAACACTGGCGGCACGCCATGATACCATACTTCCTGATCATGCCGTGTCCGTTGCCACAGACCCGGCTGCACCACACACAGAAAAGAACCAGGTGATTCATCAGTCAGACCCGAACCACGCCAAGCGGCGGCTCCCAAACAAGCCCGAACACAATTGATCCAAAGCCTCGAGCATCAGCCGACACTGCGGTGGTGAAGCACTCAGCGGCGGATGGCTTACCAGGTGCGGGAGCCGGGCCCGAACTTCTTCGGGTGAGAGTTCCACACCGCTGCGTGACCCATGTTGTCTAGACGATACCGGCCGCAAGCCTGAGAGCGCGAGCAGAGGAAAGCAAGAGCGAAACGAAAAGAAAGCGTCTGTACGACGGCCGACGCCTATATTTCTCAGTGGAAGACAGGTACTAGGGTCGGCAATATATAGACCACTCATTCTCGGAACGCATGCGGAGTCTAGTTTGGGGCTATAACAAACATCGATACGAATTTAGGTATTGAATCGAAAGAGATGACATAAATTTATTTTTCTAACTTATACCAGAATGGGTCATGGAGTGGAGCGCCTTGTTCCTTGCCCTCCTCCTTGGGCCACTTCGGGATAAAACGCACCTACAGCTTGCTGGCCCCGCATTTTTGTTGGCACGGGCTGTACTCTCAGGTTCGGGATTGGCTGGCCAGCTATGAGCCGTGTGACAAGGTGAAGACCTCGTTCACCATCCCCTCAAGTCATGCCAATGATGTCCCTAAGGTCAGCTCGATCTGGCGGCTGGAACCCTGGACATTGATATTGCAATGTGGTTGACACTGTGAGCCACTTACAATGAGGTCGACGGTGCCCAACACTGCAATGGTGTTGTAGCGGCCCCAAAATACGTCCGCCAGGAACGCCCCCGGGATGGAAGAGAAGAAGACGCATCCCACCCAATTGTTGACGTCTTTGGTAGCCGCTGCCAGGCCTTCTCCCAGCACTTCCGTCAAGCAAGTCACCGGATTAGTGGCAACGCTGTAGTAGCTCACCTCTCTGTGAAATCGTTCCCTGATCATGCAGCAACATTCACCACTCAGCAACATTCAATCGCAAACAATCAAGCAATCAGCAACATTCAATCGCAAACAATCGAACGATCAGCAACATTCTATACTCAGAAATTGTTTACAAAGCAGGGGGCCGGGCAGCATGAAGCTACATTCGATCATCAGGTATGTGCAACTTTGCGAGGCTGTGTAATGGTTGATGGCAGTCGTCGAACCCTTGCAGAAATCGTCGTCGAACCCTTGCAGAAATGCAAGTGGTGCTCCCTACCTTACGAAAGTTGTGTGTTGCCGAATTCGAAAGTTGTGTGTTGCCGAATTCGAAAGTTGTGTGTTGTCATATGACAGGTACCCGAGCGAACTGCTGCTTAGGGCCTTTTAGTGATGCCGTCAGTGACGGTTACAGCTGACAGACTGTGTAAGAGTGGCCCAAGAAATCTTTTATTTTTTTCTTCTGTGAAATTTGCTGCATCTCCACAGGCAATTGATATACTGGCCTTCCATCAGCCTTACCTCACACAATGTGCCTCGTCAATCACAAATTTAGGCAACTGCCTAGGGCTGGACCGTGCAGCAATTGTTGCATCAAGGTGCTGTTGATAACAGTGGGCAGCAGTTTCTCGTGTGGGTGCCTGTGGTTTGTCATCTTTGAAGGCTCCGCAGCCATGTCCCAGGTCGAGCTGTGATGTGCACTCATGAGTGTGATGCAATGCCCTCTGACCAAACTTTGGAAATCACGCAGTTGGAAAACCAATCTAAAGTCTCTGGCCATTAGGACCTCCACGCTAATCTGAGCACGGATGCGCTTCACGAAGTTTACATCGTGCCTCCAGAGACCTGACAGAAATGTATGAGAGACAGGTTGCAGGCTGTTCAGGAATCAGCTGCAAGCGGGCTTATAGAGGTGGATGATTGTCTTCTAGAGCAAGCTCGGTCCGGCTGACGACACAGGTCTCTACCTGCTTGTAGCTGTACCTGCAAGCCAGGAACAGGAAGACGATGACATCCACAGTATCAGTGATGGCCAGGAACCAATAGAAGTTATCCAGGCGGGAGGCGTTGATGTTTGCCCCGACCCATGCGTGATTCCCGTTCCTCTCTGTGAAGTGGGATGTGAGAGAGATGAAGCCGGTGCTGAGAAAGTTCCCGGCTCCCATGGCTGACAAACTCATGGAAGCACCCACAGTCCCCATGTGATCTGGAGTCTGATCGTAGAAGAAGTCGGCTCCTGCCACCATGGCAAACACCTCCGAAACCCCCATGATGAGGTATTGGGGAAGAAGTCGGAAGATGCTGAGAGGCAGCCTGGTGCGAGGGTGAGCTTCGAGGCCGTGGTCCCAGACATACCGCAGCCTGTGCCTCTCCGTGAGAGCTGCGCAGACCATGGAAAGGCAGGCGAACGTGTATCCTATTCCGAAACGCTGGAGGAGTGTGATCCCTCTGGGGTTGCCAGTGTATTTGCGGGCGAAGGGCACGAAGAATCTGTCGTAAAGGGGAAGGCCGATCATGACAGTGGCTTGGGAGAAGAACTGGAAGGAGGCTGGAGGGATGTGGAAGTGGGCGCCCAGCTTGTTGTTCATGGTGCTGCCTTGCTTGGTGAAGAGAGTGCTGAGCTGGGCGTAAGTTGCATAGTAGACGATCTGGGTCACCCAGAAAGGAAGTGACCCGAGAAGCAGCTTCACTTCTTCCACTTGTGTCACAGTGCAGACCTTCCAGGCTTTGATTTTCTCGTCGGCCGTGCCCACAGTCGCCGCCTTGTCTAAGAATCTGGAGGGTGAACACAGTCCAGATTTTGGTTTAGCCCTGGTGCAGCCGCAAGCTTGTAGAAGCTTGCACGTGGCTCGAAGTCAGGAACAGCATTTGTGCAACGGAGAGTTGGGACAGGCCAGGACTTACGTGAAGGAGTCGGTGTGCAACATTTGTCTTCTGTGGGGACTAAGATGCTTCCTGCCGGGCACTTCGTGCAGAAGCTGGGGGTCGTCCGGGATCGGGACCCTCCATTTCCGGAGTGCAGCAACCAGAACCTGGGCGACCTGGGTGAAGGGGCTGCCTTCCACCACCCGGTTCCTGTACCGGTAGGTTCCAGTGAAGAAGAAGGAGAGAGCAACAGCAAGGGCGAGTGTGGGGATGCCGTAGCCCCAGCCCCAGCTCACGAAATCCTGGATGTATACCACCACTGTGACGGACAGCACGATGCCCGCTGCCAGCATTGTGAACCACCAGTTGAAGAATGAGTTTCTGAGCGGGACCTCCTTCGCGTCCTCCTGGTCGAATTGGGCGGCTCCCAGGGAAGAAATGGACGGCTTCATCATTCCCGCCCCCACAGCCATGACGTAGAGCGAGAGGAAGAAGAAGATGCGTCTCCTTCCGCCCATGGGCGTGCAGGGAATGGTGGAGTCGGCCAGGCAGGGGGGCCTCAACCAATCCACCGTCACGCTGCACACCAGCATGATATGCCCCTAAAGCCATGCCATGTCCACCACGGTAAGCTCGATCTGGCGGCTGGAGCCCTGGACATTGCAATGTGGTTGAGAATGTCAGTCACTTACGATGAGGTTGACGATACCCAAGACTGCAATGGTGTTGTAGCGGCCCCAAAATGCGTCCGCCAGAAACGCCCCCGGAATTGAACAGAAGAAGACGCATCCCGCCCAATTGTTGACGTCCTTGGCAGCCGCCGCCAGGCCTGCTCCCAGCACTTCCGTCAAGTAAGTCACCAGATTAGAGGCAACGCCGTAGTAGCTCACCCTCTCTGTCAAGTCGTTCCCTGATCATGCAGCAACATAAAACCATCAGCAACATTCTTACTCCTAACTACAACAATGTTGTCTACACCTCTGTCGCGTTAAAGCTCGAAACTCGTGGCCCTCAATCTACAAGTCGTGAACTGCGATGGCTCCCACCCAGGATGAAGAAGCAAGCTTTCCAGCCTCCCGTGCTGGACTTCCTGGCAGGCCTGCCCCTGTAGTCTACAGAGCCATCCTGAGTGAAGTGTCCTTCAGAACCAAATTCCTCTCTCTGATGCAGGCCATAGCCATTGCGGCCCTCCACAAATTCTGACAACGGCTCCACAGTAGGAGGCTCAGCGCTCCCCATTGTCTCTTTCCAGCCTCGGCCAGGCCCAGAGAGAGCAAAGCATCTCTCCCTGAGCACGGCTATCAACAGATCTTCATGTGGCCCAAAGCTTATCTAGATAGATCTCAGTGGCTGGAGTTGGCCTCCCTGACTTGCCCGTGCACTAGTACTATGGCCATCCTTTTCCTCTCTTTCATCATCTCTCCCTCATGCCCTTCCGCCATACCAGTGCACACTAGGCAGCAGAAATGTCTTGTATGTCCCTAGTGCTCCCATCAGATTCCCCGGTTAAAGATCTCCGTTACCCTCTTGTCGGACCTGTGGAATGGAACGTGGAAGTCCAAGCAAGTCGATCTGGCAAAGCTACCCGCTCTGGTCTCGCAGATTCGACCAAAACTCTGGAGTATGTATGACACATTCAGTGGCAAACCTACCCGCCCTGGTCTTGCAGATTCGGGATTGACCAAAAATCTGGAGTATGACACACACTTCGTGGAAAACCTGTCCGCTCTTTCTCTTGCAGATTCGGGAACATTTGACCAGCAATCTGGAGTATGTATGACAACACATTGTAAGACAGCACTACTTTATTTTGATGCGAAGGTTCAGCACTGCGCACCAGACCTGAGAAAGAATAGAATACGCATTGTAGACGGGATGATGCACAGCACAGCACAGCACAGCACAGCACAGCACAGCACAGCACAGCACAGCACAGCACAGCACAGCACAGCACAGCACAGCACAGCACAGCACAGCACAGCACAGCACAGGAAGCGCATGTCAGCTGGCTATGAGTGGGAGCTTTGAGTGGGTTGTACCTCCTCTTCGCAGTAGGCTTGCATTTTCCGAGCTGCAGTCTTCACCAGCTGCGGTAGGCACGTTATACATATGTGAGTTGTATGACCAACATACAAAGTGAGAGTCATGGCTGTAATTAATCAGCGGATCGTGTGCTCAAAGCGTTATGTACAAGAGCGTGCCTGGTTAAACGGTGAACGTAACCGCTCATGGATGTCTGGTTGGATCTAACCTAAACAGTAGGTGAAACTTGCCCTAAATTTGATGCTAGTTTAATAACACTCCCACTTAATGACTCATGGGGCTATGGTCAAGGATTTCTCTAGGTTAATTAAGAAGTGTGCAAAAGCCTATCACAGCCACAGGAATTGGAGGGGCCTCCGTGGTGGCTTTCTTTCGCCAGCGGGTTTCTATAGCTCAGAGCCGCTAACGCCTGCCATGTGATCGCCACGCGCGCAGGAATAGCGGCTTCTTCGGCACCGGTGGTAGGTAGGCCCTTCATCATCCCTGATCACGATATCCTTGGTGCAGTAGGTAGTTACGGGAAAGGCATTCGAGGGGACTAGGACTTCCCTTTTTACTATTAGCCCTTTTTGGGTTGTTCCTTCTCGGTCTTCAGGGGTAGATGGGATTCTCCATCTCGCCTATTAATAACGTCTACTCTTCACACTTAGTGTCTAAATATTGGGCTTAAGTTTCTGCTTATAGTAAATATTATTAGCAATTTCTGAGACTCTTCTTAGTCCCATATTAGCCATGTGTTCTTGATGCTTGATGCAGCTGACCACCTTCGTGAGTATGTCAACTCTCATATATTCCGTTGGGCAATATAAAACACTAAACTTGCCGTCATTGACCACTTACCTTGTAAAGTGGAATTGCAGTTCCACATGCTTTGTCCAAGTGTGAAACTTCGGATTATATGTAAGCACGGCGGGTCTTGGCGGCCATCGTGGACGGCATGTTGTGGGGACTCTGCGGTACCGCAGAGAGGACACAAGACGTGGAGGCCACCTGAAGACGGATGGTGGAACTCCAGGGCCAGGCGGAGGCAGCCCAGGCAACCAGGCGGAAGACGGAATACTTGGCTCGAATTAAAGAGGAGAAACATCGGGCGGCGGAAAGGGAGGCGAGGTCCGCCCAACACTACTTGTTGCCGCTAGCTGCTCCAACTTGTTGTTGTGCCTCCAAGTAGGTATACATAGCTACTTGTATTCTTTCTAGCATCGATGTTGCCGGCCTAGTCGGCATCGCTAAAGCCTTCAAGTTGCAGAGCCTCATCTTGTTTGATTTGTGACTAGTAGAGCAACCCTCGGTTCACAGCCGCTCTAAAGTATCTAAATATCTTCTTAACAACCTTCCAATGAGCTTGTGTATGAGCTGATAGAAACTGTGATAAAGTTCTAACTGAAAAGGATAAATCTGGTCTAGTGCATACCATGAGGTACATAAGACTGCCTACGGCTGAAGGATAAGGAGGAGGATAGATATCTAAAGTTAGAGTATCATATTATTGATCTTCTCCCTTACTAAGCACAAGATTAAGTTCCATGGGTGTAGAGATTAGTAGGCTTAGCCCCTTGCATCTTGTACTTGGTCAAAACCCCTTGTATATACTTAGATTGATGAATAAGAAGGATCTGTAGGATTGTTGCCGCCTCATAATGGTCTTGCTGGGTTCAAGAATTTGGTGATTTTGGCAGGAAACTCACACTTTCAGCCTATCATGTTGTCTTCTCTTGCCCTATGTGCAATTCTCAGGATGAGTAGATGTAGGTGGAATAACGGTCACCGATTCAGTGCTGAAAAAATCTCACCTAACTAGCCAGGACATGCACCTACAGGCATATCGTGGACATAAGCTAGATAGCTAAGGAAGGGGACTTTGAGTTAACAGTGGTGCTCTCAAGATGTGCCATGAAGTATAACAACCATATGGTGATTCAGAAAGAGGACAACATATTTCTTAAAGCAATGGAGACGTTATAACCTCGACATACAAGCTTCCAGAAGCAAGTGAATCTTCAAAAATGATCGTCAGGTTACAATGGCCTATTGCAAACACATCTTCACTTCAAGCCGTTCATGAACGACGGAGGCCCTTGAATATTGCAGCTCATATGACTACAAGGCTAAAGCTGTAAAGTTGCGCTGTCGTCCATCAAGCATGATCATCATCCAATCTGGCTATGCGCGGCACTTCATTTTCCATCTCTCAAAGGCTCAAAGGATCCTGGAGAAGCATAAAGGATCCTCCACATTGTCAATTTGTTACTATCAAGTTGGCGCTCACATGCTACTTCTCACAATTCTTACGCTATAGTATTGTACACTAGTGTCTCCTTGAAATTCGCCAGAAAGAAAGAAAGAAAAAAAGAACAGGATCCATAGCTTGTTGAAGCTTGCAAACATGATAAACTCTACGTCAACTCTGCAGGCAGTAAAAGACCTCATGATGAGAGCTAGATGTATAATAGTGATGATGGTTAGAGGCCCTGGCAAACATTGCAACAATAGTACTGAACCAAGCAAGTGATGAGAAAGGCAACACAGGCAGAACTATGTGTTCTGCTGGCACCGCATTCAACATGGCCACACTGGCTGCTTCCTGTGGTATGGGAAGGCTGGATTGGGTGATTGGCTGGTTGCACACAGGGCCTTTGGTAGTTTTGGGCACAGGGCAGCGTTGCATTGAGCATATGTTAGGAACCCATAATGATTCATCAACACATTAAACATTTAAGTTCGGACAAAAATCCTTACATACTGAGAAAAAATTCTAAATGATTTAAGTTACTTAAAATCTCTAAAAGTTTCTGCATATATGATGTATCTCATATGTGTTGTTGTATTAGATGTTACTATAACATATTAGAGTAAAAACTATAAAACATAATTAGAAATGTGTTAAATAGTTTAAATACCACATATATATAGAGATAGGTCATAATCCTTGAGACAATACTAAGTTCAAAGACTATATATGTAGGACATGGTTCAACATACTTGTCAAGACCTTATCAATACTTTGAGTAATACACTTATGCCTTACATACACTATTGCATAGTTACCTTGAGTGTGGTGTACATGTACGTGTCTAGAGGCATTGAGCGTAAAAAATAGCTGTTATACTTCAATCCATAGCAAAGACAATTAGTCAAAGGTTCCTTTAGTCAGGAATTATGTGTTATGTACAGGTGGAATGCGCAAGACAAGATGATGATAAATCTGCCACTGAGGAGAAGGAAATTAAAAGTTGTGGGTGTAGTAATTGTAAGGGTCTTATGTCAATTGATAAACAATTTTTTAACAGAAAACTTTCAAATGATGCTACTCCTTGGGAGATGAAAATTCCAAGTGAGGATGTTTGGGATTGGAGAAAAATGAATGTTTTACCTCCTATTGATGACCAGTTTGAGTGCCAAATATGCTCCCTCTTTGTAGTCGTAACTGCTGTGTGCGCTGCGATTGCTATTAAATATGATACTCCGCCATCGCAACTTTCAGTGCAAGACTTTATCGACAATCGGCAGCCTCAAACCTTCTATTTATTAGGCAATATAATAGCACACCCCATGAAGTTGCGAACAATTTTCAAGAGTTTGAGGCGATTAAATGGGCGGATGGAAGAAGTGAGTATGCCATGCATTTATGGTGCATTAAATCCTACACATGTATTTAAGTATGTGAAGGAAAATGGAGTAATTTTGGCAAAAGATTGTCCATGGCATCAGGGTTGGGGTGATCAGTGTCGGCGAAATCCTCCTTGCGACCGCAAATATGTCTTACCCCATAAAATTGATTTCAAGATCTTTCGACACTTAAACATACAACTAATGAAGAAACTTGTAAGGAGCACACCGGTTGTGGTAGGTTTGAACATTGGATACGATACTACAGAGTTCGAATATCATCTTGACCACAAAGCTAGAAAACCTTATTCTGGCAAGTGGCAAAAGACACTATGGGGACATGCTGCATTAATAGTAGGATTTGAAAGCAATGTATGGATCGTACGTAACACGTGGGGCGAAATATGGGGTGATGATGGATATTTCAGGATTAGCTTCAATGACAACGCCTCTGGAATATATAAAAAGGCATGGGTACCTCTCCTTTAGTTTAATCTATGTATGTGTAGATATAATAAATTAATTAATATACATATAATTTTAAAACCTTCAAGGCCTATTCACAAGATGAACTTGCTGTTATAATATAGGATCGTACGTTACGTAATCGCGCCTCAACCTAAGCTGTAATTAAATGAAAAAAGAATTAAGTGGGATTTAAGGTTTTTATAATCTAGTGGCCGTGATAAACCAAAAAAAGGAGCTCTTATACAGGGCCCTCGTAATTTGCGAAAAAGAAAACGAGCCCAGTTATATGATAGTATGGGGGTAAAATTTACAATAACCTAAAACTCTTAACCAACCTGCGACTAACATCCTTGTTCAATACCTAAAACCTGTTATCGAACCTGCTGTAACATCTTTGTTCAGCAACTAAAACCTGTTAACCAACCTGCTGCTAACATCCTTGTTCACCAATACCTACTGCTAACTGCTGCTTGAGAAAAATTAAACGAACTGCTATTTGAGAATTCCTAGGGCCTTATTGTCATGCCATCACTGACTGTTCCAGGGACAGACTTTGGAAGAAGAAGAAGAAGAAGAATTTTATTTAAGTCCACTAAGGACAGTGTTACAAAACAATTAATCTGTCCGTAACCCTACCGTCCGCTAGTTACCGTAGACCGTAATTAATAGTATTTAGTAATTATGAACGGGCGTGCCTCTTCGGAAGAGACACCCACAGACACTATTTAAGACACACTTTGTATACACCTTATAGCTAATTCAACACGAAATATCTTTGTGAGCATAGCATCTCGATAATGCTAGATTAGATACAAGAGATGCACAATCCTACTGCTAGGATTTTAACATGGTATCAGAGCCTACATCATGCTTATGATCCTCCGGGAGTCTAAGGGAGATGCCGCGGCGGCAGTCCCATTGTAGAAGTTCTCAACATGGAGAGCTGTCGTGGCATGCAAACCAAGGCACATGGCTGCCTCGACGGAGAATGACCCACGAGCCTACAATAGCCTTGTGCACCGCCTGCCGTGAGGCTCCATCGTTGCAATCAGGCCCACCACCTCAGGCGCGCGGCGACAGATTTCTTCACAATTTCTACTACCGCCGCACTGATCCGACCTCGCAGCAAGCTTGGACCTACGGCCCCCACCAATTACACCTGCGAGATAACATGATACTGTGAATTCCATCGACAGGTTAGAATTCAACAAAATTACACGAGAATTGAAAGCCTCCCTCCGCCGCATTGAAGCCATTTTGATGCGTGTCTTGTCTATTGCAGGCTAAAAGAAATCTGGATATGGCCAGTAATTCCAGGCAAGAGGAGCAGCAATTTCCGGCGACCTTACCCTAGCCGTGAGAGCCGGAGGCGCGATCCCGCCCTCACCCCGACGCCAAGATGTGGTGCGCCCGGAGCGCAGCGGTGCGCCCGGAGCGCAGCGGTGCGCCCGGAGCGCAGCGGTGCGCCCGGAGCGCAGCGGTGCGCCCGGAGCGCAGCGGTGCGCCCGGAGCGCAGCGGTGCGCCCCCGTGGGAGGGCCCCTCCCGCCAGCGCGGAGGCCCGGCGAGGCCCGGCGAGGCCCGGCGTGGAGCCCCGCCTACGGGCGCGCCCGCACGGAGCCCGCAGGTGGGCGGAGGTCCCGAGGGGCTGGGCTTAATACAACTTTAGTTGCCAAAAATACAATTTTAGTAGCCAGAAACTAATTCTACGGAACCTGCTGGACTCGAACCCGCTACCTCCATGAACGATGGAGGTGGACTAACCACCACTGTAACCGGATTAGTTTACCATGTCTCGTTTTCATTAATTTTTAATCAGTTTCTAGCAGAATATATATACATAAAAGAGGAGAGAAGCGAGCAAGGACGCAAGCTCCAGCGGAGCAAAAAAAAAAAAAAGGTGGGGAATTCTCACAGGAGAAATTAAAAACAAGTCAGAGATGGATAGCTATATTCTTCGAGATCTCGCAACACCAACAACCCGCGACGAGGATTCAACTTGAAGTCTTATGACCACAACTTACAGAGACGTGGTGAATCAACTTATACAATACTTCAACTCGCTGCCGGCCACCGCCCATGGCTAGCACCTCCTCCCTCGTGGAGAAAAGTCTTCACCACCGATTAAAGAGAAAGATTGATTCAATGGCCAACAGTACCCCGTGTGGCGAGTTCGCATGAAGTCCATACTGATAGGTCGAGGTATTTGGAAGATTGTCGATGGAACCCGTTCGAAGCCTACCTCTTCAACCACACCTCCCCCATCAGTTGCTGATATTGAAAGATGGGACTACTTGAATGGGATTGCAATTGCCCTCCTCATCAGCGGACTCGACTCAAGCCTGGTGCCCAACATGGAATTCCTCACAGAGGCTTCTGCAATCTGGGACCAGTTGTCTAACACCTACAATGTTAACAATGTTCTGACCTTGTCCAGTGTACGGCAGGAATTCAACTCCTTAAAGATGAAGGAGACCGATGCGATTTCTACACACACCTCGAAGTTCAGACAGCTGCGAGGGCAGCTCGCCTCCCTTGGCTCAACCATGTCGGAGACCGATGCCGCTGCACAGCTGTTAATGAGCTTACCACCGTCTTACCACAACTTCGTGACCAGCCTGATGTTGGTATCGACTCATGGTAAGTCAAGTACACCCTCCACCCTTACAGTGGAAGATATTATCGGTGCTCTAGATCAGCAGGAGCAGAGCCGCCTTAGCTCTGCAGGAGGGTCCAAGCCCGATGCAGACAGGGCGCTTTCCACCCATTTCGAGCCCGGGAGGAATTCGAAGGGCAAGGCAAACTTCACCCCTAAAGGTGACTCAACCTCCGCTCTTCCTCGCTGAGCCGGAAACTGCAATTGGTGCGGAGCTGCCGGCCATTGGGCAGGAGAGTGCCGCAAGAGAGAGGCTAGAGAGCCGCAGAAGGCCGACTTAAGACAGGCAGCCAGTATTGCAGTTAGAGGGAGCGCCAGTATAGCGGAGGCAAAGACCGTAAAGATACTTATGGTTTGCCTCAACACCGAGTTGCATCGATGCGGGTGGTATCTCGACAAGGAGCCACCGCCCACATATGCAACAACGATTTCATTCACCAAGCTGGATACTCATCCTCTCAGGGAAAGGGTGTTACTTGGTGACGAACGGAGTAGATCCAGCCTGCCAATTATGGGGCAAGGCATTTGCGAATTTCCCCTCGAGGACGGTTCGGTGCTTACCTTGGAGCCTGTGCTCCTCGTCCCACAAATGGGCAAGAACCTGGTTTCCATGACTCAGCTGCTGAAGCAAGGCTATCTTGAGATGCTTGTTTCAAGGGGGTCATGCTACTTTTTCAGGACCACAAGTCCTGACTTGTGCCTATTCAGTGCCGTGCCTCAAGACGGCCTGTATAAGCTTTCATTACCCTTCAGAGGGAGCGCACCAGAGGAGCGCCCATGGGAGATAGCCTCCACCATCGCTCGTCACCAAATTTTAAGAGGGAGTGTTAGGAAACAATTAATCTGTCCGTAACCCTACCGTCCGCTAGTTACTGTAGACTGTAATTAATAGTATTTAGTAATTACGAACGGGCGTGCCTCTTCGGAAGAGACACCCATAGACACTATTTAAGACACACTTTGTATACACCTTATAGCTAATTCAACACGAAATATCTTTGTGAGCATAGCATCTCGATAATGCTAGACTAGATATAAGAGATGCACAATCCTACTGCTAGGATTTTAACAGACAGATTTCCGTCATGGGACTTGGTACTTAACAACTTGTACCATGATGTGCCTAAGCTACTTGCACCAAGGCATCCACTCCCTTTAGGCATCCCATCTAAGTACCGATCCAAGCTCAAGATGCTTAATCACGGCGTAAAATCATACGGAAGAGTGGCCAAAGAAATCTTTTATATTTTTCTTATGTGAAATTTGTTGTACCCACACGCAATTG
This sequence comes from Anthoceros angustus, assembly GCA_010909165.1. NCBI lineage: Eukaryota > Viridiplantae > Streptophyta > Anthocerotopsida > Anthocerotales > Anthocerotaceae > Anthoceros > Anthoceros angustus. Next base: position 873,352 of record MU008156.1, read on the forward strand.
ATGTACTGGCCTTCCATCAGCTTTACCTCACACAGTGTGCCTCGTCAATCACAAACCTAGGCAGCTGCCCGGGGCTGTAGCATGCACCGAATTTTGCATCAAGATGCTGCAGGGGTACCCAAAACGCAAAGAGGCACGAGACCGTTGTTCATAGAGTATGGAGTCCTTCAAAATCAAGGGAGAGCAAAGCTCAAAGAGATTACCCGCACCTTTTGATCCAGACGTCCCAGGACATCTTGAAAGCAAGTTGTGCTCCCAACAACTTTGTCAGGGTTTTCACAAACTAGGTTACATGACGCGTGCCGTTGTTTCCTGACCCAGTAGGCAAACAGATCCGGACAGGTGAAGAAGTTTGCCTCCAAACTTGTCCACTGGGTGACGTTTAATTAGCCTCCGTGCTTGTTGAAACCATCTCCATTTCACCTACAAATCGAAGACAAGACGAAAGCACCTCGTCCACAGGTACCATTTCCGGACCACTGGCAAGCTCCATACAAGGTGGACATAAGTTGTTACATGCATTCAGATTAGCTTAAGAGCTATGCAATAGAAGAAAAGGCACCAGTGTCTTTACTCAAAATGGTGCTAAGGACTCCACAAAGTCTTTGGAACAAATGTCCCAGGTGCTGTTCCCAATCTAACTCTCTGGCCATTATGACCTCCACGCTAATCTGATCACGGATGCATTCCCAAAGTTCACATCGTATCTGCAGAGACCTAACAAAAATGTACATGAGACAGGTTGCAGGCTGTTCAGGAATCAGCAGCGGGCTCATTGAGGTGGATGATTCTTTTCCAGACCAAGCTCAGTGCGGCTGACGACGCAGGTCTCCACCTGCTTGTAGCTGTACCTGGAAGCCAAGAACAGGAAGACGATGACATCCACAGCATCTGTGATGGCCAGGAACCAATAGAAGTTATCCAGTCGGGAGGAGTTGATGTTTGCCCCGACCCATGCGTGATTCCCGTTCCTCTCTGTGAAGAGGGATGTGAGAGAGATGAAGCCAGTGCTGAGAAAGCTCCCGGCACCTAGAGCTGACAAGTTCATGGCAGCACCCACAGTGCGCATGTGGTCTGGGGTCTGATCGTAGAAGAAGTCGAATCCAGCCACTATGGCGAACACCTCGGAAACTCCCATGGTCAGGTACTGAGGAAGAAGTCTGAAGACGCTGAGAGGCAGCCTGGTGCGAGGGTGAGCTTCGAGGCCGTGGTCCCACACATACCGCAGCCTGTGCCTCTCCGTGAGAGCTGCGCACACCATGGAAAGGCAGCCCAACGCGAATCCGATTGCGAAACGCTGGAGGAGTGTGATCCCTCTGGGGTTGCCAGTGTATTTGCGGGCAAATGGCACGAAAACTCTGTCGTAGAGGGGAAGGCCGATCATAACAGTGGCTTGGGAGAAGAGCTGGAAGGAGGCTGGGGGGATATGGAAGTGGGCGCCCAGCTTGTTGTCCATGGTGCTGCCTTGCTTGGTGAAGAGAGTGTTGAGCTGGGTGTAAGTGGCGAGGTAGACCACATGGGTGACCCAGATCGGGAGTGCCCCGATTAGCAGCTTCACTTCTTCCACTTGCGTCACAGTGCAGACCTTCCAGGGGTTGCTTCTATCGTCGGCCGTGCCCACAGTGGCCGCCTTGTCAAGGAATCTGGAGGGCGAACACAGTCAAGATTTTAGTCCACCCAGATGAAGCCGCAAGTACAAGCTTGCAAATGGCCTTCACGGACAGCATTTGGCAAGGGAGAGATGCCAGCTGGGACTCACGCGAAGGAGTCGGTGTGCAGCATCTGTCTCCTGTTGGGACTCAGATGCTTCCTGCCGGGCAGTTCGTGCAGAAGCTGGGGGTCGTGAGGAACCGGGACCCGCCATTTCCTGACTGCAGCAACCAGGACCTGGGCGGCCTGGGTGAAGGGGCTGCCTTCCACCACCTGGTACCTGTACAGGCTGGTTCCAGTGAAGAAGATTAAGAGGGCAAGAGCAAAGGCGACTGCGGGGATGCCGTAGCCCCAGCCCCATCCCACGAAATCCTGGATGTACACCACCACCGTGACGGACAGCACGATGCCCACCGCGATCATCGTGAACCACCAGTTGAAGAAGGAGTTTATGAGCGGGGCCTCCTTCTCGTCCTCCTGGTCGAATTGCGCGGCTCCCAGGGAAGAAATGGACGGCTTCATCACTCCCGACCCCACAGCCATGACGTAAAGCGAGAGGAAGAAGAAGAGCCTTCTCCTTCCGCCTACGGGCGTGCAGGGAATGGTGGAGTCGGCCAGGCAGCGGGGCCTCAACCAATCCACCGTCACGCTGCACACGAGCATGATGATCCCCTGAAGTCATGCCATGTCCAGCACGGTCAGCTCGACCTGCCTTCTGGAGCCCTGATCGATATGGCAATATGGCTGAAACATGCCACAATCACTTACAATCAGGTTGACGAAGCCGAAGACTGCAATGGTGCTGTAGCGGCCCCAAAATGCATCCGCCAGGAACGCCCCCGGAATGGAACAGAAGAAGACGCATCCCGACCAATTGTTGACGTTCTTGGCAGCCACCGCCAGACCTTCTCCCAGCACTTCCGTCAAGTAAGTCACGAGATTGGTGGAAACGCCGAAGTAGCTCACCCTCTCTGTCACGTCGTTCCCTGATCATGCGCCAGATTTTGGTCTCAAACCATCAGCAACATTAGCTCATGGCCCTCAATTTACAAGTCATGAAATGAGAAATGAGATCGCACCCAGGAAGAAGTAGCAAGCTTTCCATCCTCCCGTGCTAGATTTCCTCGCAGGCCTGCCCTTGTAGTCCACAGAGCCATCCTGAGTAAACTCGGAGTCGCCGAAATTCGCACTCCGATGCACGTCATTCCCATTGCGGGCCTCCTCCACTACTGACAGCGGCTTCACAAGAGGAGGCTCAGCGCTCCCCATTGTTGTTCCCAGGCTCGGCCTGCCCGTCAGCGCACGCTTCAGCTATAAAACAACAGCACCTCTCAGTGGGCTCCCAGGTTCGACGAAGTCCCGTTCGGCGTCCGGACGGGACAAGGAAAAGCTCACGTTTACAAGCCCGATCGATCTTATTCCATCCTTTCGCTGACAACAGACGCGTGACTTGTTGTATCCTTCAGGACATTTGAGCTTACGTCTCTGCCGCCGGTAAGTCGCGGACGGCTGATTTCACTCGATGACCACCAACCTACCCCAGCATTCGAGTCCTTGTCTGTAGTGCTCCTATCGAATTCCCCAGCCACGTATCTCGTTTCACGACTTCGTCGGGCCTGGGGAATCCAACTTGAAATCCCAAAGCCTTTCCATTTCGACCTCGCCAAGCTAACCGTTTTGGTTTTCCACATCCCCGCATTCCCACATTCCCACACTCCCACATTCCGAATGACGAAAAACTGGTGAGAGACTTCATGCTGAGTCCCGTCCGGACTCGGAACGGGACTTCGAACTTCGGATCCTGACGGGCCGGGCCGAGAACGGAACACGTAGGCGGGATAAGATCTACCGGCCTCGACCCGTCACTTCGCTCAAGGCTTCAGGTCGATCGATCGGCACATGGCACAAGCACTTCCGCTAGTCCGACACACAGCCCTCTCGTACGCCTCCCCAAATTTGAAGTACTCCAAAAGCATTCCACGGCGATAACGCATCTGCCAAATGTACAAACGTATGCACCCGCGCGGGGAAAAGCATACGCGAGAAAGAGGGGTGAGCACAACACGGGAGGAGCATGTCAGCTGGCTCCGAGTGGAAGAATTGATTGGGTTGTACCGTCTCTTGCCAGTAGGTTTGCATCTTCCGAGCCTCCTCCATGCCCATCTTGAATCTCTCCTTACTTCGGCCGTGGCCCGAGCGTAGCATGCGTATGATTATGCTGAAATCCTGCTTTTGTTACAGTGGCGTGAAGGCCAAGAGCAGCCCTCTGCATTCATGGCAAGGAGGTGTGGTTGGAAAGGACGTCAAGAAGTTAAGGTTGCAAGCCGGTGACCTGACTCTCGACTTACCACGTCGGCACTGTTGATTCCCATCCCGAAGACCGCAGTTGCACATATGACCTGTACTTCACCACTCTGCCAACTCTGTTGCACCCACTCAACTCCCGTTGGCGGCTGGTGTGCGGCTTTTAACTTGGATGTTTGCTGGAGATGACTGGACGCCTCCATGCATTCCTTCTGTGAGAGGCAATGAACGATTCCACATTTCTTATCGAACCGACTCTGGATGAGGTCACCCAGCTGCTTCACAGGGTCCTTCGCATCTTTCTTCAGGAGCACGTACGTGAGATTTGACCGGTCTAAGCCCACTTCCAGCACAAGGCCTCGCGGAATTCGAAGGATCGTAAGTCTGTCCTGCAAGCAGAACACAGCCAGGAAACAGTTACCAATGTGATTTGGTTGTTGAAACTTATGGAGGACGAACCCACCCCGCGCCGTACCTTACGAACGTTGCGTGTTGCCGTGGCTGTTTACTTCCATGACAGGTACTGCTGCTTCAAAATTCCTAGGGCCTTCTAGTCTTGCCTGAAGTCATTCCCCCATTGACTGTTACATGACAGACGTGTGTGCAAGGGTGGCCCAAACATATCTTGTTCTTTTTTTCTGTTTGGTACAAAAACCATTACGTGTGACAGAGGCAATTGGGAACTGACCTTCCATCAACTTTACCTCACACAATGTGCCTGGTCATCCGAGTCCCAATTGATAAGGACACTCCCGACCCTCATATACCAATTTGCAACCACAACCCACATGCGCACATCTGGTGTAAAAACTGTGACCGATCAACCTTTATCTAGGGTTTATTGGCTATGGCGCGTGCTTATCCAAGACCACGATACTCAACCAGTTACACCACTCCTCTATCGGTGCATGTAACAGCCCAGCACTCTCCATTTTGCCCTAGGGTCACACTCGCAATGGCATATGAGGAGCACGGCAATCGCGACAGTGGAATCAAACGTTGCAACGAGATCAGCCTCGCTATGGCAAAGGTAGAAGCGATCATGTGGGAAGGCTAGGTGGTCAGTCATATGATGCTTTGGAAGGCTTTGGTATACCTCGCTATGGCAAAGGTAGTTGGAAGGCATTGCTATACCTCGCTATGGCAAAGGTAGAAGCGATCATGTGGGAAGGCTAGGTAGTCGGTCATAGGCTTTGCTATATTAGTTTGTATGGAGATTTAGCCCCTGCCGTACTTTGAAGACGGAGAACACGATAATTTTTGAAGGGGGTTAATAATCTCGAAGGGGGTTTTCCGCAAATAATCTCTGAAGGGGGTTTTTGATGGGCCCTAAAACAGCGTTTTGAAGGCATTGAAAAGCGACTCAAAAAAGGTGTCACCAAAAATTACTACTTTCCATCCTAGCAATGTTTGTGGCCAATGGTGGTATGAAACTCGAACCTAGGGAAATAATGCAAAGTAGGAGCGGTGAGGAAGGCCGTTCTCGCCGCGACGATCAGAACTCGCTTTGGGATGGAAATGTGGTTTTGTTATGACACCACAAAAGCCACGCAGACGGTATTTCCTAACACGTAAACATCAAGAACCGGACTTACAACATTAACTCGGGACCCGGAAAAAGCGAGATTTCGGTTCACTCATCCCGAGTTCAATCCATCGTCATCACTTGGTCCACTTCTCCTCCATTGTCATCACTATCTTGACGACACTTTCACTCGCAGTTGTATGAAGCCACGCAACTCGAAGAGCTTATCCCTTATCGCTTTTTTGTCCACCGCATACAGATGTTTCCGTGCGTTCAACACAAACCCATAATACAGGATGACTGTTTCATTCACAAATACCTCCTGTATGTTTTTTAGGTAATGGATCTTATTCCCTTTTTTCCTCGGCATTGGACCAGATGGGTTACCACTCTGGCGGACTATGTGTTCCTGCACATATCTCCCTTCATACGCATCTATGTGCTCGGTCCGATACTAGTGGATAAGAAAGTGAGGTCGTGGTGCGTTTAGCTTCACGTCAATGACCTCCCCAATCCAGAATGGCCTGTTATGCATGTCCGTATTGCACGGCACTGCCAGAAACATCCCCTCTCGGATTTCCGTTATGTCCCCATTCATCCGTGCCATTTCCGCAGCTTGCCTTCCCGCATTTTGATATGCCCCAAATACATATCACGTGGGAGGTCCCTCAATAATGCCTCATCTAGCAAAGCTTCATCCGGCACTTGAAGTGGTCAGGCTGTATGATCCACTTCTGCACGTGAAAACCACTTCCAAGGACGCTGTAGCACTAGCCCAATGTTATTCTCCACAACGATAGCAATCTCCTTCCGGTCCAACAGGCTTCCCACCACTTATACTCTTCAACAGTCACCTATGGATGCAAATCTTTTAACCCTTCCTGCAAATGGGCCACACCTTCCATCGGTGATAGGATACCTGCCGTTCCCTTCTTGTCCCCCCCCTAGCTTCACCCGTATGCACCGTAGGATGGTGCTAAGGGAGGGCGCCGGTCGACCGGCGCCCTCCCCCAGCATGCCCTGCTCATGGGCGCCGGCCGGCCGGCGCCCCCTAGCACGCCATGGGCGCGGCCGGCCGCGCCCCCAACACGCCTGCCCATGGGCCGGCCGCCTCCCCAGCACACGCCATGGGCGCCGGCGCCTCCCCTAGCACCGCCCATGGGCGCCGCCGCCGCCTCCCCTAGCACACCCATGGCGCCGGCCGGCGCCCCCAACACGCCTGCCCATGGCGCGGCCGGCCGGCGCCCCCACCAACACGCCATGCCTTGCCCATGGCGCCGGCCGGCGCCTCCCCTAACACCCTGCCCTACCCATGGGCGCCGGCCGGCGCCTCCTCCTAGGCTGTCTTCAAAAATAAATATTTAGCGCCTCAAGAGTATTCAACCATGGACTGTTGGTCTAGTGTTTGGGAAATAAGTGTAGTAATGAATAGGTTCGTGTTCAAACCTCGTGCCTCCTCAAGTTCAATTTTGTTGATTTTAAGGATGCTTGCATGGGCGCATGGGCAACTAACTTTGTTCATTTTAAGGACGTTGGCATTGCCTTAAAGCCCAAGTGGTTGCATTGAGTGCGGAAGGTTGAAGACCACGATGGCGACCTTTTGGATGAGGGTCGGAGACCCTAGATCTTTGTGTGGCGATCGACACCGTCGGGGCCCAAGAATGATACTATTGAAGGCGAGCAAGCAATGGAGGAGAACGACAACTTCGAGGCGGAGGATATGGACCGCCTCGAATATGGCGGTGGTACTTGACTCGATTTGGCGCAAGGCATGGATGAGTCGCCGGCCGCACTCTTGAATGGCTATTGTCGATGCCGATGACCACTTCCTCCTTGATTGTTTGTTGCAATGTTCTCACGACCACTTAAATGAGACTCCTACAGAGATTGTTTTCATTGTGTTCCACCACTTGAAAGTAAAAGTTTTCGGTTGTAATAAACATATGAAAATGGCAGCCCTCTATGCATTCTACTAAACGCAACGGGCCCACACCCTCATGCTCCGGTTCTCGGGTGTAGACTTGAAAGTGCATCTTTTATCAAAGATATGACCTCGAGAAAGGGTGTGTGCATTATCAAAGTAGGGCACATATGCTGTTCTAGGTAAGGTGTTCTTCGTGACAAGGGGGTGATGTCTCGGCCGAAGGGGGTCAGTATATCCCCCCCTTCAAAAATTATCGTGTTGGAGGTTTTGAGTGCCGGGCATGCGAGAGTCCTTCTGGTAGTGTGCAATGCAATCAGGGGAATTATTACCCACTTCGATCATGTGCTATTACAATATTATCCTTAGAAGGAAATACAACTTATGTATACATAGAAACCACTTCGATCATGTGCTATTACAATATTATCCTTAGAAGGAAGTACAACTTATGTATACATAGAAACGAATTTTATTTAAGTCCACTAAGCTATTACAATATTATCCTTAGAAGGAAGTACAACTTATGTATACATAGAAACCACTTGGATCATGTGCTATTACAATATTATCCTTAGAAGGAAGTACAACTTATGTATACATAGAAACCACTTGGATCATGTGCTATTACAATATTATCCTTAGAAGGAAGTACAACTTATGTATACATAGAAACCACTTGGATCATGTGCTATTACAATATTATCCTTAGAAGGAAGTACAACTTATGTATCATAGAAACGAATTTTATTTAAGTCCACTAAGGACGGATTTCCGTCATGGGCCTTGGTGCTTAACAACTTGTACTATGGTGTGCCTAAGCTACTTGCACCAAGGGCATCCACTCCCTTTAGGCACCCCATCTAAGTATCGATCCAAGCTCGGGATGCTTAATCACGGCGTTCTTATAAATGTGTGTCCATTTGGCCTAATCCATTTGGACACACTAAAGGATTAGCCTCAAACTAAGTCAAGACATTTCTATTTTTTTTCATGTTTTCATTATGTTTGAGTCTCATGATATCAACTCTTCTTGGTAGACTTACATATATTTTCCTTCTACTCCCATTCACCAAAAGATATCAACTTACTTTTATTTAGGGGAAAAAAATATGTATGCCTTCACTAATCTTCATTCTTCTTTGAAGCTAAAGCTCTTGGAAATATCTATAACATATTCCACTACACGATCTTTTATTACAACTCCATGTACACACCAAGGTTCATGAGAGCCTACAATGTTATCTTATACCACATTTATCACATGACAATACATAGAAAAGGAAGAAAAATTTTGATTGTTGTCTATTGCGGATGATAAATAGGTTGAATAATACAGGTCCTACAAATCGGACAATTCATATTGGAATATAGCCACTTTGCGATACATTCTATATGAAATGGATGTCCACAAGAAGGACAAAGGTATATGATATGTCCTAAAGGAGGGCATTCTAAACATATTGAACACATTTCATGTGTAGAGGAAATAGGCATTAATTTTATATCTTTCTCGCAAACTCCCATGAACTTATGATTACCCACCATAGCATGTTGCAAGTAGGCATTCCATGGTAAAGAAATAACAGTCATAGGTACAATATTTGGCGCTGGCGCTGGAACGTAAAATGCTGTATGATAATCTTTTGTATTCAATCCACTTAAGAATGCCGTTTCATACATCTCTTCTTCAATCTCTTCTTGCCTTACTACACATGCCATATCTTTAGTACTAGATAGATGAAAATGTAGGAGCACCATACGCATCCCGTATTGGTATCGACCACATCCGGCTCCTTCATTTCCTCCTCCTTGATATGAAGCATCTACGTTTTCAGCTATTTGAATTCTTGTTTCATTTTCTTGTTCTTGATTTAAACCATGTGCGTCTCCAACTATAACACCACGCGTTTGATTCAGTTCTCGTTCTTGATTTGAAGAATGACCAATTATTTGATAATCTATTTGATCAAATTCTCGTTCCTGATTTGAAATTATTTGATCTACTCTTTGATTTAATTCTCTTTCATGATTTGAAGCAATTTGATCCCTTCTTTGATTAAATTCTTGATCCTGACTTGAAGCATTTTCAATACGTTGTAGATTAAGCTCTGTCGATCGTTGGTCCTTGGTGCGGGATGTAACGTGCGATATCACCTCTTTCATAATAATAAAAATTATTATAATAAAAATTATAATGAGAATAGTCATCATTATCATCATCATCATCATGTCTATGATAAATAGAGACTCTCGTTGTGTCTAATTTAAGAAACTATCTTGCCCTTTAAAAATAGGGATACGGCTTGTAGATTAATGTGCCTCAACCAATCGTTAAGCTTTAAAGTCGCAGGATAATGTGCCTGAACCTATTGCCAAAGTCTAAAGTCTTCGAATGAATTTTATCTCTACTAGTTCCTAATATCCTCAATTGATTGTTTGAGATTGTGTTTTGTCTAATCCATCATGGTTTTGAGCACGTTTATTCTTGATTCAAACAAGATAATGTGCCTGAACCAATTGCCAAAGTCTAAAGTCTTCGAATGAATTTTATCTCTACTAGTTCCTAATATCCTCAATTGATTGTTTAAGATTTTGTTTTGTCTAATCCATCATGGTTTTGAGCACGTTTATTCTTGATTCAAACAAGATTCTCAAGTGCCTGTCAAGTTTACTCTTCCGCATAAGTATCACATTTATGAGTTTTATCTGCAAAGCTCAAGGGTCTTTTACAAATCTATCATCCATATGATAAATAATCACTTAAGCTCTTCTCATTTATATATAGGTAAGTAGAATTACTTTTCCTTTCAAAAAAGAGCTTTAACTTAGCAACTACTAAAACCACTCTCTTAATGCATTTGATAGAGAAAGTAGATAGCATCGTTTAGACACTATTACTAAATACTATGACATACTATATGTATGGCATGCCACATGGCCTATCAATGAGAACTATAGTTAGACTTTACTATTTTGTAATTTGTACATGCTTTACAAGTGGTTCACATCTTTCTTCAAGAGCACATACGTTAGATTTGAGGGGTCAAAACCCACGTCCAACACAAGGCCTCATGGAATTGTTGCACCTTAATAATAGCCATTGTTAACTTAGGGTTTATTACATATATACACAAGTTAGGTTGTTTAATTTTTTTTTAGTGAAATATCATTTGTTAAAAATACATTTTATATATCAGTACAATTTCAGCCTTAATTATTTGTTCTCTTGTTCTATTATGGCTAAGCCGCTCTTGCTTGCTCGAGCGTCTGATATTTCACATGGTATCAGAGCAACTATATAAATTGCAACCTAACGCTCATATGCCTACGGTAGAATGAAGAGGGACATTGAAAGTAAGATCCAAAAATTTGAAGATGATCGATAGAAGGCTTTTTATCAGTAAATGCTTCATAGGGAGTTATATCTTGAACAACATACGTAGACAATCTATTAATGAGGCAAATGGCTATAAGAATAGCTTTTGCCCAATAAACCTTGGTAAGTGTGCTTGGGATAATAAACAGCTTGCGATCTCGTATAGGCATAGATTCTTATTTTTCGCTACGCCATTTTGCTGAGGAGTGTGTACAACAGTGAGTTGTTGAGCTATGCCTTCAGCTCAACAAAACTCAGCTAATACATGTGATGTAAACTCGCCACCATTGTCGGAACATAAAGTCTTGAGTTTTTTATATGTTAATCTCTCTACCCAAGTCATATAGTCCTTAAAGAAATGATGAGCATCACTCTTGTATTTAACGATGTAGGTGAGGACGAAACAAGAGTAGTTGTCTATGAAATTCAAAAAGTATCTACTACCACGAAAAGAGGGTTTGGAGATAGGACCACAAATGTCTATATGCACAAGCTCAAAGTGATATAGCCCTTTGTGGTGAGATGTTCTGAAAAGGAGCCTGATGTCTTTTGGTAATGACACAAACTTCACACCAAGGTAGGTGTTCAATCTTGGAGAGAGAGAGAGTTTCATAGAGGTTTCCCTTCGACATTTGGAGTAATTTTTGACTATTTGGATGACCTAGACGACAATGCCAAAGCATAGTAGGTGTTGGTGTAACAGAATCTTGGGACGCTACATTGATGGAATGTGTGGAACCCACTTGGACTGACAATTTGTAAAGTCCATCTTCTAATGTGCCTGTGCACATGGCATATGACTTATTGGTGACATAAATAATGAAGCAACTTCCTGCATGGAGTGTAATTTGCATAGTATGTTCTAGACATAAGCTAGCGGTAGACACTAAGTTCTTATACGTGGATGGTACATGAAGGACGTTATTTAAAAGAAGAAGTTCACCTGAATCGCATCTAAGAACAACATGACCGACTCTATCTATGGGGAGGTTGTGGTCATCACCCAAGAGAACAGACTCATGTCCTTTGGTTGGGAAATAAGTCTCAAAAGAGTTTTTGTTGTAAGAGTTGTGGGAGGTTGCTCCACTGTCTAAGTACCAACAGGGGTCAGAAGGCTCAAATGATGCCAAGTAGACAGTGAGAGCTAATGGTATTGTTGAAGACTATTTCTTTATAGCAACATGTGCTCCAGGTGGGGCCTCTTTCTTAGGCTCGCCATTCTTCTTTTTCCTACAGTCCTTCTCCATATAGTTTGGAATTCTGCACAAATAATTCCATCCTTCTTGTTACCTCTTGTAGGTGTAGAAGAAGATGAAGTCTGCCCAATAAAAGTATATTGTATAAGATTGGTAGGTCGTGAAGAGGGTCTTCTATCGCAGCCTTGGCCTCAACCTCGACCTCTCCCTCTACCTCTTCTTGTGTACATTACTTGCTCTCTGATTATGGAATCTGGAAATGTGCCGACGACTTGACTCCTCCTGGATCAATGCTTCAATTAATTCATTGACACTAATGTCCATCATTTCGGAGTCATATTTGCGCATGTTTTTATGAGCATTCCTCAACACGGCATTCTATGTTGTCACAAATCTATAAGAGGGTGATAAGGAGGATAAGAGAGCAACAAAGCAATTTTACTCAAAAAAGCTTAGTGCTGAATGCAGCTTCAAGTTGAGATCTTTCCAAACGAAAAACACTAATGTGATGTTTGATTGTATTTGATTCCTACATCTTCAAATTATGGAAATCACGGGTAATTGTCATCAAACTCATAACATCCTTCGAGGAGTATAGCTGAGTAAGATGGTCTCACATTTCGTTGAAGGAGCTTGCTTCACCGATTTGCCTTACCATGTGTTGTGAGAGGCCACTAATTAGGATATCTTGAGTCTTCTCGTCTTTGGCGTCTCAGGTACGTTTACTCTCAAGACCTCAGATGAGGCGTTCATTGGTTCTATTGACTATATCGCATAATTCTCGGTTGCATACAACTCCTCTCATTAGTAGGTGCCAGACGTCATAGTCTTGGCCTTCGAATCTATCCTTGGGTGCAAGCATGGTTAGGTAAACCACTTTATGTGGGGATGGACGCAACACGTATATATGCCCACATGTGGACATATTTACCTTCCAAAAATTCTTTCCAATAGAATGATTGTTGAAATGATTCAAAATTTTTTCCCATAACTAAGAGCAAGGCAACAAGTCCACACTAAAATGCTCATAGTTAAAGGATATGATTTGTACATAAGGTATTTAATTGTTTGATCATGGATGGACAAGTGAACTTTGGACACGTGAACTTTGGACACAAAAAGTGAGCACAAGAGACACAACCCAAGTTCATTGGAATTTCAAACCATCCATCAGATGAACATAGAATACGAAAAGTGAGTCTTTGTCACTCAAGTTTGAACTTGTTCAAATTTCAAAGTTGGAATAGCGAGAATTTCAAAGTTTGGCTTTAGCGGAATTTCAAAATTCATACAAGTGTACACTTATTTGTGACCATGCCTCACTTTTAGTGTTCTATGTCGATTAATGGATCGTTTGAATTTCAAATGTACAAGTTGACGGTCACAAACAAGTGTACACTTGTATGAATTTCAAATTTTTGTTTAGCGAATTTCAAACCAGTACCCAAGTTGCTATGGCATGTTTTTATGAGAGCATAACGCCATCTTCATGCTCATGAGCCCTTTCACCATCTTGCTTTGCGCTAAGGGCACTCGGTCCGTGTGTGAACAACACCATAATTTTGAAGGGGGGGAATATACAAACCCTTCGAGGGAAAAATAACACCTTGACGGAAAAGGCACCATCCTCAAATTGTGTGAAAGCAGTTGGTTTGAAAATACGTAGACACCCTCCGTTCATATAAATCTATAAGCGGATCTCCACGTACATCCATCGTTACCGGATGGGCCATGTGTCTCCACTTCATCGACCAAGTGAGCAACCATATGGACTTGAATGTCGAAAAACTTTGGCGGCATGATAATTTTGAAGGGGTTAATAATCTCAAGGGGTTTTCCGCAAATAATCTGAAGGGGTTTTGATGGGCCCTAAAGCAGTTTGAAGGCATTCGGAAAACACTCGAAAAAAGGGTGTCACCAGAAAATTACTACTTTCCATCCTAGCAATGTTTGTGGCCAATGGTGGTGAAACTCGAACCTAGGGAAATAATGCAAAGTAGGAGCGGTGAGGAAGGCCGTTCTGCCCGGGCAAACGTAAACTCGGTTTTGGGATGGAAATGTGGTTTTGTTATGACACCACAAAAGCCACAGACGGTATTTCCTAACACGAAACATCGACCGGACTTACAACATTAACTCGGGACCCGGGAAAAACGAGATTTCGGTTTCACTCATCCCGAGTTCAATCCATCGTCATCACTTGGTCCGACTTCTCCTCCATTGTCATCACTATCTTGATGACACTTTCACTCGAGTTGTATGAAGCCACGCTCATGAGCTTATCCCTTATCGCTTTTTGTCCACTCTGAGATGTTTTATGTTCAAACCCATAATCTGGGATGGTATTTCATTCACAAATACCTCCTGTATGTTTTTAGGTAATGGATCTTATTCCCTTTTTCCTCGGCATTGGACGGATGGGTTACCACTGGCGGACTATGTGTTCTGCACATATCTCCTTCATACGCATCTATGTGCTCGGTCCGATACTAGTGGATGAGGTCGTGGTGCGTTTACTCTCAAGACCTCGGATGAGGCGTTCATTGGTTCTATTGACTATATCGCATAATTCTCGGTTGCATACAACTCCTCTCATTAGTAGGTGCCAGACGTCATAGTCTTGGCCTTCGAATCTATCCTTGGGTGCAAGCATGGTTAGGTAAACCACTTTATGTGGGGATGGACGCAACACGTATATATGCCCACATGTGGACATATTTACCTTCCAAAAATTCTTTCCAATAGAATGATTGTTGAAATGATTCAAAATTTTTTCCCATAACTAAGAGCAAGGCAACAAGTCCACACTAAAATGCTCATAGTTAAAGGATATGATTTGTACATAAGGTATTTAATTGTTTGATCATGGATGGACAAGTGAACTTTGGACACGTGAACTTTGGACACAAAAAGTGAGCACAAGAGACACAACCCAAGTTCATTGGAATTTCAAACCATCCATCAGATGAACATAGAATACGAAAAGTGAGTCTTTGTCACACTCAAGTTTGAACTTGTTCAAATTTCAAAGTTGGAATAAGCAGGAATTTCAAAGTTTGGCTTTAGCGGGAATTTCGAAATTCATACAAGTGTACACTTATTTGTGACCATGCCTCACTTTTAGTGTTCTATGTCAGTTGACGGGATCGTTTGAATTTCAAATGTACAAGTTGACGGGTCACAAACAAGTGTACACTTGTATGAATTTCAAATTTTTGTTTAAGCAGGAATTTCAAACCCAGGTACCCAAGTTGCTATGGCATGTTTCTGATGAGAGCATAACCTGCCATCTTCATGCCTGCGAGCCCTTTCACCATCTTGCTTTGCGCTAAGGGCACTCAGTCCCCGTGTGTGAACAACACCATAATTTTTGAAGGGGGGGAATATACAAACCCTTCGAGGGAAAAATAACACCTTCGACGGAAAAGGCACCATCCTCAAATTGTGTGAAACAGTTGGTTTGAAAATACAGACACCCTCCGTTCATATAAATCTATAGCGGATCTCCACGAAGTACATCCATCGTACACTGGATGGGCCATGTGTCTCCACTTCATCGACCAAGTGAGCAACCATATGGACTTGAATGTCGAAAAACTTTGGCGGCATAAAACACGATAATTTTTGAAGGGGGTTAATAATCTCGAAGGGGGTTTTCCGCAAATAATCTCTGAAGGGGGTTTTTGATGGGCCCTAAAACAGCGTTTTGAAGGCATTCCGGAAAACAGCTCCGAAAAAAAGGGTGTCACCCAGAAAAATTACTACTTTCCATCTAGCAATGTTTGTGGCCAATGGTGGTCGCAAACTCCAACCTAGGGAAATAATGCAAAGTAGGAACGGTGGAGAAGGCCGTTCCTGCCGGGCAAGAACGACTGTAAACTCAGTTTTGGGATGGAAATGTGGTTTTGTTATGACACCACAAAAGCCACGGACAGGTATTTCCTAACACGTAAACATCAAGAACCGGACTTACAACATTAACTCGGGACCCGGAAAACGAGATTTCGCCACTCATCCCCGTAGTTCAATCCATCGTCATCACTTGGTCCAGCCTTCTCCTCCATTGTCATCACTATCTTCAGCGACACTTTCACTTGTTGTATGAAGCCACGCAACTCGCAGAGCTTATCCCTTATCGCTTTTTGTCCACCGTGACATGACAGTGTATGCTCAACACAAACCCATAATAGTGATGACTGCTTCATTCACAAATACCTCAGTATGTTTTTAGGTAATGGATCTTATTCCCTTTTTCCTCGATTGGACCGATGGGTTACCACTCTGGCGGACTATGTGTTCCCACATATCTCCTTCATACGCATCTATGTGCTCGGTCCGATACTAGTGGATAAGAAAGTGAGGTCGTGGTGCGTTTAGCTTCACGTCAATGACCTCCCAATCCGTAATGGCCTATGCATGTCCAGACAGCCGCGCCGTAAACATCCCTCTCGGATTTTATGTCCCCATTCATCCGTGCCATTTCCAGCTTGCCTTCCCGCATTTTGATATGCCCCAAATACATATCACGTGGAGGTCCTCAATAATGCCTCATCTAGCAAAGCTTCATCCGCACTTGAAGTGGCCGTATGATCCACTTCGCACGTGAAAACCACTTCCAAGGACGTGTAGCACTAGCCCAATGTTATTCTCCACAACGATAGCAATCTCCTTCCGGTCCACAGGCTTCCCACCACTTATACTCTTCAACATACCTATGGATGCAAATCTTTTAACCCTTCCCGCAAATGGGCCACACCTTCCATCGGTGATAGGATACCGCTGCTCCTTCTTGTCCCCCTAGCTTCACCAGATGCACCGTAGGATGGTGCTAAGGGAGGCGCCGGCCGACGGCCTCCCCAAAGATGCCTCGCCATGGGCGCCGGCCGCCGGGCGCCTCCCCTAGCACACCTGCCCATGGCGCCGGCCGCCGGCCGCCCCAACACGCCCGCTGGGCGGGCGCCGGCCGCCTCCCTAGCACCGCCCATGGGCGCCGGCCGCGCCTCCCTAGCACACCCCGCCCATGGGCGCGCCGGCCGCCCCTAGCACCCCATGGGCCGGCCGCCCCCAACACGCCCGGCCGGCCGCCGCCGGCGCCCCCACCAACACGCCATGTTTGCCCATGGCGCCGGCCGGCGCCTCCCCTACACCCTGCCACCCATGGGCGCCGGCTGGCGCCCTCCTAGGCTGTCTTCCAAAAAAATATTTAGCGCCTCAAGAGTATTCAACCATGGACTGTTGGTCTAGTGTTTGGGAAATAAGTGTAGTAATGAATAGGTTTCGTGTTCAAACCTCGTGCCTCCTCAAGAGTTCAATTTTGTTGATTTTAAGGATGCTTGCATGGGCGCATGGGCAACTAACTTTGTTCATTTTAAGGACGTTGGCATTGCCTTAAAGCCCAAGTGGTTGCATTGAGTGCCGAAGGTTGAAGACCACGACCGCGACCTTTTGGATGAGGGTCGTGAGACCCTAGATCTTGTGTGGCGATCGACACCTGGACCGGGCCCAAGAATGATACTATTGAAGACGAGCAAGCAATGGAGGAGAACGACAACTTCGAGGCGGAGGATATGGACCGCCTCGAATATGGCGGTGGTACTTGACCTTTCGCGCAAGGCATGGATGAGTCGCCAGCCGCACTCTTGAATGGCTATTGTCGCCGATGACCACTTCCTCCTTCAGCTTGTTTGTTGCAATGTTCTCACGACCACTTAAATGAGACTCCGCTAATGCAGATTGTTTTCATTGTGTTCCACCACTTGAAAGTAAAAGTTTTCGGTTGTAATAAACATATGAAAATGGCAGCCCTCTATGCATTCTACTAAAGCATAACGGGCCCACACCCTATGTGCTCCAGTTCGGTGTAGACTTGAAAGTGCATCTTTTATCAAAGATATGACCTCGTAAAGGGTGTGTGCATTATCAAAGTAGGGCACATATGCTGTTCTAGGTAAGGTGTTCTTCGTGACAAGGGGGTGATGTCTCGGCCGAAGGGGGTCAGTATATCCCCCCCTTCAAAAATTATCGTGTTATAACCCTCTCTAACCGCACTAAGGTCTCTTGTGCATGTAGCCTCATCGCAGGAATCTCCGATGGGTCAACCTCCCTTGTCCTAGCCATCGAAATAACCGTGCCAAGCCGACTATGGGCTAATAGACCTCCCGCGGTAAAGCTCCCCGCAATGCAATTGGGAGATAATACTCCATAACTTTTTTCCAGTCATGTGTTTTAAGGCCAGATAGTTTCCCGTCTGCAAACCTCTGTCCGATGTATGCGGCAAACCCAGATGGTGGCCTAATCAACTTCAGCTGCTCATGCACCATCGCCATGGCCTCCGGCTCCACAACATACATCGCATCAACATATGTAGCATCTGCGGCTGTGCTCGACGGCCAGAGGTCTGGTTTGGTGTTTACATCATAATCTGCCATGTCCCGCCGACAGGGGAGATCATCCTTAACACCAGATAAGAAACCATAAAGTGAAACCACAATGTTCTTCAAAATGTGCATGCAATCTTTAAGATCACCCACTAATAGATGTTGCGGATTCAGTGATAGGGGATTAGAGCACATATTGTAACCCAAAAACAAGGCTGAAGGAATAAATGAATGATAAAGCGAGAGGTCAGGGAAAGAATAGTACCCTTTTGTAAGGGAGGTAGTCGTAGGCAGCCCATTTCTTCCACACATTCCACCGCCATTGCTCCATATGGTCTTGTGGCGTGGCAGACTCCCATGCATCCATCTCGTCTACAATCATGGCAGTCGTTATCCTCATTGGAGGCGCGACCGTCTCTACAACTCCGTTGAAAAGATGGATGTCTTGGACCCTAAGGTCATGGTCAAGAGGGAGCAACTTCCGGGTCCCTGGGTAAACCACTTTGTGAAGATGAGGCGAGTGTCGGGCCTCGAGGTGCTTCCAACATGGGGGGCACGCCATATATCCTGAAGTATGGAGGCCACATAAAGTTCCCATGCCCGGGTAGTCTGCCATCATGCAGAGTTGCGCGGCTCGCAGCCTAAAAATGCTCTTTGGATGGCCAATAGGGTACGAGGCATCTACGGCTTGTATGCCATGCCATAACTCCCGCATGTCCTCGTACAACGGCGCCAGATATACATCAAGATTGCATGGCTTATGTGGCCCAGGCACCAACACAGCCGTCAATATGTATTCCTTCCGTATGGTCTTCCAAGGGGCCAAATTATAGTTCAGAAGTAGAACTATGCTTCTGTCCGAAGGGATTAATGCCATCAGTGCTTAAGCCAAATCGGAGATTACAGTCTTCCTCCCCGAAACCATCAATCGCATCCGGTGTAGCCCATGCGGGCATATCTGCCATTAGTGCCATTTTACCGGTCTCACTTCGGAGTTGCCGATGGGCCACACGATCGCGGGCCAGCTGTGGAATAACGAACATATGTCGGCACCTCTTCAAAAGGGGGAAGTACCACATGACTTTGCTCGGAGTGCGTTCCTTCTTCACAGTGTCGGCCCGGTAACGAGGAAGGCCACATTTCAAGCAATTTTTCTCCCTCGAATATTGCCCTCTAAACAGCATGCACCCTTTAGGACATACATGGATCCGCTCACATCCCATCGACACACATGAAATAATGCCCAAAGCTTCCGCTCGGCTCGCCGAAAGGCAATTCCCCTCTGGTAATATTGCCGTATGCAAAGCTTGGAAAAGGGCATCCATAGCAGCGTGGCTCACTCCGTACTTTGATTGTATTTCGAGGACAATCATAACGGCCGAGAGAACATCCACTTTGGTACCGGCGAACAAAGTTCGGCCGGCTGCCACCAGGAGCTTGCCCAAATCACCGGCACCATCCGCACCCACTCCATCAAAAAAACTAGAGTCCACTCGTTCGGCAATGTCATCTGCACTTCCTTGGATGTGCCATATTCATCCTCTCCTAGCGGGTCCATAATGTCTGCATCGGCGGCGCCACTATCCTCTTCCTGGTTATCATTGCTTTGCATTTGCCCCCCCTCGAGCGTGGCAGGTTGGCCACGGGCCCGTATCCCGGACCCCAATGGGCGGCCGAATTGGTCGTAGTATCAAGCTTCTGGGCTATGCACTTCCACAGGGAGTTAAGAAATAAGTAGGGTTTGTTTTTAGGATTGAAGGATAAATAAAGGCGGAAAGGAGGAATAAATTGGGGTGGCGCTTGGACGAGGCTCGGAGTATACTCGGACTGGAGTGAACAACGGACCCCGGTACCACTATGGCAAGCTCGGACTACGCCGAGTAACGGATAAGTCCGGAACCCACCCAGTGTCAAAACAGGATAAGTACGCCAGTGAAAGTAACCTAGGAGCGAGGCGTGAGGATGACGAGGCGGCGCCACGTGGACGGCCCCGAGTGGAGGTCGGCATGCAGAGGTCAGACCGTAACCTGCCGAGGCCGCAGGCAGTATTCACGCCCGCGCGCGCGCGAAGGCCGCAGGCCGGTAAGCGAGGGTCGAGTAAGCCGCGCACTCGCGCTACGGACAACGAAGAGGCGCCCAGCTTTCCACAAGCGCGCCAAGGAGGAGGTCACCGCAGCCTGCATAATCCTCACGGTCCCTTGCGCCCGCAATCCGCTCGGGCGCTTTTGGGCGCCTACCGGCAGAGCGCGCAAGCAACGCGCGAAGGAGGAACATCGTGCCGACCGCCAGCAGCCTACAAGAACAAGAGGAGGAGGAAAGCAATGGCACCCAAAAGCCGACGGAAGTCTGGGAGCCATGGACCGTGGAGCGCAACATTGTGACCCGCGCTATCCGGACTGGGCCCCGGCCGGAGGAAGCAGGGAATTGGTGCGGAGTGGCATCCGGACGTGTTCCAAATGGTCTCGACCTTTGACAACCTACTCTAGTCCGGAGTTTGCCCGAAGATGCCGGGCGATCAACAAGGAGGTCCGATCCAAGAACCTCCGGAGGACCCGAGGCGATGGACCTTGAGGTCCCGAGGATGGCCTACAACCGCCCAAGGAGGAAGAAGGGGCGGTGCCGAGCCCCTTAAGGCGAAGGGAAGATAGGGCCGCCACGGGCGCGCCGAGGCTCGAACGCAGGACAACCAACGGATGGTTGATATCCGATCCGCCGGATACCGAGTAAGGGCGGTAGCCGGATCATTGTCCATTGAACTCGCCACCAAGGTGGATCACCTTGGTGATAACCTGCTGGTATTCTCGCATGCGCCCAGCTGGGAAGAGAGCGACCGGGAAGGATTATCTTCGCCCGCCTGGGCCAGAGGCACGCAAGCTAAGGAGCGAGAAGCCTCGCTTATCGACCCCATACCGATTCATGTATGGGGACATTTCGAGCCCCTCAAGGAGGAGAGCTTGAACGGGCGCCAAGGGCCGGAGGCCCCGCCAAGTAGAGCGTGCAAGGGCGCCTGAGGTGGGGGTCGCCCTTCAAGACCAAGCGACTCGGAGGAGGACGATCGAGGATTCCTGACCCCATACGCTGAGCGAACCCCTCACCACCTGTGGAAGTTTGGGAGGAGATTCCCCTTCCTCCTTTTGCCCTGCCGCCCGCATGAGGGAGCCGATGCCGAGGGCGCTGGCCCGCACCGGCATGCAGCCCAACAACCACGACGGCCGCCGAGCCCCGACGAACTCAACGGGAGCCAAGAGGCGGAAGACGGTGCCGCTTACCAACGCAAAGACCTCGGTGCCGGACTTACCCACGGAGTGGCAAGAGGTCAAGAGGCGGTAAGGAGGGTAAAGGGACGTGGCCCAAGGAGCAGGAGGTCACCGCAGCACACCTCGAGCCGGCCCCTGCCCCGTGAAGGGGCAAAAGAGCTTGCTCCCGACCCCCTCACCTCCTCCGAGCCCTGTGAGAAAGAGGGCACAAAGGAGTTAGAGGCCAAGAGGGCCAAGAGGGTGAGACTGACCACCACTGTGACCCGAGGGTCCCGATTAGGTCCGAGAACCCACCGACTTACTCGGCGGTATGGAGGTCCTGGATCGAGAAATGCCGGCCCCACTACGGACTTTGTGGGGGCCTCACTGCGGCCGTGGAAGAAACACGGCGAAGTCCTGCTACGGCCATGGACGGAATGCTTTGGGGTCTCGTGGTACGGAGAAGACCTGTGAAGTGGAGGCCACCCGAGGAGGATGGTGGAACCCAAGAGCAAGTGAAGGCGGCCGAGGGGCAAAGGAAAAGGCGGAGTCCTCGCCGATCGAGGAAGGGAAACGCCTGGCGGAGCGCGAGGCCCGCGGTTCAAGCAGACTGGGTTCTTCACCGCGAACACCTGGCAAGCTCGAGGCCAAGCGGGCGGAGGACCTTGCAGCGAAGAGGGAAGCGCAGCAGAGGCGGAAGAGGCCCGGCACAAGCAGAGAGCTCGGACCGGAGGCGGCCCCAGAGGCCAAGGGCGAGGCCTGTAAAGGCGGAAAGGAGGAATAAATTGGGGTGGCGCTTGGACGAGGCTCGGAGTATACTCCGACTGAGTGAACAACGGACCCCGGTACCACTATGGCAAGCTCGGACTACGCCGAATGGGATAAGTCCGGAACCCACTCCAGTCAAATAGGATAAATCGCCGAAAGTAACCTAGGAGGCGGGCGTGAGGATGACGAGGCGGCGCGCGTGGGCGGCCACAGAGTGGAGGTCGGGCATGCGGTAGGCGGGCCGTAACCTTGCGAGGCCGTTATAGCGGTATTCACGCCCGCGGCTGCGCGGCGTAAGGCGAGTGGAGCGTGGGGGTCGAGTAAGCCATGCGGACCCACAGCGATTCTGGACAGCGCCTTCAGCCCGGTTACTTCCTGGCGCGGCCAAGGAGGAGGTCATTTGCTGTGACCTCGAGACAATCCTCACGGTCCCTTGCGCTCCATAATCCGGCTCTCTGGCTATCTTTTGGGCGCCCGATCGGCTTAGCGCGTGGCGCACCGTCAAGGTTGGAGCGTGACAGCGGCGAAGGAGGAACATCGTGCCGGCGGACTCGGCCAGCGGCTACAACAAGAGGAGGAGAAAGCAATGGCACCCAAAAGCCGGTGATGCAGGAGCCATGGACCCTCGTGGGCGCAACATTGTGACCGGCGCTATCCGGACTGGGCCCCGGCCGGAGGCGGGGATTGGTGCGAGTGGCATCTGGGCGTGTTCCAAATGGTGCGGACCTTTGGCGTCACTCTAGTCGGGAGTTTGCGGAAGATCTTGGCGATCAACAAGGAGGTCGATCCAAGAACCTCCGGAGGACCAGGCGATGGACCTTGAGGTCCCGAGGATGGCCTACAACCGGAGGAAGAAGGGGCGTGGTGCAGGCCCCTTAAGGCGAAGGGAAGATAGGGCGGCCACGGTGGCGATCTTGAGGCACAGGCAGCGGACAACCAGCGGATGGTTGATATCCGTCTGCTGGGCGGTCGAGTAAGGCGGTAGCCGGATCATTATCCATTGGAACACACTCACCAAGGTGGATCACCTTGGTGATAACTGTTAGTATTCACATGCGCTCGGTGAGGAAGGGTGGGAAGGATTATCTTAGGTTGATCGAGGAGCCGCAAGCTAAGGGCGAAGCCCTCGCCATCGGTGACCCCATACGATTCATGTATGGGGACATTTCGAGCTCTGAAGGAGGAGAGCTTGAGCAGGCGCTCGGGAAGGTGGAGGCCACGAGTAGGCGTGCAAGGCGCGAGGTGGGGGTCGCCCTTCAAGACCAAGCGGACTCGGGAGGAGGGCGGAGGATTCGGACTCCATCGTCTGGGCGAACCCCTCACCACCCGGGGAAGTTTGGGAGGAGATTCCCCTTCCCTCCTTTTGGTGCCCTCGGGCGGTAGCACGGAGGCGTCTGGGAGGCGTTGGCGGCTCCGGCACCGGACAGCCAACAACCACGGCGGCTGCGGGCCCACGAACTCAGCGGGGCCGAGGCGGAAGGCGGTGCCGCCTGGCACCTCGGAAGGTGCGGTACCCTTACCCACCTTGCAGGTGGAAAGTGAGGCGGTGGGAGGCGAGAAGGGGCGTGGCCCAAGGAGGCGAGGAGGTCAGCGGCGGCCCACCAGGCAGTCTGTCCCCGGGAAGGGGCAAAAGAGCTTGCTCCGGACCCCCTCACCTCCTCAAGGCCCAGGAGAAAGAGGGCACAAAGGAGTTAGAGGCCAAGAGGGCCAAGAGGGTGAGACTCGGACCTCACCACTCGGGACTGAGGTCTGATTAGGTCAGGAGAACCCGTCCGGACTTACTCGGGGCGGTATGGAGGTCCTTGGCGGAGAAATGCGGCTCCACTACGGACTTTGTGGGGGCCTCACAGTGGCCGTGGAAGAAACAGCGAGTCACAGCTCGTCATGGGCCGGAATGCTTTGGGGTCTCTGAGTGCAGTGAGAAGACCCGAGTGGAGGCCACCGGAGGAGGATGGTGGAACTCAAGAGCAAGTGAAGGCGGCCGAGGGGCAAAAGAGCTTGCTCCGGACCCCCTCACCTCCTCAGGCCCAGGAGAAAGAGGGCACAAAGGAGTTAGAGGCCAAGAGGGCCAAGAGGGTGAGACTCGGACCTCACCACTCGGGACTGAGGTCTGATTAGGTCAGGAGAACCCAGTCGGACTTACTCGGCGGTATGGAGGTCCTTGGCGGATCGAGAAATGCGGCTCCACTACGGACTTTGTGGGGGCCTCACAGTGGCGGCCGTGGAAGAAACACGGCGAGTCAGCTACCGTCATGGGCCGGAATGCTTTGGGGTCTCGTAGTGCAGTGAGAAGACCCGAGTGGAGGCCACCGGAGGAGGATGGTGGAACTCAAGAGCAAGTGAAGGCGGCCGAGGCAAAGGAAAAGGCGGAGTCCCTCGCTCGGATCGAGGAAGGAAGCCGGGTGGCGGAGCCGAGGCCAGGCGGTTCGGGGCCGGGCCAAGGTTCTTGTGTCTGACAGTGAAACAAGCTCGAGGCCAAGCAGGCGGAGGACCTTGCAGCGAAGAGGGAAGCGCAGCAGAGGCGGAAGAGGCCGGCACAAGCAGAGAGCTCGGGACTGGCGGAGGCGGCCCCAGAGCAGGCCAAGTGGGCGAGGCCTGTAAAGGCGGCGGAGTCAAGTCACAAGAAGAGCGACCGGATCACCATGCACGTGATCGAACCGTGGAGAGAGTCACAGTACCGAGGTTAACTCAAGGCCGCACAAAGGGCTATGGAGTGCAAGGCGCGAGGTGGCCCAAGGAGGAGATGGAGGCCAAGACTCGGGAGATAGGATCTCCGACACCGAGGAAGTAGAGGAGAGGCGGCAGCAGATGGAGGACAAGAAGGACACGCTGGAGCTACAACCCAAGATGCGCTTGAGCAGTGATTCTCAACGAGAGAATCCACGACTCGAGCACGAAATAGAGTGCCCAGCCCGGCTCAAGACGGAGGAAAATCGCGACTATCCAAGGAGTTGGACGCTGCTGCTGCATGAGCCGGAGGCGGAAGAGGCCGGGCACAAGCGAGAGCTCGGGACTGGCGGGCGGCCGGCTAAGCGGCGCCAAGTGGGCGAGCCAGTAAAGCGGCGAAGGAGTCGCCGCGGCAAGCGGCAGGATCACTCTGACGTGATCGGGTGGAGAGAGTCGTATGACGAGAGGCTAACTCGAAGGCCGCCACAGGCTATGGGCGAGCAAGGGCCGGTAGGGGAGGAGATGGAGGCCGGCCTCGGGAGATAGGAGATCTCAGAGTGCAGTGCAGGAAGTAGAGGAGGCGGCGAGATGGAGGCAGCAAGGACAGCTGGGCTACAACTCCAAGATCGTCGAGGCGGCGGTGATTCTCAGCGAGAATCACGACCTCGAGCACGAAATAGAGTGCCTCGGCTCCGTCGAAGGCGGAGGAAAATCGGCGACTATCGAGGTTGGGCGTTGCGAAGGAGGAGGAAGTCGGGAGTCGGACGGAGGTACGGCCACTTTGGAGAGGGTGAGCTAAGGCGAATGAGCGGAGGCCGGAGCAGCTGGGCGAGAAAGAAGGCTGCTGGTCCGGTGAGAAAGGCGGAAGGAGCAGCTGCGCTATGAGTGGTGGCAATGGAGAGAAGCAGCGGGGAGGCGGAGCAGCGGAGGAGGCGGCGAGATGGAGGCCGCCTTGTAGCCTCGCGTGATGACCAGCTCGGTGTCAAATCTGGCGGAGAGGTGGCCCAACAAGCGGCACGCCCGGCTCCGGAACACTTATGGCGGAGGAGTATCGGGTGCTCGGGCACCGTGGAAGAGGCAATTCAACAAGTCGATTCGGACTTTGCCTATTACCACGCCGAGCTCCCTGATGAAGCCTCTCGGCGGCGGAGGCCGGACCACAGTCGGACCGGAAGGCTCGAGAAGGAGATGAAGGCCACGGGGCAGCCAGGGACCCTAGTGGCCTGTTTGAAGATAGCGAGGCGGAGGCGGCGGAGGCGGAGCGGAGGAGGCGGCGGATGCGATCGAGGTAAGCACCCGCACCTCACCATGGAAGGAGGAGGGCCAGCGAGTCACTTGAGCGATCGGGAGCAGTGGAGGACTTGAGGAGAGCCACGGAGGTCCGTGAGGGAGGAAACCCGGGTGGGCGTGAGTCGGACTTTGTCCGGACCCGGAGGCCGGACCACAGTCGGACCTCGGTAATAAGTCCGGACCACAGTCGGACCAGTCCGGACCACGTGGGACCAAGTCCGGACCACGAGTCGGAGTGTCCGGACCACAGTCGGACCACAGTCGGACCTGGCCGGCGGACCCGAAATAAGCGGACTCACGAGTTGAGTCGAGACAGACCTCGAGGCCTGCGGCGATGAGGAGGAGCCCCGCCGACTTACGCTAGGGCCAGAGTGGACCGGCGAAGGACCGAGGGGAGGAGGATGGCGTCGTGGTAGCGGTTGTCGACCGCCGTGTAACTGATTCGGGAGAGGAGGGCCCGCCTCACGGATCATCCGATTGGGTGCACCACAAGCTGTCGGGGACGAAGTTGGACCACCCATTCGGCGGGGCCAGGACCTTCCACAGTCGGCGAAGGAGATAGGGGAAAATAGGGTAGGCGGCCGATTAGGGTATATGCGGCTATCATTTCGAGAATAGGGGTGTAATAAAGGCGCCTTGGCGCGATATAAGAGTGCTCTAGTAAAGCATCTTTCTCTTGGTGTTGATCGCGTTCTTGCGGACCTTTGTGAGTCTTCTTGCTAACGTGAGTCTGAGTCAGCGAGCCGGACTCGGGAGATTGATCAAGGTCCGGTGGCGGACTTAGCGTTGTGGTGTGTGTGCGGGGAAGGGTGGCGGTGACGTGCTCGTCCGGGAGCCAGCGGTCACCGGCATTTGGGCGTGTGGCCGGAGGAACTCGGGAGGCGTGTAGAGCACAGGCGGAGGAGGCGGAGCAGCGGAGGAGGTCGGGCACGTCGTCTTTTCTAAGGCGAAGAGTGTAGCGTGAGGAGAGAGGAAAGGGCGGATCGTGAGGATGTATGTGAGCACGTCTGGGCCTTGAGCAGGTCCTTAGTACTCTGAACTGTCTGTGAAACGTTGTGAGTAGTTAGGAGTATGTGTGTGTTGAGGCGGAGCAGCTGGGGCCGGTAGGAATCAGCAGTGGCAGGCCTATCATTCCCTTGGAGCGGACTTCTTCCTACAGCGACCGGATTATGCCTTGGTAGCCGAAAAGTCACGCCACAAGCTGTGCGCATTATAAATTCTAAATGGATCCGGTTCTCAGGGTGCAATCCCTTGGTGGAATTGCCTGAAACAGTGCTGCCATGCAACATCGCCAGGCAAAGGCTTCATCTTCTTACATTTGCGGCAGGGGCACCATACAATGCACTTTTCCATCGCGGACTCTTTCGGCAGAGCTTGTGCGTAAACCTTGTTGTCAGTTGGATGTTGACACCACCAGAGTTCACAACTAATTAGTCACGCGGGTAGCGCGGTCATTCACCACGACTAATCGTGCACCACGTTTGTATCGTGTCGTAGTGGTAGATAGTTTCACGAGTCGACCCTCTGAGTCCGGCAGAATAATGATCTGGTAAATGGCAATAATGCGTATCGATTAGTTTCATTCGAGCATAATCCACATCCGAACATGGCGGCTCCCCCATCATTGCAACCCGAGCAAGGCAGCCATGAAAGAATGATCCACTATCAACTGGACCCAAGCCGAATACCAATGGCTGTGCCACAATCGGGGCGAGTTGGACCACCCATTCGGCGGGGCCAGGACCTTCCACAGTCGGCGAAGGAGATAGGGGAAAATAGGGTAGGCGGCCGATTAGGGTATACGGCGCTATCATTTCGAATAGGGGTGTAATAAAGGCGCCTTGGGCGCGATATAAGAGTGAGGCTCTAGTAAAGCATCTTTCTCTTGGTGTTGATCGCGTTCTTGCGGACCTTTGTGAGTCTTCTTGCTAACGTGAGTCTGAGTCAGCGGCGAGCACGCGCTCGGGAGATTGATCAAGGTCCGGTGGCGGACTTAGCGTTGTGGTGTGTGCGAGGTGGAAGGTGACCGTGCTCGTCCAGCGGTCAGGCAAGCAATTTGGGCAGTGTGGCCGGAGGAACTCGGGAGGCGTGTAGAGCCGGACGGAGGCCGGAGCAGCGGAGGAGGTCGGGGGGCGTAACCAGCGTCTTTTCTAAGGCGAAGAGTGTAGCGTGAGGAGAGAGGAAAGGGGATCGTGAGGATGTATGTGAGCGATCTGGACGAGCAGGTCCTTAAGCGTTTAGCCATCTGGGCTGTCACGGTGAAACGTTGTGAGTAGTTAGGAGTATGTGTGTGTTGAGGCGAGCAGGCGCTAAGGGCGGTAGGAATCACAAGCAGCGATGGCAGGCCTATCATTCCCTTGGAGCGGACTTCTTCCTACAACGGGATTATGCGCGCGGTGACCATCGGCAAAGTCACGCCTGGCATATTACGCATTATAAATTCTAAATGGATCCGGTTCTCGGGGTGCAATCCCTTGGTGGAATTGCTCGAAGCAGTGCTGCCATGCAACATCGCCGAGCAAAGGCTTCATCTTCTTACATTTGGCGGGGCACCATACAATGCACTTTTCCATCGCGGACTCTTTCGGCAGAGCTTGTGCGTAAACCTTGTTGTCAGTTGGATGTTGACACCACCAGAGTTCACAACTAATTAGTCACGCCCGGGAGTGGCCGCAGTCATTCTGCACCCTGACTAATCGTGCACCCACGTTTGTATCGTGTCCGTAGTGGTAGATAGTTTCACGGTCGACCCTCTGAGTCCGACAGAATAATGATCCTGGTAAATGGCAATAATGCGTATCAGTTAGTTTCATTCGAGCATAATCCACATCTGAACATGGCAGAAGCACTCCCCCATCATTGCAACCCGAGCAAGGCAGCCATGAAAGAATGATCCTGGCTATCACTGGACCCAAGCCCGAATACCAATGGCTGTGCCACAATGTCCCGGGAGAGGATGCTCTATGAACCTATGACGGTGGCGACCCGAAAATGCGGGTGTCACTGGCCACTCCGCGAACGGTTGCTTCGCCTGATACGATCGATAGGCAAGCATGTTCTCGGACTTGCACGGGCAGTGCCTGCAGTCACCCTTACTTGCGCCATGAATTGGGAGAGGACGATCCGCCACACTGCATAGCATCGCGAAGGAGGACTCAAGCCCGAGCAGTGGCGGCAAACCAGTGTGGCGCCTGGCGGGACACGAGAATGTCACGGGGACAGCAGTATGCAAGGCGGCTCGCTTATCTCCCAAGGGAGCTTATAGAGTAGACAGGGAAGCAGCCCGTGGTGTTGGAGCAGGGCATTTTCATGCCTTATTATCTACAATCGTCCATCATTTCAGTACATGGGTTATGCGGGGTCAATGGCGCACATCATGCCAGGAGTGCTGTCCTATCTAACCGTGGTGTAAGCAACGCTAGTCATCTTCACCGGGCATCCGAACTGTGCATGGAAACTTTTTGGGGGAGCAAGCTTGGATCCCCAATTGCACTGAAGGCGGGGCCTTCAATCTGACTGTTGCGCCAGTTTGTGGTGAGAGTATGGCGTCTTTGATTGAGGGTAAACCACCCCGCGAAGCACTCGGCTTGTTGTGCAACGGCGAGAGTTCTTCCGGTGGGAGCTTGCGCGCAGGTCTGTTGGATGTATTCGAGAGGGAAGCCACGGAAGTGGAGGTTGCCGGTACGCACATCCACATTGCTATTCCACTTGGCTCCTCTCAGTGGTTATGGGTTCACGCTCCGAGAACGGGCCTATAGGCTCGCGAGACGAGGTGCGCGCACCATCGGAGACTTGGGAGCCATCAATCGCTGTATCGGAGTCTGGCAGGGAAACAAAGACAGGATTGTGGGTTTGGGCGCGCAGTATGCAAACACAATCCCGTCCACACTGGCACGCACAGCTGTGGAGGCAGAGATGATGGTGGCCATATCCCTGAAGCTGAAGCTGGACCAACAGTTTGGGCGAAGACACTCGATGCCCTTGACGCAATTCCTGAAGGAGTTGAAGATGGAGGCAAACAGGCGGCTTGCTGGTCTCCGATTACAGTGTGGTCTTGAAACCCTCGGAAAGGATGACGCTAAAGCATGGGGATGACTGGTTGTGCAAGGAGACCCAAGCTCGGACATGGTGACGGCATTAAGAGACTCGCGTTTGGCTGGCAAGCAGATTGGCTGATAGGCCGCCCGAGACAATTGACCTTAATCGGAAGTGGATTCTCAACGTGCTGGAGAGGACCTACCTTCTGTGGAGAGAAATCTGACCGTGTGTGCGACTCACAAGACATGCTCAAAGTGCTTGTGCCCCCGGATTGTAAACCGGATGCTCAACAGCCAGACTGTGGGCCGGGGATGGCTCGACACTGTTGCCTCTCGATTGTGTTAAGTGGCTATTCCGATTCAATTTCTCATTGTGTCCACTACCAGTTTTTGCCGCCCGACTATTGCCTCTATACCACTAGACTTGTGTACTAGCGGACAGTCGCGCGTACCCTAAGCGTTTGTCGCAGCAAACCTGGCTATCGTCCAATCCATCCATTTGACATTACGCTTGGGCGCTAGAGTAGAGGTTGAGCGTGGGGCGTGTTTGCAGCATGCGTATGGTGCTTGTACCAGATAGGGCTGGCAATGCGGCAGCTTGATGCCAGTCGGTACTACGCGTTTGTTACAAAATAGTAAAGGACATACGCCCCAAGGGGAAGGGGAAATGGTTGACTACTTTGACTGGAGAGGGGCGTAAGAGGCCGATTTACCACCATCCTGGTGGATGTAGACGCTCTGCAAAGACAATACTGCTGGAGCCGAGGAGGGCATCATACCCCAAACAAGGCGATGGCCGTTCCTACGCCCCCAAGTTCGGTTGGTCGGTGCGCGCCACTTCCACCTTGTCCGCTGATCATGAGTGCTCGCAGAGCAGTTGTTTGATCATGAGCGGTGGAAGTTTACACGATGGGCGTGGTTGCATGCGTGGCGATACCGAAGCGGGGTAATTGGTTGCGTCTATGAATTCCTAGAATGTGGGCAACAGACAGGCTATTGGAGGGCATCACCTCTGCACAAAGTAAAGAAGACTTGAAGGCTCTCAATCGGTTGGTGGTTTGCTAGGTGTCAAACGAGCGGCGTCTGGTGAACTTAGCAGTGGAGCACCATGCAACGCCTTTTGATAGCACACTGCGGTGGGCGGTGAAAGTACTTGTGTTGAACCATATGCCTAGTACTCTGAGTTGTGACGTAGGGAGGGACGCAGGAGGGGGAGCCCTATCCTGAGCAGGCCAGGGAATTGGATGGCTTCAGCAGTGCATCCCTCTTCGAGTGCACTTAAGAGAGCAAAACATGCTGCTTGGAAGCGCTGGTGGAGGGAAAAGCAAATTCGAGTTTCATCTCTGTGTGTGGAAGATATTAGGCAAGAAGCTGGAGCATCTTTATGTGTAGAGGATGTTAGGCAAGAAGCAGGAGCATCTTTGCGTGTAGAGGAGGTTTGTCACAATGATGTTCATCCTCTAGTAAGTGGACATGAGGCAACTTCAACGGGGTCAGAAGAACCCTTGCATGGTAAGGAGGGATCTAGTCTATGGTTGAATGTTATTGTGGAAGAACAGAGCAGGCCGTGGGTAGAGCAAACAATACCTCTTTCATCCACAGAGCAGTCAAGGCGGGTCCATGCACGGCAAGGTGGGGTGGGATCTCACCTAAGTCAGTGAAGGGGCTGTTGTGATGCATAATGTGGACGTGTTGCTCGAGAAATTGGCCACATTTTCTTACATAGAATTGCCCACTTCAATTCCAATATCAAGACTAAGGTGCTAGATGCTTTTCAAGGCTTCGTGGCCTCGAGGAATTCTTCCCTGTTATTGTGGGGTGAAGGCTCGGAAAAGTCCTAAATATCGGTGACCATGAAGAAGCCGCGGTGTGTACAAGCATCCGATAAGTTGAAGGCAAGATAAACCTTCATGACTATTGTGCTAATTGAGGATGTGAGGTTCTCTTTGAAGCTATCTCCATAACTATGGACCATTGTTGGCTTTGATTCTTGCGAGTCCTTCTCTTTCTGCCTTTATTCTTGTTTTGGTTAATCTTGTCATCAAGATTTTCTTCGTTGTCATCCTGTCCAACCATCGCACGTGAATTTAGAAGGCATCGCTAGATCGTGCGCATGCATGTATGGAGAAGTTGATATATTCCGAATTTCCTACATCTTCATCGAATTAGAATCTGCAGAATGGGGAGTTTTTGTTATGAGGAGTTTTTTTTAGGGAGACTTGAGACTGTAAGATTTAATTTATCAATAACATTGCTAAGATAGCAAATTTATCTAGTTATCTAGTGAAAAAATTCTCATTATGTTACTGATGTCATAATTCCCGATTTTGAACGCACAGGTTGAAATGCATGCGGCATTGCATTGCACCACTCGCGACAATACCAAAGCTATACCATTCTTTGTGGATTAGGGTTAGTCATTACCATGGCTCGTGCCTTAGGCAAGGACGACTTTGTGGAGAGGGCGTAAGAGGCGATTTACCACCATCCTGGTGGATGTAGACGCTCTGCAAAGACAATACTGCTGGAGCCGAGGAGGGCATCATACCCCAAACAAGGCGATGGCCGTTCCTACGCCCCCAAGTTCGGTTGGTCGGTGCGCGCCACTTCCACCTTGTCCGCTGATCATGAGTGCTCGCTTGAACAGATTGTTTGATCATGAGCAGGTGGAAGTTTACACAGTAGGCGTGGTTACGCACGTAGCGATACCGAAACCGGCTGGTAATTGGTTGCGTCTATGAATTCCTAGAATGTGGGCAACAGACAGGCTATTGGAGGGCATCACCTCTGCACAAAGTAAAGAAGACTTGAAGGCTCTCAATCGGTTGGTGGTTTGCTAGGTGTCAAACGAGCGGCGTCTGGTGAACTTAGCAGTGGAGCACCATGCAACGCCTTTTGATAGCACAACTGCGGTGGCGGTGAAAGTACTTTGTGAACCATATGCCTAGTACTACGAGTTGTTGGGGAGGGGCGGGAGGGAGCCCTATCACGGCGAGGCGGTGGATGGCTTCAGCAGTGCATCCCTCTTCGAGTGCACTTAAGAGAGCAAAACATCTTGCTTGGGCGGTGGAGGGAAAAGCAAATTCGAGTTTCATCTACGTGTGTGGAAGATATTAGGCAAAATTGGAGCATCTTTATGTGTAGAGGATGTTAGGCAAGAAGCGGAGCATCTTTGCGTGTAGAGGAGGTTTGTCACAATGATGTTCATCCTCTAGTAAGTGGACATGAGGCAACTTCAGCGGGTCGAAGAACCCTTGCATGGTAAGGAGGATCTAGTCTATGGTTGAATGTTATTGTGGAAAACGAGGCGGTGGGTAGAGCAAACAATACCTCTTTCATCCACGGAAGGCGGTCAAAGGCGGGTCCATGCACGGCAAGGTGGGGTGGGATCTCACCTAAGTCGATGAAGGCATTGTGATGCATAATGTGGACGTGTTGCTCGAGAAATTGGCCACATTTTCTTACATAGAATTGCCCACTTCAATTCCAATATCAAGACTAAGGTGCTAGATGCTTTTCAAGGCTTCGTGGCCTCGAGGAATTCTTCCCTGTTATTGCAATAGGGGTGAAGGCTCAGAAAAGTCCTAAATATCAGGGCGGCCATGAAGAAGCCGCGGTGTGTACAAGCATCTGATAAGTTGAAGGCAAGATAAACCTTCATGACTATTGTGCTAATTGAGGATGTGAGGTTCTCTTTGAAGCTATCTCCATAACTATGGACCATTGTTGGCTTTGATTCTTGCGAGTCCTTCTCTTTCTCCTTGCCTTTATTCTTGTTTTGGTTAATCTTGTCATCAAGATTTTCTTCGTTGTCATCCTGTCCAACCATCGCACGTGAATTTAGAAGGCATCGCTAGATCGTGCGCATGCATGTATGGAGAAGTTGATATATTCTGAATTTCCTACATCTTCATCAGAATTAGAATCTGCAGACTGGGGGGAGTTTTTGTTATGAGGAGTTTTTTTTTTAGGGAGACTTGAGACTGTAAGATTTAATTTATCAATAACATTGCTAAGATAGCAAATTTATCTAGTTATCTAGTGAAAAAAATTCTCATTATGTTACAGCGTGTCATAATTCCCGATTTTGAACGCACAGGTTGAAATGCATGCGGCATTGCATTGCACCACTCGCGACAATACCAAAGCTATACCATTCTTTGTGGATTAGGGTTAGTCATTACCATGGCTCGTGCCTTAGGCAAGGACGACTTTGTGGCTGGAGGGAGCCATGAGAGGAGCGATTGCGGGAGGATGTAGGAGGAGGCTAGAGGGAGTGATGGCACATGCATGAGTAGGAAAGTAATATTGTCGGGGCCAAAATATGAGGGATCAATCCTAGGATATGGGTGCATGTGGATAAAAAGATTGCAGTTGGAGGATGTAGGAGGAGGCTAGAGGGAGTGATGGCACATGCATGAGTAGAAAAGTAATATTGTCGGGGCCAAAATATGAGGGATCAATCCTAGAATATGGGTGCATGTGGATAAAAAGATTGCAGTTGGAGGATGTAGGAGGAGGCTAGGGGGAGTGATGGCACATGCATGAGTAGGAAAGTAATATTGTCGGGGCCAAAATATGAGGGATCAATCCTAGAATATGGGTGCATGTGGATAAAAAGATTGCAGTTGGAGGATGTAGGAGGAGGCTAGAGGGAGTGATGGCACATGCATGAGTAGGAAAATAATATTGTCGGGGCCAAAATATGAGGGATCAATCCTAGGATATGGGTGCATGTGGATAAAAAGATTGAAGTGGAAGTTTGATAACGCTTGGGATACAATGTGGCTATGCTCTTTCCACTTCCTATGGTTTATTTTTCTTCATCTTCATCATCATGTCTTCCATGCGCCGGTGTTGGGAGTGGCGCAATAGCAGGGTCTAGGAGGTCGTGACGGCGAGGCCGGCGGTGAGCCGGATTCCAGGTTTAGGGTTTCACAAGTATAGGGTTTCAGAGGTTTAGGGTTTTGCGGCAGCTGATCTTCTAGGTTTAGGGTTTCACAAATTTAGGGTTCCACAGGTTTAGGGTTCTGTGGCTGCTGATATTCTAGGTTTAGGGGTTTATAAATTTACGGTTCCACAAGTTTAGGGTTTTACGGTAGCTGATCTTCCAAGTTTAGGGTTTCACAAATTTAGGGTTCCAAAGGTTTAGGGTTTTATGGCGGTGAGCTAACTTTCGATGTCGCAGCCTCTGAGGCTTCCCTTGGGCGCCTTGAGAACTCCCGAGATAGGCGGCTAGACTTTGTTCCTTTTTCTTCCCCGGTGGTGTCTCCGTCGCTCTTGAGGTCGGAATTCAGGTCATAGGGAGGTTGCCTCCTAGCTCCGCCGTTTCCGGGCCGGGGACTGGCAGGCTCTTCAGGAAGAGGGGGGTTATGCTGCTCGAGATCATCATCATCCCATGTCAATATGTCATAGCAGTTCGCCGTCCTCTCCACCCTTGCGACTTGCACATCTCGGGAGATATCGGGTTCTGGAACGAGCATCCCGTCCGAGACCTTATCCGAGAGGGCGATGCTTAACTGCCATGTCCTTGTTGCCATTTACACCATTCCTCTATCGAGGCATGTAACAGCCCAGCACTCTCAGTTTTGCCCTAGGGTTACACTCCCGGTGGCATATGGGGAGCACGGCAATCGCGACGGTGGAATCAAATGGTGCAATAGAATTGGCCTCGCTATGGAAAAGGTAGAAGCAAGCATGTGGGATGGCTAGGTGGTCGGTCCTATGATGCTTTGGAAGGCTTTGCGAAACGATGAAGACATGACATTTAGGTACACATATGAAGGATTAGCAAAGGTTTGAAGGATTTTTAGTTTAGCATAAAATTAAGTCAAGACCTTTTTATTGTTTTTCATGTTATCATTACATTTGAGTCTCATGATGTCACCCATTCTTGATACACTTACATGTATCTTCCTTCTTCTACTCCCATTTACCAAAAGATATCAACCTATTTTTATTTAGGGGAAAAAGATATCTATGCCTTGACTAATCTTCATTCTTCTTTGAATCTAGAGGTCTTGGAAATATCTAGAACATATTCCGCTACATAATCTTTTATTACAACTCCATGTACACACCAAGGTTCATGAAAGTCTACAGTATTAACTCATACCACATTTATCACATGTCAATAAGTAGAAAAGAAAAACAATTCTTATTATTATCCACTACGGATGATGAACAGGTTGAATAATATAGGTCCTACACATTGGACAATTTATATTGTAATATAACCACTTTGCGATACATTCTATATGAAATGGATGTCCGCAAGAAGGACAAAGGTATATAATATGTCCTAGAGGAGGACATTCCAAACATATAGAACAAATTTCAGATGTAGAGGAAATAAGCATTAATTTTATATCTTTCTCACAAACTCCTACGAATTTATGATTACCCACCATAGCACGTTGCAAGCCGGTATTCCATGGTAGAGATATAACAATCATAGGTACAATATTTGGTGCTGGCGCTGGAACATAAAATGCTGTATAGTAATCTTTTGTATTCAATCTACTTAGGAATGCCTCTTCATACATCTCTTCTTCAATCTCTTCTCGCCTTACTATACATGCTATATCTTCAGTAGTAGATAGATAAAAATGTAGGAGCACCATGCGCATCCCATATTGGTATCGACCACATCCAGCTCTTTCATTTCCTCGTCTTGAATATGAAGCATCTGCGTTTTCAGCTGTTTGAATTCTTGTTTCATTTTCTTGTTCTTGATTTAAAGCATGTGCATTTATTAGATCACGTTGATTAAGTTCTCGTCCTTGATTTGAAGAATCTGCACTTCTAGTTATTTGATAACCAATTTGATTAAAGTCTCGTTCCTCATTTGAAATTATTTGATCAACTCTTTGATTTAATTCTCGTTCATGATTTGAGGCAATTTGATCCCTTGTTTGATTGAATTCTTCATCCTGATTTGAGGCATTTTCAATACTCTGCTGGTTAAGCTCTGAAGCATCTTCAATTAACTGGTTAAGCTCTGGCGGTCGTTGGTCCTTCATGCGAGGTCTAACGCATGATATTACCTCTTTCAAAATAATAACTAGACAAATAATAATGAGAAAAGTCATCATCATCATCATCATCATGTCCATGATAAATAGATAAATTAGATAAGGCGAAAGTCGCTCGCATAAGCATAAGAAAAACTAACTTGCCCTATAAAAATAGGGATACGGCTTGTAAATTAATAAGCTCAAATCAACCTCTAAGCTTTAAAGTTGCAGGGTAACGTGCCTGAAATTCGCCAAAGCACTAAAGTCTTTGAAGAAATTTATCTCTGCTAGTTCCTAATATCCTCAATTGATTGTATGAGATTGTGTTTTGTCTAATCCATCATGGTCTTGAGCTGTATCGAGGTTTATTCCTGCCTCAAACAAGATTCTCAATTGCCTATCAAGTTTACTCTTTCGCACAACTGTAATATTTATGAGTTTTATTTGCAAAGCTCAAAGGTCATTTACAAATGTATTATCGATATGATAAATAATCAATTAACCTCTTCTCATTTATATATAGGTAAGTAGAATTATTTTCCGTTTCAAAAAACGAGCCTTAACTTAGCTACTACTAAAACCAGTCTCTTAATGCATTTAATAGAGAAAATAGATAGCATTGTTTGGACACTCTTACTAAACACTATGATATAAGATATATGGCATGCCACATGGCCTATCAATAAGAAATATAGTTATACTTTACTATTTTGTAATTTGTACATGCTTTACAACTAGTTTGCATTAGGGAATTGGATAATGGAGCTGCTCCAACCTGTTAGGCTTCTTGTAAAATAATTTTCTATTTTGGGGATATTTTTTCTTGAAATGAGACATGTTTATGGTACCTTTAGGGTAGACAATCGGGGGCTGGTGTAAGAGTCATCTCCCCAAAACAAAACCGTCTTTCCTATGTAGCTTGCCCTATTTATCATGCCGCTGGCATCCTATTTTGGCATGTGAGTTGTGCCTCATAAGTGGCGAGGATGGAGAACATATAGCATGAAGAAAGGGCTGTGACCGTAAGACCGGCTAGGAGCGATATTACACGCGAATTCAACAAGGTGAACATAATCCTCCCAAGACTCTTGGTGACAAGAAACAAACAGTACTAAGGAGGGAAAGGTTTTACAAGACCCCTCGCTCCCTAGTCCCTAGTGCAAACCGGTTGTAAAGCATGTACAAATTACAGAACAGTAAAGTCTAACTATAGTTCTTATTGATAGGCCATGTGGCATGCCATACATATAATATGTTCTAGTGTTTAATAAGAGTGTCCAAACTATGCTATCTACTTTCTCTATTACATGCGCTAAGAGAGTGGTTTCAGAAGCAGCTAAGTTAAGGCTCGTTTTTGAAAGGGAAATTTATTCTACTTACCTATATATAAATGAGAAGAGCTTAAGTGATTATTTATCATATCGATGATAGATTTGTAAAAAACCCTTGAGGTTTGCAAATAAAACTCATAAATGGGATAGTTGTGCAAAAGAGTAAACTTGATAGGCAATTGAGAATCTTATTTGAGTCAGGAATTAATAAACCTCTATATAGCTCAAAACCATGATGGATTAGACAAAACACAATCTTAGACAATCAATTGAGGATATTAGGAACTAACACAAATAAAATTCATTCGAAGACTTTAGAGCTTTGGCAATAGGTTCAGGTACATTACCCTCCGATTTTAAAACTTGGCAATTGGTTCGGGCACATTGATCTGCAAGATGCATCCCTATTTTTAAAGGGCAAGTTAGTTTCTCTTATATGAGAGACTCTCCCTGTGTCTAATTTATCTATTTGTCATAGACATGATGATGATGATAATGACTATTCTCATTATTATTTATATTATTATAATTATGAAAGAGGTGATATTACGCGTTAGACCTCGCATGAAGGACCAACGACTGCCAAAGCTTACCAACAGCGTATTGAAACGCTTCAAATCAAGATCAAGAATATAATCAAACAAGGGATCAAATTGATTCAAATCTTGAACGAGAATTAAATCAAAGAGTTGATCAAATAATTCCAAATCAGGAACGAGAATTTAATCAAATAGGTCATCTAGTAAATGGTCATTCTTCAAATCAAACACGATCTTTTAATCGAACACGTGATCTAATAGTTGGAGATGCACATGCTTTAAATCAAGAACAAGAAAATGAAACAAGAATTCAAACAGCTGAAAATGCAGATGAGGAAATGAAAGAGCTGGAGGTAGTCGATACAAATACGGGATGCACATGATGCTCCTACATTTTCACCTATTAAATACGAAAGATATGGCTTTTGTACTAAGGCACGAAGAGATTGAAGAAGAGAGGAATGAAACGGTATTCTTAGGTAGATTGAATACAAAAGATTATTATACAACGTTTTATGTTCTCGCGCCAGCGCCAAATTTTGTACCTATGACTGTCATATCTCTACCATGGAATATTGGCTTGCAATATGCTGTGGTGGGTAATCATAAGTTCATG
Source organism: Anthoceros angustus (assembly GCA_010909165.1). Classification (NCBI taxonomy): domain Eukaryota; kingdom Viridiplantae; phylum Streptophyta; class Anthocerotopsida; order Anthocerotales; family Anthocerotaceae; genus Anthoceros; species Anthoceros angustus. The sequence goes on from MU008156.1 coordinate 913,204, forward strand.
GGAGTTTCTGAGAAAGATATGAAATTAATGCTTATTTCCTCTACACCTAAAATTTGTTCTATATGTTTGGAATGCCCTCCTCTATGACATGTTATATACATCCATTTCATATAGAATGTATCGCAAAGTGGTTATATTACAATATAAATTGTCGGATTTGTAGGACCTGTATTATTCAACGTATTTTTCATCCATAATGGATAATAATAAGAATTTTTTTCCTTTCTACGTATTGACATGCAATAAATGTGGTATGAGATAACATTTTAGGCTCTCGTGAACCTTGGTGTGTACATGGAGTTGTAATAAAAGATCGTGTAGCAGAATATATTATGGATATTTCGAGAAGCTCTACCTTCAAAGAAGAATGAAGATTACTGAACGCCTAGATATCTTTTTCCCCTAAATAAAACTAAGTTGATATCTTTTGGTAAATGGGTGTAGAAGAACGATTCTCCTTTCTGTGCTGGTTCTCTCGAACTCTCGCAGCCTCCAGTCCTTCGGTCTGACTGATCTTCAAAACTCCATTCCTCACTTCTTGCTTTGGAGTCTCTTGGGTAGACAACTCCTCTATCTCCTCCCACATCTCATGCCTATGCTTGCTTTGAGCGCTTAGAGCATGTGCTGCTCCATTTGCAGCCTTCATCTTGCTCTTCCTTCCATGCATATGCATGTCCAGTGGGATCCGAGCAACCTTGGTGAAATCACCATCCCTCCAAAGCGGCTGATAAAACTCTTTTGCGTACAATGGATCAATGCCCATTGTAGGCCCATGCGTGGTGTTTGCTCCCAGCAATACATCATATGTCTTAGCATTTGTCACAAGACATTGTACCTCCATCACACACGCATCAGGCGTGCCAAGCTTGAGCTCTATCTTCATAGGATCTTTTGTCATCCTGAGAACCTGCTCCTTTGTGCCTGCTGAGGTTGTAATACTGGCATCACTTGGTATGAGCTTGCTGCCATACAGCTTGAGAGCTTCCTATACTCGAGCTCCCAACAATACCGAATCTCCTCCAGTATCTATCATCATATTGGCTGGCGCAAAGCCATCAAAAGTGATCTCCCTACCTTTGTTCATCACCATGGCTACTCCCCCTTGACCCCTTGCTCTAGGCTTCAAGTGTTCACCTCTTAGGCTTGCCATCGTGGCCACTGCAACTCCTTCGTCCACCTCTTTGCGAATCCAAGCTTGCATTACCTTCTTGAACAAGTGAGAGCCTTTCACACCTAGGTCTCTAAGGCTGACAACTGGAACCTCCATCGCTCTCTCCAACAGTGCTTATGCACTTGGCTACAGGGTGAACTCCTTCGTCATCTCACTGCGTCCATCTTCCTGCTGCCTAAACGATTCCAGCATTTTCAACTGTTCTTGGATCACCGTCTCCTTGCTAGTGACCTTATTACCAAGGTCAAATGTGACCTTCTTCTTCTTTGAACATCTTGTAGTTGATAGTGCATAAGTCTCCACATCAGATTCATCTGAATCCTCTTCCATTGGCGTTGTACGACCCATCATGCTGGCAAGCTCCTTTTGTAGCTTTTCTACATGCCCCATCAATGCCTTCCACGTCAGAGCATGCTTGCCCTTTTCTGCCTTTGCTCTGGACATTTCCTTCTACTTGAGTTCTGAGTATGCCTCCCAACAGGCTGCTTCAACGTGTCCCCCTCGGTTGCATGCTTTGCATGCCTCCTTCCCCTTCGGACCTCCAGGCCGGTAGTCGCACTCAAATGCTTTATGTGGACTCCTGCATCTTCTATATTTCACAGCCACAATAGTAGCATTGTTAGCAGGGCTCTCCTTGGCCGTTGCTCCCTTACTCTATCCGGATGACTTTCCATGATCTCTATACCCAAAGTGATGTTGGTATTTCGAGCCCCCTTGATTCCCTCTCTACATCCATAGGCTCTGGGAGTGGAACTTCCTGTGAATAACTTGAGATCAAGTGTCGCAAAAAATGTACTTAGAATTAATTACATAAAGTTTACACACAACGTTGATGTATATATGTCTAGCACACAACTTAAGCAACAATTCAGCAAGTGACCCTTCAGTAAACCCTAATTATTACGAGTAAGCGAGTACGCCCCTTCTTCATTCTCAACACTTCCAGCTCGTCTTCAAGGTCTATGGCCTTCTTTCCTCTTGTGCTCCTCTGGCTTAGACTCATAAATTTCCACCTCTTCTTCCTCTTTTCTATCAAGGGTTCGGACATGGGCTGCTCCTTCAACCTCTCCCAACTGCTCCACTTATCCATATCTCCTCATTGCAAGGGGTATGGGCACCTCCCCCAAAGGTACCAACTGCACAACGTCAAAGGGGTAGTTCGAACATTACAGGTTCGAGTGTCAAGGTCTATCATGTAATAAGTGTTTTAATTTAATAAAATCAAAAATATTTATTTATTGATATATTTATTTATTTTTATATTTAATTTTTAATACTAAAAATAAAGTTACAATGCAATAGAACTTGGGTTGCCTCAACCCATGTCAATATGGAAAGATATGACTCAACGTTGAGATTTGAAGTTCCATGAGCTTGGATGATATTAAAGCTGCTCTGTCACGATGGTGTCTAATTTATAAGTAGTTGTGATTTTGATGCATAGTAGATTTGTTTTAAATTTTCTCTACTAATTTATAAGTAGTTGTGATTTTGATGCATAGTAGATTTGTTTTAAATTTTCTCTACATCCTTTCATGAACGTTAACAAACCCCACATGGCACATTGTGCTTCATGATCAAGAGTCCATGGCTTGTGAAATGGACTCCCTACTTCCTGCTTATGCTTGCAAGCATATCTATCTTAATGATTGCATTTATAGCCTTAATGAAATCCTACTGTAGGAACGACGAGAGGCGAGCTATTGAAGGAGAAGACCAGGCAATACAAGCTAGAGCGAATTGGGCGGCAGGGCGGGCAAAAGAGGAGGCGCGGCGTGAAGAGGAGGAGCGGGTTGAAGAGAAGGAGCGGGTGGAAGAGGAGGACCGGGTTGAAGAGGAGGAGCGGGTTGAAGAGGAGGAGCGGGTTGAAGAGGAGGAGCGGGTTGAAGAGGAGGAGCGGGTTGAAGAGGAGGAGCGGGTTGAAGAGGAGGAGCGGGTTAAAGAGGAGGAGGGATGTGAAGAGGAGGAGCAGGTTGAAGAAGAGGAGCAATGTGAAGAGGAGGAACAGGTTGAAGAAGAGGAGTGACGTGAAGAGGAGGAGCGGGTTGAAGAAGAGGAGTGATGTGAAGAGGAGCAGCGGAGTGAAAAGGAGGAGCAAGTTGAAGAGGAGGAACGTGTTGTAGTAATCATGATTCAAAGCATGAGGTTAGAGTCCTACTTGGTCCACCAGTTAACAATATGGGCCTGCCTGGGACAATATCAAGCCTAGAAATGGATATTACCATAAAACACGTTTCCATTAGCTGAAGAGGAGGAGCAAAGGAACCTGGCGAGGAGGAGTGGTGTAATTAATGAACACAAGTTGTTCACAGATGAGTGAACAACTTAGCCTTGGATGAATGGGCAATGGTATTCGAGAGATGGATGATATTGAAATATGAGCCGACATTGAAGACCTATGTGCTAAATAGCATGTGAAGATGTTTTTACTAGATGGGCTTACCCCATCTCTTCTCTGAAAACTCCAAAATTTGAAGACCTATGTGCTAAATAGCATGTGAAGATGTTTTTACTAGATGGGCTTACCCCATCCCTTCTCTAAAAACTCCAAAATTTGAAGACCTATGTGCTAAATAGCATGTGAAGATGTTTTTACTATATGGGCTCACCCCATCTCTTCTCTGAAAACTTTAATCCGATAATGGTATTTGGGAGATGGATATTGCAATGTGAGCTTTGCTGACATCATTAGTGAGAGAAAACCTATGTGCCATATCCCATGTGAAGATCTCCTTTAGTAGATGGGCTCACCCCATCTCTTCTCTAAAACTTTAATCCGATGTGAAGATATTTATGTGTCGGTATCAATTTCTTGTGTTACTTTGAAGTACAATAAGACCTAGAACTCACATTGGAATATAGGACCCCTACCCCCTTTTGTTCGGCACACGTATACCTAAACCTTTCCGAGATTCGAGCTCACGTGGTGGTGCCTTCACATATTAAAACTTTCTAATTCTTTGAAGTTATGACTAAATTTAGTTTTCGTTAACGGCTTCAAGCTACTAATCTGTATCAATTTGTACCCAATTGTGATTCACGATATTAAGAATTTTTCGCAAGCCATCCTCACCAAACCACCAAACTCCCTCCACTGCATGGCTCAAGCTCAAGCTCTCCATGGCATTGATTAGGTTGGGCTAGCCTATAGTCATTCTAGGCAGGAAGAATTTATCAGTTGATCAATCTCACGAGGAGCAGACTGTGGACATTCCACTCACGATCAGAGAGAATTCATCGATTCAGCAATCTTTAGCGGAGGAAAGGCTAGTATTCATTTCTGTTCCACTCATGATCAGAGAGGATTCATCGATTCAGCAATGTGCAGAGGAGGAAAGGCTAGTATTCATTCCTGTTAGAGAGAATTCTTTGACTGAGCAATCCAAAGAGATGCGCGAAGGTGCCGGGCTATGCACCCGGTGCGCCGAGTGCGTGAGTGGAGTGAGAAGGGGATGGCATGAGAGCCGCCTTGTTGGATTGACAACTACAAAGCTCCCGCACATCAGAGCGCTTGGTTTTATCTTCTCTTATCTTACATTTTGGTATCAGAGCCTATATATCAATGTTGGCTGATACAAATCTTGCTAATTAATGATTGGTTGAGATACATGCATTTGATTGCAACATCATGTCCCTTTGTAAATCATTAGTACATCATTTGGATAGAACCACGTATGGGGTCAACATAATGCGGGAAGAGGGAAGAGAGAAGAGAGAAGAACCAAAGTCTACACTGTACCCTTTCCTCACGATACATGATTCCCTCAAAATACCTTACTGTGGGTTCAGTCGTTCCCTTACTGGCCCAGTGGAGGGTTGGTAAACTTGTCATGATTCCCTCAGAATACCTTACTGTGGTTTCAGCCGTTCCCTTACTGTCGTCATCGTGGGGACCCAACAACTTCCTTGTCAACAAGGAACGCATCTCCTTGGCGAACGTGTTGACCCTAGCATGTAAGTGGACCTGCATCTCCTGTCCTTTCAAACAAATCTCATCAAATTCCTTAGGCCATTCTCCTGAGACTAACTTACTTCGCAAAGCATCCCTCTCAAGCGTCACCTCACTCAAGCAGGCAAGGTGACATTTTGCATCTCTCTTCCATGCCTCCGATCCCTTGCCGCCATGCATAGTCGGCTGGGCGTTGCTTCACCGACGTACGATGCATCATTTTCCTCGGTGGGCTACCTCTTCCTTCCACCATTGGTCAGCCTCCGTTGCTTGCTTTGTGAGCTCCTCACGCTCCTTGCTCCATGTGGCCTGTCCGCTCCTCCTTTTCAAGCCGCTGCATTGCCAGATTCACTCTAACTTGTATCGCCTAGTATTGTCTTTCTACAAGCATGCCTTTTGCCAATCATAAAGTATGGTCCTAGGAAAGCTGTCACTACCCGAATTATTAAAAAAATGCATGCAAGCGCAACCAGGAGGTCGTCTATGTTATCCATGGACTCTAAATTACGAAGCAGTGTACTATGTGCGTTTCGTTCACAAAAGGATCTAGAGCAAATTTAAAACAAATAGACTATGCATCAGGGGTTTAAAGATAGGGGGAAGTCAATACGTCAATCGCGCACGCGAAACAACGAAGCTGTTTTCATTCGAAATGGAAAGTAAGCATCATTTTTGACGGGATCAGTTCACATTGAACACGGATTAAGCAACACCTCTGTGCAGCTCGTGTTCTCAAGCTCGGATAGTTACTTGTGGCGGCAACTCAGATGGACATTGAAGATCTCCCTTACGGTTGGGAGGTGCAAGAGCCGCCAGGTGGCTTGTTCAACACGCAACATCTGAAGTTCGCACCCACTGTTAAAGCAAGACGGTATCAGGTTGTTTCTAGGAATTGCATGCCTGCTATTTCTAGATTTGCCATCATTCCAAGGAACAAGGCGTCCGACTTGATGTTAGGAGAAGGCAAGAATGCGCAGTTTCCCACATACTTTTGGAAGGAGACGAGTAAGAAGTAAGCTGCCCCCAACATCATTCGCAATACATTCCCGACGCAGCTGTCACACTGCGCTTTTGTGAGAAGTTGCACTGACCGAAAATTTATCTACACTATCTTCACTGTAAGTGCAGAGTGGACATCCACACCTGAGTTAATTACAGCCATGGCTAGGAGAGGACATGCCAATTGCTCTCCGCGTTCACAATTCCAATGCATATAGGTGTTGAGCAGTCGCTGCAGGAGGAGGCAAACACGCCTGCTTTCCCAGCTCAGCAAGACACAGAGGCATTGTCTGCAGCGGGGCTTTATGGCAACGTAAAGCCACGTGTGAACGCCGTTGCTTCATACCAGGGTTTGGAAACTATATTGAAAGAAGTGTGGCAAATGGTGAATGCTGATTCTTCTTTGCTGCAGCATACTCATGCAGCAGCTTCTATGTTGCTTCTCCAAGTTCAACAATTGCAGGCATGAAAATGTGCCAGTGCTGCCGGGTCCGTAATCCACGGCCGGCTTATCAAACTGGACAATGGCATGGGAGACTCTTTGAAGAGGAAGAAGAGCATCGTGGTAACTACGTGAAAGCCAGCTACCCGCCGGCAAAAGCCAAAAATGGTTGAGGTGTTGCACCAAACTGCTGAGGGTAGTTCTAATGAAGAGAGGGAAGGGATGTAATGCGTGGCTACTTCATGCCACACTTATATGTATTTTGTGTATGATAGCTCATCGGAAACGAGTTCAGAACTCTACATTGTGAGCAATCTGTACGCGACTTTGAAGATCGATGTTGATCGCAATCGTCTGTCAACCTCTGCGTGCCTTCTGGTTTTCAAACTCTCAATGCGTGTTCCACAGGCGTTGATACAGAATGAGGTATTGCTCATTCTGTAACCCTTCAGACAAGCTGCGGTTTCATGTCTTCTGTTTTGCTCTTTGGATGAGTAAAACTGAAGATATGAACAAAAACGTGTTGAAGATTCTAGTAGCTAAAGCTAAACCGGCATCCCATGTATCTCAGGCCTCAACCCCAAGTGCTCCACGTTTCTGGGTTCGTGGTCACGCACACGGGATGCGTCCCCGTTCTAGTATGTGTGCATGATGTGCATCATGTCTGTTGTGCTTGTGACCTAGTTTTACTGTCATGATCAGAGAACATGCCCTCTACCGTTCCATTGGTAAACATGTCGGCCATGCCAGCTAGGTAAGGAGGTGCATTTTGAACCGGAATGCTCCCTTGCCTGCAGAGCCTGCCTACTTGACAAACCCATCCCGCCCCCTCACAAACGCTGTGTGTTGCTGTGGCTGTTAATGGCGTGACAGGCACTCGAGGGAACTAATACTGCTGCTTCAGAATTCCTAGGGCCATATAATCTTGCCTAAGTCATGCCCCACTGACTGCTACAGGACAGACTGTGTAAGCCTGGCCCAAAGAGTTTTTTCTTCTTGTGTGTTTGCTGTACAAGAAACCATTACCTTCACAGGCAGTTGTTACTGGCCTTCCATCAACTTTAACTCACACTATGTGCCTCATCAATCACAAATTTACCTTCACAAGCAATTGATACTGGCCTTCCATCAACTTTAACTCACACAATGTCCCTCGTCAATCACAAACCTAGCCAACTGCGCCTGCAGCATGCGCCCAATGTTGCATCAAGGTGCTGTGCCACCCAAACCGGAGAGAGGAAGGGAAGCATAACTGTTGGGCACTCTAAAGTCCTTCAAAAATTTCACGCTGAAAAACAGAAGTGCTTCAAAACTTCGCTCAAAGAGATCACTCGCACCTTTTGATCCAGACGTACCAGGACATCTTGCAAGCTTGTGCTTCCAACGATGTTTCTCATGGGTTACATATACTAGCTTACATGACGCCCGTTGTGTGTCCTGCTAGGCAAACAGGATCCGCAAAAGATTAACTCCCTTTGTGCTGTTCGATTCCAATCGGTGGGAAGTCACAATCTTGAAAAAGAGCTCACCTGAGCTCATCCAGCACAGACATGGCCTGGGAGCGCGTTTGTTGAGAACGTAGATACGCTGCAAGGATGGTGTACCGCTCGACCAATTCCAGGACTTGATGTTGGATGAGGTACAGCAGAGGCGATATACAACTGTCACACCTGGGCATAGTATCACAGGAAGCTGATATGCAAATCAGTCAGCTAAGGCCAACCACCTTGTCCACATACAGTACAGCCAGTAGCCAATCTGAGCCTCACCTGATTGCAAAGACTTTTACCACCACCAGTTGGCAATAAGACGAAGCAGTCCTGGCCAGGCACAGTGGCCTCACATGCCTTGCGCTGCAGTTGAGGAAAGCATTTGTGCTCAAACTCAGCTAGATTATCTAAGCCGAAATCATCTAATCCTTGAAGTTCTGTCAGAGTGTCCCCTGACCTCGAGGCAGCCCAGTCTGTGGGCCACCTGCAACTAAGTAGGAATCGATTCCGGTTTGCCTACTCTCGGTGCTCTGCCAAACTGAAAAACATAAGACTCTGAGAGTGCCGTGCCCAGCGGAAACCTGGCAGTGGCTCGGGGTTTCTTACACAGCCTACAAAAAGAGACAACATTACCTCTCGTCTCCTGCTGTGGGCACCTCCTGCAACTGAAGCAGCAGCCGGAGCATTCCCTGACAACAAATTCGGATTGTCAATAATTACAGACTCCGGGTCCCCAAGTCCGTCACGCCGGGGCCCCGCACTCCGAGCGCAGCATCTGCACATTCCGATCTACAATCTGCCTGCTCAGCGGGACCAGCATCGCTGGTGGCCAGGCCGGCGCCCTGGATGTGGATGTATCAACATATAAGATTTGTCACAAAAAAAAAAACAAGCCATCGAGGAATGCAAGCACTCAACTATGTACGTGGTACATGGTACAAGATGTGGAGTCCCCAAGTATGTAGTATGTACTGAAACGCATGAATCTGGATTCCGTAACGTGCAATGCTGAACAGGGCATCAGAGTATAGGGTTCTGTTGAGTTAACCTTCTTGAGTCCAGATGAGCCAATCCCGACCATGGGAGGAGTGGATGCATAATCGTTTCTTCATCTTACATATGACAGTGCTAGCTGGCCGGATTGAAGAAGTGTTTACAAAGCAGCGGGCAGCATGAAGCTAGCTGCTACACACGAGCAACAGCTATGTATGTGCAATTTTGCGAGCCTGTGTGAAGGATGATGACAGCACTACTTGCATGTCTGCTGTGCTGGTAGCCTAGCTGGTTTCACTACCATGACCGGAAAACATGCAATCTAAGCTCATTGTCCCATTTGGAAAATATCTCGGCCATGCCAGCCAGTTATGTATGTAACAAGGCGGTGCATTTTGGACGGGCTTTGTCCCTGGCATTGGCTTGCCTGCACTCTGCAGTTGACTCCCTCCAAATTAATGCCACAGAATTTACATTACAGGCCAACAGGAGCAGTTGCCCGCCAGCATGTTCCAACAACGCTCCCTCCTGGAATCCGACTCCCGGACTGGACGATCATCAGGCGAGCCAATGCAGCGATGCAAGTGGAGCTGGAGTCCCGGCTCTCTTTATGCCGCTATACCAGCATGTTCCCCCATCGGCCGTCTCCGCCCGATTGGCCGAGCCCTCTGACACACCAGTGGCAGCGACCAGTCCCGTCCACCCAGAAGGAGCTAGCAAGCGCTATTTCGAGATTCGCGACGGAATCCGCGATGTCTGACACTTTTGTCAGCCGGCACGAGCTCGGCGCATGGATTGGGTCCGCCCCATCTGCTCCAGACTCCAGTCCGCAGATCGCAACGGCTCGCTCATCAGCCTTCCACTATCCCGTGACGTCACCCGCAGGGCTAGGGTTCCGTCGCCATGTGTGCGCCATGTCGGGCTCCATGGTAGAGTAACATAATAATGTACGCCGGGCCACGCGCTTCAAGGCACGCGGTGTCTCGCACAGTACACACTAGGGATACAGGCTGGGCCCGGGTCATGGAGCCTGGAGCTGTGGAGGAGGCGAATTTCTCACCCCAGGCCCCAGCCACGCCTACACGTGACAGCCATCAACAGGGTGGTGCATGTTGTAATGCGTTGCCTCGCACTTTGCACAGGCAGGCACCGTGTTGAATGTCGATGGCCATGGCCGCTGGCTGGACTGTGACGGAAGTTAATGGGTCATATTCTCTCCATGTCCGATGCCGCACCCTTCTTTACTGTCGTTCGTGAATAGACCACCTACCGCCATCCACACTTCCAGATGCGCAGGCCAGGCCAGCTGGGTGATATGCCGATCGGGCCATGGCAGCCACTCCCCAGACGACGACCACGCACCTGCCCATCATATGGGCATACAATGCTTTTCCTCCGCTGCGAGATGCCACCGAGAGTGTCAGTCAAGTGTCGCGTCCGGGCTGCATCAACCACGACACTTTCCGGCTTTATCTAGCAATAGCAGGAATCGCAGTGAGTTGGAAGTTGGAACCCGGGAGTGAGAGTTATCAACCTCAACCGGCCCCAGAGGAGGTCCGAGGTATATTCAATCCGGGATGCAGATGCCCTACCGCCCGCGGTGCACAGGACACTGACTTCTACAGCTCTCTTCCTGCAGGTATAGTGGCAGACATCACATCGCAGCGAGCAGGAAATGAGAGGGGAGCAAACACGGTACACGAAGCTTGCATGTGCACAACAGGAGTACTGTGCCACAGTGAGCTGAGGGCGGGAAGGTGGAGGGGCTTAACTGCTCATGCAGCGAGAGGCACTTGACTTGGTCAGTTTATTCACACAGCCTGAAGGCTGAACTTTAGTACAAAGTGTGCCGAGGGCATGGAGCTCCGGCCTGCACTCAAATGGGCGGGCTTCGCAAGTAACGCAAGCGAAAGAAAAGAATGGACTCGAGATTAAACACAAATAATTGGAGGGAGAGGGACCTACTTCCTGAAAAGCAATAGGATCTATGCAAACGGTGTCCCGGACGTGGAGTTACACGTAGACATACCAGCGAGCGCTATGGTGTACCCAATTGTCAGCGCCAACAACAACACTATGGCCAAAACAAGGGAATATGCCTCGAGAAGACATGGCTACAGGAATGAGTGACGTACCCAGATCCACCCCTGCCTAAATCCTCTGCTTCGGTGTGCTACTCTGCACGTCAATGGCTGTGGCCAGCCGACTGCGGCCAGCACCACAGACTCTGCAGGTTACCCGGTGCGGGAGGAGAGAATCCACTGAATTGGCTTCTCATATACACTCAGTTTTACACAAATCTGAAGGCTCCTCCGAATGATACCACTACACCTCCCTCAAATGCAAAAATAGAGAAATATTGCTGAGCGGAGGCTGGAAGAACACCGAGCTAATCAGTGCCAACTCCCTTTGCCAGGGGGACCAAGGGTGTTCTTGCAAACTTGCTTGCTTATGAGCCATCCTTCCTGTCAACCAACCCGATTTCCCACCCAGGAGACAGGCATAAATCTGTACTCGCTCTCATCCAGACTGGTGCATCTATCTTTCACTCTCCTTGAGGAGATAATACCCAGCAGAAACTTGACGACCAAGCACCTTGAAATTGGCATCCTTAGTTAAGATGCACATACGAGATAGTACCATTGCTCTGTGTTCTCACAAGTCTGCTCAAAGCAGCCTGAGATTCCTCAACTCACTTGTTCTCCAATCAGATCAAGCCCCACAGCCAGGAAAGCTAGTCCTTGGAAAAGGAGGAAATAAAAGTGCACACCTTTGGCTGATAATAAGCTCCTTGCTGACGCGGTCAGCAGCAAAAATGATAAAGTGAGCTCCTTCCTGTACAGTCGATTGGTCTTCTTCTTCAAAAAGGGCACTGGACTGGGTGCAACCTGCTGCTGTGGGTGCTTACCCATACCTTCCAGGTTCACTGCTGATGCCCCGCGACGGTGGCCAGCCAACGGCAACTCAGCATCCTCTTCTGTCTCCTTTTGGACAATGGCCAGAAGATCTGCCTCCGACGATCGTCCCATCTTCTTGGTGACGACCCACTCATAGGCACTACCAAGTTGGAAAAGTCCCGACACCATGGCATTGAACTTGGTCACAGACATGGTGTTCTCAAAAAGCAAGTATGGAACGAGGAACGGAAAAGACTTGGGGGCAGGTAGAACATTCAGGAAGGACATCAGGGCAGGTATGTAGCACACCACCCACAGGGGAAGGTGCGCCTCAGGGACAAACATGGTCATGGGTAGAATGATGCAGAAAAGAGTGAAAGAGTAGAAGGGAAGGATAAGTTTCCTCAGGAGGAAGAAGAGGAAGATAAGGTTGGCTTTCTTTCCAAGAGAAATCTGCACCGATCACAAGGAAGCACAAAGAATCAGCAAACGTGACAAAATCACTTCGTGGCTGTGACAAATCAAAATAGAAAGCTGCTTTTCTCCGGCAATTCAAACTCCACTCACTTGTGATTTGATGATGTCAGGCAGACAGAGACGGAACAGCTGCATCGGGCCAGAGTGCCAGCGATGCTGCTGCTTCCTGTATGCCTCATACGACTCGGGGAGTTCACAGATGCACTGTGCACAGAGCCACACAGGATGTAAAATAGTCAGGATCTAGGAACCATACATCCACCTGTCAGAACTACTTGAAAGATGTTAACTACACGCAATAAGGGTGTCACCTTCACATCATTCAGGAAAATAAACTTCCAACCCTTCAGATGAGCTCGCACTGCAATATCCATGTCCTCCACGGTGGTCCTTTCAAGCCAGCCACCCGAATCTTCAAGAGCTTTGATTCTCCAGACGCCTGCTGTTCCGTTGAAGCCAAAGAAGTTGAGAAATACCCCATTTACTTGCTGCTCCACTTCAAAGTGGAATGATAAATTGATATTCTGCAATCGTGTCAGCAAATTCTCGTCCCTGTTGATAAAAGCCCACCGAGTCTGCACAAGACCCAGCTCGGGATTGTCCTGCACAAGACAAGGAGAAAGAGAGTGCACAAGCTCAGTATCTGGCCACACAGCAGAACATCAAGCGGACAAACTTCGACAGAAGATAGTACTAAACATACAATGAAATGGGGAACAGTCCGCTTGAGGAAGTCAGGCTGAGGCTGGAAATCAGCATCGAAAATAGCAACATATTCATAAGCCTTGACGTAGTCGCACAGCATCCCAGCTTTCAAGTTTCCGGCCTTGTAACCAGTTCGATTGCGGCGGTGCCTGTAAACGGCGTGCACGCCCTTGAGGGACCATTTCTGCACCTCCGCCTTGATGAGTTCCTGAGTGGAGGGGTCATCTGAATCGTCCAGTACTTGAACGAGCATTTTAGACCTAGGCCACTCCATGTTGCAGACTGCCGCCAGAGACTGCTGGTAAACCTGGGAAGGCGGCGTCACAAGAAAGTTGTCAAACACAGACGAAGCAACCACAGCACATGCATGTCAGCAGGAAGCAGTGCATGGAGAACCCTACGCGATCAAAGATCTGAATGCCTTCCAACACAAAACGACACAGCCGGGGTCCAACAGCAAGGAACGACAGAAAAACGCAGTGCAGGGCATGACGGAATCCGAGAAAGCCTGTGCCTACCTCCCTCTCGTTGCACATTGGTATCTGAACAAGAACATGCGGGTAGGCAGCATCCGGATTCTCCAGATCATCCGGCGTATCGAATGACGCCACGTTGGGCACCGGAACAACGCGCCTATACTTGATCCAGATACAGCCCAGGCAGAGCAGCAGCCTGTCCGCAGACTGGATGAGGAAAAGAATGATGCAAGCGTCCGCCAGCAGCTGCAGCGGAGGCGCAATGTAATTGGAGCGCAGAAAGATCCAGGACAGGTAGACGACATGCGGCAGGCTCTGTACTTCCACCACAGTGGGCATGTGGAGATGCGGCCGGGTGAAGTGCCAGCCCTTGAAGTAGGCCAGTATCTCCACCCCCAGCATGACGATGGAGAAGAACAAGAAAATCCTGATGCAGTGGTAGAGCCTTCCCTTGTGCGGCTTGTCCGACGGAGGCGGCACTCCCTCTTGGAAAATCAGGCGCTTCTTCACAGCAGCAAGCACGGTCCAGAGCCCCATGGCGAGCCAGGCCACGCAGCCCGCAGCCCGGTGCGCCTTGAGCATGAGCACCCAGGTAAGCTGCTTGGTATTCTTGTCCCGATTCTTGTCTGCCTCAAAGACTCCAGCCTTGGGGCTCTGCAGCTCCAGCATGGACCAGTTGGGATTCTCCATCTTCACCACCACGGGCGTGCCCCTGTGCGCCTCCTTCGTCCCCAACCACTCCCCGATATTAAAGCTAGGTGGCATTGTGACAGTTTCTCCGTATCAACCGCTCCCGCAAGCAAAGACGCAGAATCAGAGTGAGAGCAGGAGCTCCGCAACCGCAACCGCTGCACCCCGATCTCCTACGTGCATGCCGCAGCAGGCGCGCAGGGCGAGGCCGGCACAGCCCGGCGGCCCATCCCGGGCTTCCCACACCGCTCCCTGGCCGCCTCCGCAACAGCAGCAAGCGCTCACCAATCCGCGTCCCGCCGGGAGCATCCCCCGCCCTCCCGGATTGGACCCACAAAAATGCCCGCAATGCAGCCCCGGATCCGGCGAGCCCAGCAGGCGGGTCAGCTTCCGGGAGCGGGGGCCCTCTTGGGCGCCATCGCTGCAGCAATGCCGGGGGCCCGGAGCTTCCCTCCGGAGGCGAGCTCTCCAAGCACGGCCCGAGATGGAAGACGAGAGCTGCGCAGGCCCCGCAGGAGCGGGGTAAAGAAGCCTGGTCGCGGGGAGGGGGCGGGCGCGGGGGACAGCGACTGCGAGGGACGGCGGGCGAGGAAGCAAGGAAGCAGAGCTTTCTGGCGCACCAACCGGGCCGGCGTGGGAGAGACGAGGAGCAGGAGAGGAGGAGGGAGCAAGGGAGATGATGAGTGAAGAGGAGGCTGCAACAGCAGACAACAGCAATGGGCTACCAGTCGGCTCCCTGCCGGACGCAGCTTGCCGATGGCCGCAGCTTCCTACACTGCGCTGCTCTGCTCTGCTGCTTCTGCGGCCGCGTCTGGCCCGGCCTCTCACTCCATAGCCCGCCTGCCCGCCAGCCTGCCACGCCCTGAAGACCCAGAGAGAGAGAGAGAGAGAGGAAATAGAGAGAGAGTGCGGTGTGGGAACCTGGACCCGACGCCCTGGACCGGGCTATGCCGGTCCCGGTGACAGCAAAGAAGAGGAGAGCCGACGCCAGCTGGCTGCCCGACACTCCCCCCTCCTGCTGCCCGGTTTGAAAGTTGGTTTGTCCCGTTGAGCTGTCTTTTACCCTGGCGCCGTGGCCCCCATTTCTCGTTATTATTCAATCCGCCTCGCCAGCACCTGCCCTGCCTTCTCGACTCCCTTGATTTTGCAAAATTCGCCATATCTAATCATCGCTTCGTTGCTCCAACTACCACTTCCATTGCAGCCTTATTACAAGCACACTCAGATACACATATATATTTATCATAATATGATGACATCTATAACTTCTCCTTCTTATGATGTCGAGACGGTAGAGATCCAAGGAGGGCTGGACCATGTATCAACATTCTAGGTGGAGCGAGAAGAAGAAGAAGAAGAAAAGCCAGGAGACGATACATGTACATATATTCAAGTCGTGTGAAACCCAGATATCATGTGGATGCTTCTTAAAATTGTCCATGCTTTTCACCTCGGTGCAAATTGCATGGTACTAAATTCCATGACCCAACACCGACTCCATACTAGATTTGTTTTTGTCCTGTTTTTTTTTTAACAGAGGAAAGAATAATACTTATTCATCAGGCACTTTCGGTCGCTTTGCTTGGGTGGAGGGGAGTGGAATGGACTCCGACTGGAAGATCATTGGAGGGTGCAGGAGATGGTGGTGTCGCAGCGGGGTGCAAGGGAGGGTGGTGGACCAGGGACCCACAGACCCGGGAGCGCCACGAGCAGGGAGAAGGGAGAGGGAGAGGGAGAGGGAGCAGGGCTCAAGAAACGCTAGCTTGTTTCCTGGCAGTTTCTCTTCTCATGCTCTTTCGGTCGTACATGGCAGACAGAGCTGGCAACTCTGGGTCCTGGATTGTTCACGGCTCAACACGGCTTGGTGGGCGGCACTCGAGTTTAGTAGCCGCGGCCCCGAGGGCAACTGGTTCTTCCAACCGACCCGTGGCCGGCTGCGCAGTGGTATGTGCAGACACATGTCACAGTTCGGGGTTTGAGCGCGGCCCTCGATTCCAAGCCGTCGCCTAGCGCGTTTGTCGCCGACTGTGATGCGTGTGCGGAACAACCCAGGCATCCAAAATGCCGCTCAAACCCGAAACGAACCCCGCCTTCCAGTCAACCTGGGCTACTCTCGTTCAGAGACTCCGCAACTGGAAATGGGCCTTCGAAGACGAGCCCCTGTTGACAGAGGGAGATGCAAACACAGCCATGCATCCAGGAACTCTGCGAATATGAAGGGATTAGCGGGATCTCGAGCTGCAGGTCATTTCCTTCCCCGTGGGCACGTTTCCCGCTCATCTCTGGATGTTGCTTCCCGCGATAATTAATTAACGAAAAAGTGAGGAGCGGTGGAGCGTTAAGCAGGAGGATCTGATGGGCTGGATCCCGGAATCTGTCGCAACAGGCGCTTGGCGAAGGGCATGGCAGACTTGATATTTGAGGCTAAAGCCATAGTGTATTGCATGTGCGTGCGCAGGCGGGCGGCTCTGCCTCTCTCGCTCGGCTGCTTCTCCCCTCACCACCGACTGCACGGCACGTGTGGCATTCACACATCGCCTCCTGTAGGACCGCCTTTACCCTAACTTTGTGCTGACCGTTAAAGCCCACAACGGCCGGAAGCCCACGGTGGGGCCGCGCACGCCCCGTTTGCAGTTTCCCGTTCTCCCAAGTGCCCACAAGTATGTTACGTATGTATGCTGGCGGAAAGCGTATTCTACGCCCGTGGCCAGTACATGCCACCGTTGATGCCAAGTCGCTTTACATTCGTTTACTACAAAAAAAACATGTCCCCCTCCCTACACTGCATGCTACCGGGTGGGGTCAAAGTGCACCCTTTTAAGACCTGTATTGTTGTCCTTCGTATTTTACTCGCTTTACTATCTTTTGTATTTATCGTTTGCATCTGTAAGGCTGGCAAATCATGTAAACCATGACTGAGCTCAGTATACGTACTATCCTTCGTATTTTGTTGTTTGTTTTAGTCACCCTCGCAGGCCATATCAGGAGCTCCTAAGTTGTTGCAACATGCTCCCCAGCACTCATCTACTCCCAGCAAAACCACGTAGAACGCATCAAAATCCACAATCCAAACGATTTTCAAGGCAAATTGGCTTCACAACCGAATACAAACAAGCCAGCGCTGGTAACCACTGGTTACAGCTACCGAGCGCAAAAATGGACCGGCCATGTGCCCGACGGCAAATAGCAGGCCGCCAGGCCCCAGGGCCGGTACAGTCTCAGGGGCCCCCCCTCCTCCCCAACCGGCCTCACCTCGGTTCAGAAACGGGGAAGGGACGCAAGAACCGGGAGGCCACCGACCCACCGCCGGCTACCAGCGGTATCCCGCACCGGCAGCTGTGCGAGACGGTGGAGGACGCAGTGGGGTCGTGGGGCCGGCACGGCAGGTGTGTGTTTTTTCAGGCTAACCAGAGAGAGGTTGTGCGGGCGTATGTCCGCGGGCCGGCTTCGTGAGCCTCGGTTTGAGTCGATCGAGGATCGAGGCGCATGGGTGATGATGGGAAGGGACCCGGACATGGAGCAAGTACGCCTCGGCTGAGGCAACAAAGCAGCACATGCTTTAGAATTTTTCACTTCGCACTGTAAGCACAATTTGAGGCAGAAGGGTACGAAAGTCTCCAGTCTTATGCTCGAGACTTTGGTGATTTGCGAGCTGTACTACTATGTTGTCTTTCGATGACGCATGGTTTCATCACAAATACTTAGCACCCGTATATGGCATAGGCGCAATCCCTGGATGGAGCTGGTGTGGACTGCCAAGAGGTCCACCGTCCGCAAGTTAGAGAAGAAAGGGCTGAGGTTGGGCGGGAGGAGAGCAGGAGTTGCGGGTACGCATCCACAGCTGGGTCGCTTTGGAACTGTGGATGATGGCCTGCTCCTTGCTGTGTGTGTCAGGATTCGGCTTCAGGCTTTGGCTGGCTTCACATGTTTCTGGGCGTGGCCACTTTCCCCTCCTGTGACTTCAGCAGCTTACAGAGGCTGGGGTGAAAGAGTTCAGTTGAGGTAGATCGGGAGACTCATCGGAGGCGTAGTTGCATGCGCAACAGACAATCAGAGGGGAAAGAAAAGGAAAGCAAACAGGCTGTGACAGTGCCCTAGATACCTGAGGCGTCACTGCATGGGAGGCCGGGAACACAAGTCCATGGACATTGATTGGGGCGTCCTCCGTCCACGCCCTCATTCGCACCATGAAACAGACACGGAAGCAGGAGGTGCGATTGTTGCCCGGGGAAGCGCGTCTCCGGTACCTTGTCGCGTGTCCAACAGGGTTGAACCGTAGGGTGAAACGTAGGTTCCATCAATTTTGCAACACTTCACATTTGCAAAGGCTGTCACTGGAATAATAATATAATTGCAGAGTACAAGAGGAAGGGGTTCGCCGTTTAAGGCACCGAGTACAGAACGCCCACACATTTATTTTACCAGGTAAGCAAATGATAACTTCCTCCAGACCTCTGCACGGATCTACATACCTACACCGAAAACGAGAAGAAGCTTTCGGAGCAGTTGGGTCTTCCAGAGTGACTTGCTACCTAACCTAATACATAAGGACCTAGATAGAAGCTGGGCTTCTGAGCTGGTTTTGAGGTTCTTAGCGAAGTGATGCCGGCAGAACAGCTGAGGTCTGCCGACTGCCAAAGAAAAGCTAAAAAGAAAAAGCAAAGTGCTGGTCGACAGCACTGCGACAGCCTTCACATCGGCGATCAGCAAATAATTTAGCTGCTCAAAGAAACATGGTGCTTGCAATCTCATTCTCGAGCTCCTACTCGCACTGTATCCTACAGGGTTAGCAATTGAAGTAAATTATCGAAGTCCTGGCTGGCGATAAACATGTACAGGGAGCTCTTCCTTGCTGCAGCCCAATAGCCTCTGCCGCACTGAACAAGGAGGCCTGAAATAAAATTAACGAAGAGAGGCGTTGTGCAGGTGTAGAGGATTCGATGTGTCGTTTCGAATCCGCTTCACTTTGTGAGAGCCCAGGCTGCGGTGCTGGAATCCCAATATGTCCAACACCTGGTTGTCAGCAAAGTTGAATGCGCGCTCCATATGCTTTAAACACCGCTCAATCGGGTAGTCTCCGTACTTCCCACACGGCTTGCAGCCAACAAAGTGCGTGACAAACGGCCATCTCTCATCACCAAAACCTGGATGGCTATCCGCCATCATCTCTTCGTACCTCTCCACCAGGATCTCCCAGTAACCATGCAGGTAGTAGGAGTTTTCTAAATAAACCTTAGGCGACCACTGCTCTTTCTGCGTGATCAATAAATAAATGAGAGCCGACTGGTCATCCGCCTCGAACGGGGGACGACCCTCCAAAAACTTGCTCAGAACCTTCCCGGCCTCATCGCGTATAGCACCCTTGGGCCCCATGGGAGCCCAGGCGTCCAGCATATCCAAAGACCACTGACAGTTCCGAAGAAGGAAACTACCAGTATTCAGTCCTATCCAGCTCTTCGTCTTGTATACGAGGTCATCCCACCCGTGCAAGACAAAGTTGTAATCCTTGTACTTGTCCACCGGCAGTTCGAACACCATGTCTGTGAAGAGCGCATCGCTGTCCATCCACCATATCCATTCTACCTCCGGATGTGTCAACATTAGCTTCCGCAATAGGGGAAGCTTAGACCAATAACCAGCCATCTTGTGATCCAAGAAAGCCATGTTGTAGACGATTTCCATGTCGTGCAGGCGGCAGTAATCGATCTTGTTCTTCAAGGCCTTGAGAAGATAGTGATCGCCGATGGAGTTCTCACACGGCTGGGGAGACGATCCAGACACCAACAAGACCCGCGGCTGTCCCTTCTTATTGGACCTTATACCCGGATTCTGCTCCAGCCAAGACTGCCTTTGCTCGTTCCAGTCAGATATCTTAGGGCCCAGGCTGTAAGGCAGCCCCGAACTGGCCGCCTCCTCCGCCTGCTCCTCCCAGTCCGTAGGATCCGAGAAGTCCATCTTGACCTCAGTCAGCGTGCGGACCGGTTCCCGCACCAGAGCAACGTCCTGCGCAGCAAATCCCGCCTCCTGAGTCTGGTAGCTCTGGCTTAGCATCAGCGGCCCCCGCAGCACCATCACGGTCATAAATCCCGCGAACAAGGTGAGGCACAGATTCTTGAACCCCTTCACAATACCCCTCCCCCGCGGACTCCGCATAAATCTGTTCAAGCTCCATCCTCCTCGAGGTATCCTCGGCAGGGCCATTCCGAGAGCGAGAAAATGGCCGTCCCTTACCCTACCCCGCCACACAAGCCCGGAGTCCACAGATCAGCCACAGAAGGGCTCAAACAAAGCACCGAAGCCACACCACACCCCGTTCCAGCCTCAAAACACCTCAAAAAACACTCTCGCAAGCCCACTGCCACAAGCATCCGCAGGCATCCCCCAAAGACTCACACCAGCCCGCGATCTTGCTCACCAGATGCTCAATGCCGTCCCCCGCCTGCCGCCTCAAGCCCCCGGCTCCCGCCGCCCTTGCAACAACGGCAAGAGCGACAGCATTTCCCCACCGCAATGCCTCCCAGCCGCAGCTCAACCAAGGCCCCCGACCGGAGGCGGCCCACCGATGGCGGGAGCCGGACCGCAGCAATTGCGATCCCGGACGATCCACCAACCGGCCTCACCGCCCGCCTGCGGTTGGGGAACAGGTAGCGCCTCCGCGGCTGAGCGGGGAGGAGCTGGCGCCGTTGTGGCGGTGATAGGTTGCTGTCCTGGAGCTGCCGCTGCTGCGTCGCCCTCGCTGGCCTTCGCCTTCTCGGTCGCGCTCTTGCTCTTGCTCGCGGGCTTTCACTCGCTCTCGGGCGCACAGCAGGCGGCGAGAATGGCTGGAGGAGAGAGAGGCGGTGGCGCGGGAGAGTGGGGAGAGAGAGTAGAGAGAGAACCAGCGTATGAAGCGGATTCAAGTGTGTGTGCGTCTACTGTTTGTATGTACGCTGTACAGTACTGTATGATGTGGGAGGCGGGTTTCCGGTCCCTCGCAGTCCTGCCTGGGCCTGTCATGAGCCCGCGACAGAGACCTCCCACACAACTGCTGTGCTGGGATTTCCCACAAACGGGCAACTTGAGTGAACTCGAGCTTCCCGATACGCGGCCCTCGTGACCGATCGCGACACTGTCACTCGCTTCAAATATGCTTGCTTTGGAGGCCTTGTCCTCTACCTACTGCACTCCCAGCACAGATCTCCGCAAAATTGGCTTGGAGTTTGCGTCTAGTAGAGTGATGACACGAGAGTTTGGTGTGGAGAATGATTTTAGAGGACTTCTGTGAGAGAAATGATGGTATCATGTACCACGCCTTCCGTCATCCTCGACTGCGTTACCCAAAGTGGATTTTAGGCAATATCATCACCAACTAATGCAACTGTGTTCCGGGTATCTGTTGATTGATGATTTGTGTGGCCAGCGCATGGCTGTGCGACAGACACAAGAATGACATGGGCTCGGGACATGGAATCTCTAACTTGATCTAAAACTGGAGCCCTGGGAGTCCAGACTTCCTCAACGGACAAATGGACAATTTTACTAATGGGGACATGGAAGTTCAGACTTCGTCAATAGACGCTATCAGTAAGCTCTGAACTAGCCGAAGTGAGAGCATCCACAGGGGTCTGCTTCTGCAGGCTCTTGATTTCATTTTCCTTGCATGGGTTGCACTTGGAGGGATTTCTGTTTCTGTTGCTTCACTGGCAAGAGGAGAGTGAATGAAGCACCTCCAGGAAGCTTGGGAGTACTATCCCCCTAAGAGCAACAAGGACAGTAGAAGGGTTCAGTCGTGCAATGCATGGCTTCCCACGTAGAGGGACGGCAGTAGTATATTTGTTGTGATGGAGCGGAGCATAACCAGGTCCCGGTGCTCCCACCTGTGCTCTGGAGCACCATCTTTGGTCACGAACTTCAACCTCCTCAATCTCGAGTGATGTGCTATTTCTTTCACCACTGTCTCAGCTTCTTTGTCTCCCGTTAGCATCTTCCAATCCTCTATCATTATCAGAAGAATCAACTTCCGTGGAAGGATCCATATGTCCCCTGGTGCTCACGGCCTCATGGTGCTGTTCCTCTCATAAGCCCAGTGCGTGAACCAACGACCACCACCCCTGCTCCACAGCTCTAGGGCTTTTCGGCCCTTCATGGATCAAGCTCTCTGCCTGCATTGAGGTCATGAGCTCCGTCAAACACGAGAAACACTCTTCCTTTGACAGAGCCTGGGTGCCCTTACCTTGTTATCAACTGCAGGCCCCAGCCCGATCGACTGTCGTAGCAGGCGCACAAGAGTAGGTTAGTTAGTAGACACATGCAGACATTACAACTGTGTAAAAGCACAACCGGCCTTACAACACGGAGGCACAACCAGGTCCAGGCCCAGGAACGCTCAACTGCCGAGCCTTGACGGTTGGTTGCAGCAAAGGATGCATGTCTTCCACGGCGCTGCCGTCTCCTGGAGGGCGTGAAAAATGCACATCCCGGTCGTGACGCCTGAAGGAAGCAATGGGAGACGACGGCGAGGAATTCCGTGGACATTCCCGGGCCGGGTCTCGGGTGGTGGCGACAGCGTGGAAGCCAGGGAGGCCTTTGCCTGCTTCTCGGCATTCCAGTGTCATCGACTGGCCTGCAGAGCGGGCGTCTGGATCGAGGGCCTGGCTGCACGGTCTGGTGCCTCCAGGAGAGCAAGGGGGGTCTCTTTCGGGGTCCCAGTACAGCATTCCCACGGTAGCAGGGTCCCAGGCCACCGATGACAGCAGCGTGGCGGTGCAGGAAGAGCTTCCTCCCCGAAGCTCGCAGGTTTCGGGTGATGTGGGGCCTGAATGGGCTCCCCGTGCACCACTGTTTCCCCGACTGTCCATCAGTGGGGCGCCGTTGAAGCTGGTTGATGCGATCTGGACAGGGGCCCAGGCGGAGGTTATGTCCTTTCTCCACCACCCATTTCTCGGAGCTGTTATCACGCACAACGTGCCCACCGAGCTTCTGACGCAATACCTGAATGAAGAGGCCTTCCTCTTCTCTGCAGCAACTATGTTGTGAGGCTGCTGACCTAGTTTCTATGTTCTGCTGGATTCAGGGGGTTGTTGTACGGATCTCTGACATGAGTGTGCTGTTGCAACACACAGATCTCATCACCCGGTAGTGAGTGCTGCTTTGCTCAACGTGCCAAATTTTGTCAACACCTTGAGAGTTGTGCTTTATGACTTGGTAATGCTCACCTCTTAAGGCAACGGGGCTTAGAGGGTGGTCGCATTTTCGCTTGCGTGATGCCGCATTTTCTCATGCTGGCCAGAGTTTGTAGACAAGTTATGGCTGCAGCTCAGGGTTTGTGCATGTCTCAGACTCAAGACGGCTGGAATGGTATATTTGCCACTCTTGATGGATTGCAATCACGTGACTTCAACAGCACAGTGGCGCAGCAGAAGCAATGTGGTCCTTCTTGCAACAAAAGTCGTCTTCCAATTACAACGTGGATGCTCTGGTTGCTTGGGTAGCCATTCTGCGCGTAAGGAGGCTTGTTGAAGCTGTCATTGGCAGGAGGATCCCCACGCAAGGAATAGGAAAGAGTCCATTTGTTGTGTGGATCAGCACTTATGGTGAAGAAGCATTCCAGGTCAGTGTATGATCCAGTTTGTGGTACTTCTGGCTTTGTACTTGTTGAGACTCGTGTCATTTTTGCTGAATGTGGACCAGCACGTACAGATCTGTGCTACGACACTGGAGGAAGCACTGGAATCCTGTTATCCACAAAGCCCTGACCAAGGAGAAATGCAACGGCTGCTGGATGTTTTCAGGACAACGATCAGGCTTGACATCGAAATGTTTTCAAACTTGTACTCTAGTGTTCCCAACTACACGGAGTATAAAATTGAACAGAATAGTCCATGGAACCCTTGTAATCTCCTCTTTGCCACAGACTATGACTGCACGTGTACAGTGAAGGATTCTTGTTACCTTCTAGTATGGGCTTCAGAGGCTACAGGGCGAATCAATGACGGCCGGCTGGTGCAGGCTCACCAGGCTATTTGCGTTGATCATGATGTGAGTGTGCTGGATTGTCTGGCATCTATGCCTGACTTCAATTTTGACCCGGGCCCTGAGCAATTTATATCGGAGATAAGGTTTGAGCTGTTGCCCGGAATGGACCCTGGTCTTGAATCAATGGCCAGAGCGATTCTCGACCAGGATTATATGGATATAGGGGATATTGCTGCAATGCAACCTGTTTCCGGGTTTGCAGCCATCCGAGAGGCGCTCCTGTGGCTAGCACAACTTGAAACTGACACAAATAAGGTACGAGACCAACAAGATTCAAATTTGGAAAGTTGTTAAGACCTCAGGTACATTATCTGACCCACAGTCTACGAAAACTGTGG
Organism: Anthoceros angustus; assembly: GCA_010909165.1. Taxonomy (NCBI): domain Eukaryota; kingdom Viridiplantae; phylum Streptophyta; class Anthocerotopsida; order Anthocerotales; family Anthocerotaceae; genus Anthoceros; species Anthoceros angustus. The sequence continues at coordinate 937,845 of MU008156.1, forward strand.
GTTAGGCGACGTATCGAACTAAGCAAGATTAATAATGCATGTCCCATGTTATCCAAGGTTGACAAAGCTGGTTATCTCCTTTCTTTTGCAGAAAGTCATGGACCGTGGACTGTTGATAGGGCTAACCAGACAGACTATCAAGGCAGCGGGGAAGAAGGCTGCTATGCAAAACAACTGCCTCCAAGTACTCAAAAGACTAACAAAATCTGGGTGCTCTATCCATGTTATCTCCGCGAACTGGTCAAGGGATCTGATCTTGAGCGGACTTTCCTTTATCCCTGGTAGGAAGCTGCATCAAGGGGGCTTTACCCTCCTTCGTCTTGTCTCGTGTCGCTGTAATAAGGGGATGGGCAACGAGACCTAATGTAAGCTATGTCGTGTCATGCAGAGGGCATGCTTTATGTTCATTCCAATGATTTGGAGTATGAGGCATCTGGAACATCTAACGGGAAGTTCTCGAGTAGCGTCACAAACGCTTTTGACAAGGAGCACGTCTTAGAAGTGCTTCGAAGGATTGTGAATCAATATGCTGGGGTTGAACAGCCCTCCTCGCATTTTCTTCCTGACGATCAAGGAAGGATGGTTGTATACCTTGGAGATGCTCAGACTGACTTGTTGGCTCTACTTGATGCGGACCTTGGCATAGTTATTGGCAAAAACGCAGCTCTGAGACACATGCTAAGTAGATACAGGATTCGGTTGCTGCCACTCGTGGAGGCTTCAGCCCATATTTCTGTTTCTAGACTGTACAGTTCTCATCGCAGCTACAGGCAATCAGGAATCTTATTTGAAGCAAGTGGTTGGGAGGATGTTGAAGCCTGCCTCTTTGGGGATTGCACATTACAGGCCACTGATGATTTCAGGGCCTTCTGCTGTCCACCAGGGCAACGAGGTGTTCTTCACAAGGAGAGAACAGGGCAGCAAAACAGGCTGTCCCAGTTCAGAACTTCTGTTGTGCAGTCAAACTCTTTTGGATCTGACATTTCATCTCCAGGCCTTCAGCCCATGCCGAAGTACCGCAGCTCTCAGGAATTTACGTCTGGAGATCAGCCTTTCGGTCAGAAGCCTCAAAGATTTTCGTCTGATGAGGGGCTGCATATGACAGGCCAAGGCGGTTATGGCCAAGGAGGTCAGTTTGGATCTTTCTCGCAAGGATCGCCGATGGGAGGGCAAGGTGGATTTTCTGTGGGAGGTCAGTCTAAATCTCTCATGGCCTTTCCCAGACAAGAAGGTTACGGTGAAGGAGGTCAGTCAGGATCCGTCTCTCAAGGATCTCTGATGGGAGGGCAAGGTGGATTTCCTTTGAGAGGTCAGTCTAAATCCCTCACGCCCTTTCCCAGACAAGAAGGTTCTGGTGAAGGAGGTCAGTCGAGATCTTTCTCTCAAGGAACTCGCTTCCCCGGACAAGAAGGTTATGGTGAAGGAGGTCAGTCAGGATCTTTCTCTCAAGGAACTCCCTTCCCCGGACAAGAAGGTTATGGCGAGGGAGGTCAGTCAGGATCTTTCTCTCAAGGAACGCCCTTTCCCGGACAAGCAGGTTATGGTGAGGGAGGATCTTTCTCTCAAGGAATGCCCTATCCCGGACAAGCAGGTTATGGTGAGGGAGGATCTTTCTCTCAAGGAATGCCCTATCCCGGACAAGCAGGTTACGGTGAGGGAGGATCGTTCTCTCAAGGAATGCCCTATCCCGGACAAGCAGGTTATGGTGAGGGAGTTCAGTCAGGATCTTTCTCTCAAGGCATGGCCTTTCCCATGCAAGTTGGTCAGGATGAGGGAGTCCGAACTGCATCATTTTCTCAAGGAATGCCCTTCCCTCGCCAGGAAGGTCAGGATGCATCTTTTTCCAGCGAGTTTCCGTTCCCCAGACAAGTTGGTCAGGATGAGGGAGGTCGAACTGCATCATTTGCTCACGAAATGCCCTTCCCTCGCCAGGAAGGTCAGGATGCATCTTTCTCCAGCGAGTTCCCGTTTCCCAAACAAGGTGCTTATGGTGATGGAGGTCTTAGTGGACCTTTCTCCGATGGTTTCCCCTTTCCCGAACAAATTGGTTACGATAAGGAGGGTCAGGGCGGATCGTCCTCACGGGGGATGATGCCCTTTGGTGCTCGAGGAGCTGATGGCCTGGAAGGTCCGACTGGATCCTTCTCGACAAGAATGCCTGTTGTCGGAGAAGGTGAGCTCGATCAGAGAGGAGGATCATTCTCTGAAGAAATGCCGCCGTTTAGTGGGTTCGAAGGAGCACGTTCCTCACGAAGGCTTCCTTTCAGTCCAAGATTTTCCTTCACTATTGGATCGCAAGGGACTCCAGTAGCTAAGAAACAGTCCTTCAGCCAAGCCCCCGCGTTGACGCCCATGCCAAAGAACATGTGGATGTCGGCAGAGCTACAGCCAGGTGGGTACAAAGAAGACGTGCGCGTGGAGAAAGTGAATAGGGCTCCTTCCTTTACAGATGCGCCCTTGGGGGCTACGTTCCCATCGTTTGGAGCTCCCGATGCCTCAGTGAGTCAGTCTGGAAGGATGAGCACACCTCCGAAAACAAGGACCAGCACGCCTCCCAAGCCATCCTTCAGTCAAGGCGAAAGGTCGAGAGACAGAACGCCACCGAAAGGTAGACCCCTCACTCCAACGCTGCCACCTTTCCGTCAAGGAGCGCAAGGATTGGAGATGAAGGGGATGGACTTTCCAAGGATGAGCACGCCTCCGAACGTATCATTCAGTCAAGACCCTCCTGAGAGCTTCGACATGTCTAGGCGAGGCACTCTTCCCCAAAGCATGTCGTTCACTAGTCAGGCAAATCCTGGCAACCGTGATGATGGCTTCCCATCGTTTCCCAGAATGAGCACACCTCCCAAGACAAGGCAATCCAGTCAGGGAACTCCTGGATTTGGTGACGGAGATTTGGACGGTATGCTTCTTAAGAATTCCTACAGCCAGTCACCAGCTCAGGGGTTTCAAACGGAGGGACCTCCCCTGCCCTTCTCTCCACCTCCACCTCTCAAGGGGATGCCTCGACCTTTGAAGGCCATGCCCCTGGCCATGATGCCCATGCCCCAAAACATGGCCACAAATGCCCCGAATCCTCTGGGTGGCTTTCCCCAAGGATTTCAAGGTGAGGACGAATGATGGAATCATGGAACTAATTTTAGAGAGCACCGAGCAATGTGGGCTCCCGGCAAACCAGAATTTTCGCCTCTCATGTTGAACACATTATCTCTCTGTCTTTGATGTCGAGAACAACAGGTCTTTCCTACTACTCATCAGAACAGAACCGATCTAACGTGCAGGGCAGTTCCGAGGACTAACAAGGCAGTTCTATCAGAGTGGTTACAAATCGTTGCATTTTCACTAACTCAAACACCATCTCATCCTGCATGGAACCTAACACAAGCGCTTTCATGAAAAAATGCCAGTTCCCTTTCTTTCTGCTCCTCCGCAGTCTTTGCTCCGGAGCTCCTGCATCCTTCCCAGTCTTTTGTACAGACCAAGACAAAGTAAGTAGCCTCCCCAATCTTCTTCTACCGACCAAGAAGAGTAACTATAATAACTTCATAACAAGAGTGATGAGGAATAGAAAAATTGCATTACAAAACATATACAACTAAGCCCGTATATAGGGAACACACAACCCTATTTAGGAAACCCTACCTAACAGAATATCATACACCGGTTCCATTAATCTCTATATGGGAAAAGAAGACTTTATTATAAAAAAGAGACGGAAAAACCATTCACTTTTCAAAACTACACCGATTCCATTAATCTCTATATGGGAAAAGAAGACTTTATTATAAAAAAGAGACGGAAAAACCATCCACTTTTCAAAACTACACCGATTCCATTAATCTCTATATGGGAAAAGAAGACTTTATTATAAAAAAGAGACGGAAAAACCATCCACTTTTCAAAACTACCAACCGCCCGAAGAACTTCATGGTCAGGATGTGAAAAGGCCTACTTACCACCGGTGTCGAAGAAGCTACCTCCCCACGCTCGTTGTCATTCTGTACACTGCGCTGGCCAACGCCTTCTGCAGAGGGATGGAAACCCTCTAGCGAAAGAAGGCAACAATACAAGAAAGAAGGAGGCCAACCCCATTCTTGCGGCTGTGATAAGCCTTAGCGCAGGCCTTGACGAACCTAGAGAAATCCTTGCCCATGGCTCCGTGAGTCTCAATGGCAAGGGGGACGAAAGCGTGGCCGTTCTGCATAAGAAAGTACTTGTGGACCTTAGCTGTCGTGCATCCCTACACTGCCCAACGTGGGGGATTAAGAATAACATGTTCGTAGAAACTATCCCGGATAAGATCGGTTACAACCACGTCAGCAACCGAAACCTGATTCCCCCATGTCAAAAATAGATCTGCCCTAAGCGAAACCCCGTTGAGTAGGATGTAGGGGCGCTCCCTAGATGGAAGAAACCCGCCTTCCCGAGCAGTAGAGAACATGATGTCCCGTACGGCGTCATGCGTAACGATACGCTGCCCACCCGCGGGACAGCGAGCCAAGTGTGTCCCAAAGTCATCCTGCTGCAAGTTGAAAGAAAGCAAGCCAGAGGTTAGACCAAGCCAAGAACAAGGTCTCCTAAGAAGTAGAGACGACTCCTCGTCTCTACTTTTGAGGGTGTGAAATTTGGGGTTTGACGATGGAAAACCGTGCTTTGTCACGTTTTCAAAACTTTGGCCAAAACCTTAAGTGTGAAAGTCCAAGTGAAGAATGAAACCATGTGTTTTGAGGGTTTTACATTATGGTTTTTTTTAAGGTAACACAATCCTCTAATTACCCACCACAAAATGGTTACGATCGAAGATGGAAACCATATGTAACAAGCCATGTAGTCATATGGACATCATGAATTTCAAAATGTCGACATAACGGGTTTGAAGGGTTGCATGCATGAGCGGTAACAACAAAAGGTGGATGCCGCATCACGTAATTCTATGACCGTGGATATCCGGTGAACGCGGCTTCATCGGTGAACTTGACTCAGCGCAAGTCAAGTGTTGGGTTCCCACGGATAGTGGCGATCATTTCTATGTTGCGAAACATGACATGAAATCGGAGGCCGTGCGGCTTGCATTCTCCAGTGCTCTCGAAAGTCCCCTCGAGGCACCAAGCGTTTGGATGTGTTGAGCGTCATTTGAACCTCACCGCTAACCGACATAATCCATGCCCATTGGCCTAACCTAATCGGCTACAATGTTACGCATGCGTGTGGCGGTATGTATGACATATCCGCGAATCTGGGGATGGTTATGTCATCGGACATGCTCAATGCTTCAGTGCGTATAGCCATCATGCGACCGTCTTCTTGGTAGTTTGTAAACGCCATGATGACAATACGCGGAATGTGGGAGGAGTTTGACAGTCGGCAGTTTTCGGGCTATTTTACGGGTTATGGCGGCGGCGGTTCTTATTGCAAGGGTGATCATGGGCCCGCTATGGTAGCATCACGCCTCAACATTCAATGGCGACAAAGAACAAAGCGCAAAATCGTATGCTTGCAATCCAGCTGAAAACAAGCACACGAGAACATGCACTCGGGTTGACGGTCATCACCAGGACACAACCGGACAAAGATAGCTCTGTTCCAGCCTCAACACCGGTTGTCCGGTGTTTGTGCTCACCAGGTAAGCGGACACCTCTACATGCGTCGTCTCACCAACGATGCTGGAGTCGAACACCGAACAGATTTGCGGGCATTACCAATGCCCCACCCAGCAGTCACTGAGATTCACAACCATTAGGTTCAAATGCCCCAGGTCTTTCCGGGCTGTGCAGCCTATCCATGGTAGGGGGGTGAACCAATGGATCATAGTCCTTAGTGGTCGTGTCCAAGGGAAGGTGACCTTGTCCATCGCCGCCCCCGAGAGCTGTAGCACTATGTTCCTGTGCCCAAACTCGCCACTGCCCTGCTCCCTATTACCTTTGTCAAGCGCAATGGCCACACCGCCCACAAGACAAGACATGGAAGGATCATCACACCTGGGTGTAGAATGCTTCCGATTGCGTGGCGCTTGAGATCCACAAAAGCGCGGCTCCTTGCCACATTGTTCATCATCGGTTCTTTGGTGAGCGTCTTAGGCCCCGCGTAGCCTTCAACCTCTCCCAACTCTTCCTCCTCGCTTGGCAGTTCTCTAAAGTATTGAGACGGAGGTCCATGAATTGAGCTGCCTGGGATCTCGTCTCACGATATCACGTTGCGTCCGCGAGGCGGCTACCATACGATCCGAGCACGCACACCCATCCAGACCCACTCGCCTTCCACGTATGCGGCTCCATCAACTTCCTCAACAACTGATAGGCTTCGGTATGGGAAACTACCCTATCATCTCGTGTTATAACACGACTTATGTTCCACCTTCTCCTCAAAGCGGGTTGTCAACCTGCCATCATTCATACGATGAAGCTGCGGTGGTGAATGTTGTGGCACACAATCACCTTCAACGATCCAGCCCGTGGTGATATAATCCCTGCATCATACATGCATTGCAACGCTTTCACATTAGTTTTGTGCGGAAGCAGTGACACTCCTTTACAAGCGCAAGCAAAACCTCCCGTACCATGGACATGTCATCGGGAATGAAATACCACGACGCGAAATACCTCGATGTCGTGATGCCGGAATTGCAATATGATATTTTCAAACTCATCGGTGAATCGCTGTCATACTCCTTGAGTTGGCATCCGATGCAACCCTCGTGGCAAGTCCAATAGGAGCAGGGCAAGCGGACGGGGTTCCACAACGAGCCATTCTCACGATGTTACCACATATTATTCCTATCTGCATGATCTCCGGAAGCATCTCGATCGTCTTCAACTTATCGGATGGAGGTCTCCTCATTGCTCATCGCCATAATCTTCCATGCTTTGGCCTTCAACACATGTTCCTTGAAACTCTCGGAGTGCACTCCACGTTAGGCAAGCATTGGCTCGCGCACAACAAGGCAAAAACCACATCAACCATGAGTGTTCATGGGCATATGGGAGTGTACATGGGCATAGCGTTGATGCCGAAAACAAATCGGATGCCCACCAAAGATTCTTAGAAATCAAACATATGACAAGCACCGGCCGTCCGGTGTGGACATTCCATACTTGCTCGGGTTCACACTTACCATATTTTTGAAAGCCGGTTGGAAGTTCTTGATCCGGTCCAGTCTTGTATTGAGGATACCGCTCCCTAACCTGCTCAAACGCCTCGCAATTCGGGTTCTTCGCAAGTGTAGCGTGAATGAGGTTCGATTTTGGCTTTCTCCACCCAATCCTGCATTTGCCGTAAACTCATTTCCCCAGACAAGACCTTCATGCATGCTGTCTTCAAATTGTTGTTGCCAGCTGCCGAATGTTCAATCCCTTGAAAGCACTTCCACACTCTCACTGGCACATCCGCATCTTTAACCTCTATGACTACAAGGTCTCGCACGGCTGCAGCAGTTGGCCTTGTCTTCCTACTGGCCTTTGTTTGTTTGGCAGCTAGGGCTCGGGCCGCATCTATTTGTTCAGGCAACTGCTTACATTCCCACTTCTCAAATATCTCGTCCACATACCTCCACACTTCTTCATCAACCTTCGCCACGCAGTAATCAAGTGTCCCGTTGTCCACCAGTCGGTGATACTGAACCTTGGGGCCATGCTTTGCTGCATCCCACTTGGGGATCCTGCCTAGGCGGGCATACACATCCAGCTTCCAGTCTACATCGCACTTCAAGCCCTTCGCCTCGCACATCAACTCACTCGATGTAACGTACCACATCCATGAAGGTGAATGTCTTCCGGCATCTGCGATGGTGTTGTGGTGCTGGCTACGATCCTCATCTCGTCCTCGTGAGTCCGGCTAGCACATATGCATCCATCCACTTGAACTCTTCCTTCATTGGGTGGATCGAGCGGGACCTTGCACGGAAGGAATGGTTCCCTCCCAAGACGAAGAAATTGTAAAGCCCTCATCCACCTTCTCAACGTCAAAGTTCTCTTTGTGAGGACACTGCGAGGGTCGACAACCACAACCATTGGCGACACCGCTACCCATGGGCGGTGTTTCATCTTCGCATCAAAGCCTCTACCCACGAGATCCGGCTTCCTCACCTTAGTGCCTCACAGATCTTGAAGTGCGGCCTTGATTGGCAACTTCAAGGTAGACTCCCGGACTCTCTTGATAGCAATACCGTCCCTTTCGACGTCCCGACTTGCATCTGCTTTTATGGCGTGAGCCTATCATCGTCGATGGCATGTTGTCTTAGCTCTCTCCACAAACCTTGGCGGTGGAACCTCTTCCTCCTCCTCCTCCACAATTCCGAGCTTCTCCGTCTTGCCACAGGTTTCTTGGCTTTCTGCTACCGCCTTTGTCCCTTTTCCGGATATGTTTGCCATCTGCAGGCCTCTCCTCTTTCCCCTTTCTTCAAATTTCCCCTGAAGGCCTCACTGCACCCTCCTGCGATCGACAGCCCAAGACCGCAGAACCATCACGTGCGGGGATAATATCCGAGGTCATCACGCTCATCGGCCTCTTCTTGAGTTCTCCTCCTCCTCTTCCGACCCACCTTGACTTCCTCCAAGCTGCGCATCTTCGTCCTCCACAAGGTAGAATGCCATCCATAAAGCCCTCGGTGTCCTCGGGTTCGTCTGGGCGTCCTCCTCACACCGTCGGACTACCTTGAGTAAAATGGAAGTGGCTCACCAAGTCTGCCGCAGTGAAACAGGACGTCGGTGGCGGTAGTATCATGGACACCACCGGCTTGGCGCGGAAGCAAGCTGCTGGATCCCCATCGATGTGGTATTGAAGAAGCATTGTTGGGATGCCTCTTCTTGCAGCGATGTCGGGTTGCTTCCCAACAGCCTTTGTTGGGTTGCTTCTCAATTTGCATTGTTGGTTTGCTTCCCGAGATGCATTGTTGGGATGCCTCTTCTTGATGGCACGCCCCGGACCCACTCCTACTCTCGGCGACTCTTGGGTTCAATCACGGCCCGGACTTGCTCGAACCAACAGTTTGCCTGATTCCTTCTAAGCAAATTTGGTGCAACACTTTGTGGAACACTTTGTGTCCATCATTGTTACGCAACCCCTGCAACAGTTCCTCTCTCACACTTTCCGGCTGGCAAGCCACGGGGTCAAAAGTCCGGATCGCAGTGAGTATACTCGGACGGCCGTGGGGTCAGGCTTGAGAAGCTGTCTGGTCTTCAGAGTGCAGAGGAAAATTACGTACCCTTGGTCATCCTTCTCCACAAATCTGCGTGAACAAAACAGCACCAAGACAGGAAGACTTTATACTTGAGTGTTGCATCCAAGATGTCTGATACAGTATGTCCAGCAGGCGTTCTGAGACCAATTCCTGTCCGACATATCAAAGGGAGAGTGTTCCAGGAACATCTTTCTGATCATGTCGATTTCCGCCTGCTTGTATGGACTTTGGAATGATGTTCACGTCGGTGACGAGGTAGTGTGTCGCGGGGTCAAAGTTGTCATGCTATGGGTCTTGGAGGCCTTCGGGACCGGACTCGTGACAATGTTCAGGGGCATCTGCGAATCGCCGGCCTTCCGCCGGGCCCGTTTCTTCTCAGCCGCGAGCGCGGCGTCTGGCTCAGCACCTTTACTCCGCTTCTTGGTCTGAGGTGCCATCTGCAAAACACAAACCAAGTAGCAATGAGGCATCACGCACTATGGATTATGGATCAAGTAGCACGCTGACCCACCTTGATACCCTCCTCTTGAATCACCGGACAACCGGTGAGGATGAAGCGCCGATGATCCGGAGATCCACCGACTCCTCGGCGATATGAACCTCCGATATGGAAGTGGTCGAATACCACCAGTTACCAAAATACTTGAGTGAACCTTTGGTGCCCGCTATATGCATCTCCTCGCAATATTTTCGCCAAACCGCCTTTCCAGCGATCTGACGGGTGGATGGCACAGTGTGACGGCGATATGAACCTCCGATATGGAAGTGGCTCACCAAGTCTGCGGCCAAATGAGTGGAATCGCAAATTTGGGTTGATGCCCAAGTAGCCGTTCCGCCATGTTTCGCGAGCAGGACACAAGCTAAACAAAGAATAAAGCATATTTTATGGAATATGCCTAGTTTTGCCGCTGGCAAAACTCAATTTCCTATTGCAAAATCTCGGGCTCCTCGATTCTCAATGCAGGAATGCATTTAAGGATCCTCAAGCGCCATGATTTGTAGCCGCAAAGTAGATATCCGTCCTAATTGTCAATAATCAATGCGGTCCAAAGAACCGAGGCATCTATACATGATGTTGAGCGGGGCAATCTGCGGGTCTCCTCCTCGAGCACACGGCGTTCTCAACAATTGCGTTTTCACTAGTCACGAGCAATGGCAAGCGATCTCAATGCGAGGAGGAGTTTTTGATTTGGTGAACGGACTAGTGACCGATGAAGACATCGGCCATGTGTATGAGTCGGATATCGTGGACTTGGCGGCGAGGCCGCGGATGCTAGGCATGGGGTCCACTAGGCAATGTGTCAAATTCCACGTGGTCGACATTCAAGACGTTGCGCACCCTGTAAACCCCGGACGTCCGGTGAAAGGTATCTCAAGACCCGGACACGCATCGGATTTGGATCAAACCGACTTCTGGGTGATACGTTGGGTGGCTGCAAGTGATGGAGACCTTTACTTGTTTGATCCGGGATGGACTCGGGCAGGCGGCGAGACCGAGCAAATTGCAGCACATGTGGACCGGCATGTCCGAGCTCGACAACGCGCACTGGAGCGGCGGCCCCGATATCCACCACCCGACAGGCGCAACCTCGGCCCACCTCGACAGCCTGCACTCGGCACTGTATACCCAGGTCTGTTCAAATCGCCAGGTGCCAAGAAATTGGCAAGGATGTTCTGCTCTGATCCAAATCCACGCGCAAAGCGGGTGGCTCCTGGGCGCGCGGAAGGTGACAAGGTGGCACCTACAACAAGTCCATGGTGTGCTTCGCAAGAGTACCATCAACCTTGTGTCACACCACCTGGCACGAATGACAACAACACGGATTCTGAAGCAGAGAGTGTTGGTGAGTCTCCTGACTGCGGTGAGAAGATGCATGTGATCGTAGACTTCGGTTTCGATTTCGCGGCATTGGGTCATGGAGGACTGCCGGGCGAGCAGGCGACCAAACTGCACGTGATCCAATTGCCTTGTTTGGAGATGTGCTGGCACTAGATCACAATGAAGATTTGCCCGAAATGCTGCCCCCTGCTAATCCTAAGTCCAGGGGGTTGGAGTTGCAATCTCGCGATAGGGTTGTTTGCTCAACAAAGAACCGTGCTGCAAGGGTTAAGCTGGATCATGTCATGGCGAAGCATTGTAATCGGGCGAAGCTTTCAGCAGACATGAAGAGACAATGTTGTACGAAAAAGTGTTTAGCAAGGCGGGGAATGGCAGACTGAAGTCACTTCGTTGTTCTTTTTTTTCCATGACAAAAGGGGAGCAGGAACAGCATTTGCAAGACCTTATTGATGTTGTCGAAGACGAGGAAACAGGTATGGTGACCGGATGGGTGAACAAGCTGCCACATGGGAAGGTTTCAATTTGTGTAAGGGCATTCTGCCGAGTTTTCTGTATTGGTGCACTACGATATCGGAATGCCGGGCAGTGCGAAGGGACTAGGTTTGCCGAGGCGGGCTGGTAAAATTCAACTTCATACGGACCGCAGTCATGTGGATGGATATGTTTTTCAAAAGAAACGTGGAAAGACTACCCAACAGGGAAGTGTTCAACCTACCGGATACATTCACAAAAGAGGAGATTTACATTGAGTATGCTAGGCAGGCTAGAGCAATTACCACTCATGTTTGTTATAGCTATTTTTGCAAGCTGTGGATACGGCATTTCCGGTCCGTCAAGATTCCAAGATGCAACCGATTCTCGGTCTGTGCTGACTGTGAGAAGCTTAAAGCGAAAATTAAAAACGCCGGAAACGACAGGGAGCAAGGTACTGAGTATGAACCGCTCCCCTTTTTAAGCACGGGATGTCCGGTGATTGCTAGGTGTCCTTTTTTATAGTAGTTGTCGGCGGAAAACCCTAGACCCTGTTCTTTAGGGTTCAGTACAAAGGTTGATGTAGCCAGTGCTGGACTGGAGTTGTTCGGGGCTGCTATTGTGATGGCACTTATGCGGTATGTGCAGATAGACTTAGGGAACTCCTCAATTACCACCGGATCAACAATGATGGAGCGGGCGAAATGGCAAAGCATCGCGGCAAGTGTATGGCTCAACCGACCAAGTACAGGGATTGCGATAGATGGTATGGACCAAAAGAAAGCGAGTTGCCTCATTTCCATGAGTGCCCAAAGATGTGGATAGTCTTTGCTCGTCTCTGTCCATGTGGTTGGAGTTTTGGTGTTTAACAAATACATGAGAACTTATGTTTACAGCTATCCAAATCTGCGAAATGACCCTAACGGACAATTGCGTAGTCCAGCATGTTATTAACGGATGGGAGGGCCAGTTGCCTCAAACTCTTTACTGCGGATGGACAATACTTTGCTCGAATAAGAACTAAGAAGTGTTGGCGTATTGCGCCATGTTAGTGGACCGAGGTATTTTCAAGAAGGTGAAACTAGGATTTCTAATTGTTGGCCATACCCATGATCGATTGATCAAATGTTTTCCGTTTTACATTGTGCTAAATCAAGGAGGCCTACACCTTGCCGAGCTAATCGGTTGCCTTGAGAGGGCTTATACTCGACACCAAAGATCTATCTTATGAAAGAGGTGCCCAACTTTAAGCAATATTTGTGGCACTGGGGTCCGTCTGCAACATTTACTCTCCATAATCACAGTTTCCAACATCAGTTTAAAATCACTCGCGAAGAGTTGCCTAGTCATGTGTTTGTGACGGTCCTGAGGTGCAAGCAGTTTTCCACTGCTGCGCATTGGAGCCCAGATGGTGGTGTTCAGCTGTTGCGGGATGGAGTCCCAGAGAGGGAGATTATTGCGGCTCCACTACTGCCACTGCAGGTCAGGGCGAAATCCAAGGGCCAAAGAGAACATGCAGAAGTGCGGCCTGATAGGGCTATCGCTGGAGTGGAAGACAACAGACAGCGTTTAAGAACTTCCACAGAAGTCTTCAATGGTCATCAGCTCGCCTGGTGGGATGGTTTTTGGGAAGAGCAGTTGGCCATAGCGGGTGTAGTAGCGTCTGGAGCTCTTCGTCCATTGGACACAACATGGAAATGGTATAACCGGGAGGAGCATTCAAGAACCCGCAGTGGCTCTTCCGGATGAAGTGATAGTGGACGCTACACTTGCGAGGCATATTGGACATGAGCGAGAGGTTTACAGGCCACAGAATCTTGCGAAGGGGCGTCGAGCGGCAACCGGAGGATCGGTTAAAGAGATCCAGGTGGCATGATGATTGCGGTCCAGTGGAGATGATCCGGACGTCCTTTCGGCTGGGTAAGGTTGGATGTAGACCATGAAGCCTGGACCCGGTAGCGCAAGTCCACCGGTGGCGCATCGAAAACCCTAATGCATTGGAGGGTAGGTATTCGGAAGAGTGGGTGCCAACCAACCCTCCGGGCCGTAGAAAAGGTCGCGGGCACCCTTTGAAGAAACATGTGCAACCAATCAAGCTTTTGGAGACCACAATCATGGGTTATGATTTCGAGTTGACGAGGAACAAGACTTTGAGCAAAGACACAATGGACATCTTTGAGGAGGAAGGTCTTGAGTTACGAGCGAGCCAAGTGAGGAACCGCTTTGCTTCCTCCTGATGGTGAAGCAAGTGGTGACGAACGAATTGATTCGAAGACTTGGACAACGTTGAATCTTGATGCATCCGTTGATTATTTGGTAGACTTCTTTGGAAGGTGTGGACTCGGTGAGGAGCCGGATCTTAACCCACCAAGGATTAATTTCGAGGTTGGCCCGGAGAGAGTCTTGAGGTCGAGGGCGGTGAATACATAGTCGTGACATAGATGTTTAGGGTATATGTGGATGTGTGATCCGTGTTCATGTTTTGACATAGAGTTTTGATCTTGATGCATTGTGCCTTTTGCACGGATGTCCGTGCTAAAGCTCTCGTCGTTTTAATTGTGGTGAGCATTCCGCTTGTTTACGGCCAGCGTATTTGGGTTTTGTGATAGGGTGCAGGGCTCGGGCTTCTGACAGTTGAGGTGCAGGCCGCGGGCTTTTGAGCTATTGGGGGCAGGTTGGGGACAGCGGGGAGCGTAAACCTGTACACGCTGCCATGTGGTATTTTGGCCCTTTGCCAAGTACTCAGCAGTTTACTCTCCAACAACAGGCCGCAACCAATTCTCCTGTGTTTGCCTTCCAGTTTGAGCGGCACGCAGCGGAGGAAGAATCCATTCAGGTGTGCGTCGTCAATTTTCCAGTGTGCATCGGTGGTGGCGCGCCTCCACTAGACGGGTGTTAAGAGTGTTGTTGCAGACCAAAACAGTGGATATGAGGACCAGGCGTGGCGGCTACCAGTCCCCACCACGGGTCACAGCTGCAGACATTGCAGAGAAGAGGGCCAGGAGGAGAGCCACTTTGAGGGAGCGTCGTGGGGGCGTCCCTCCGGAGGCATCATCGCCAATTGGTGGCCAACCCTTATTCGAGTGGCATCCGTTTGCCACTCCCAAAGCCTCTGCGTGGTTCCACAGGGGGGAGGTGGGGATAAGGGTTTCTTTGAGGGAGCCCAGGAGGTGAGGACTATAAGGAGGAGGAGGAGGCTGAGGCCCGTGACATCCGCCATGATCTCACGATGGTGGGAAGGAGGTGAAGGCGGTGAGATGGAGCTGGAGGTTCGACCATATCGGCCGTAAAGCTGAGCAATGAGGAGTTGACGAAGGAGGAGCTAGAGGCGGAAGAGGCGGTGTGGGCAAGAAGGCGTCGGAGGGAGCTTGCGCTTGTAGTGGCGTGAAGCATGCCAAGGCATTGGCGGTATGGGGTTCGGATGTGGCCGGAGCCTCTGGTGAGTGAAGGCTTTGGTAGTAAGGTGTTTCAATTCATGCATCATGGGTTCTTGCGGTGATTCTGGTTTTGGTCTTTGTTGATGTTGCTTCGCATCAGCCGTTGATGTTCTTCTTTGCATCGGTTGATATTCTTGGTCTTGGTATTCTTTATTCTTCTTTGCATGGGTAGTAAGGTCTTCTTTGTGAGCCAATGATGTGCTGCTCTTCATGTATGTAGGTGCCAACATATAGGCGGGAGGTTCTTGTCTGTGGAGGAAGCAAGCGGTGATGAGGTCCCTCCTTTTTGGGAGCCACGAAGCCACAGCTAGGATAGGCTTGTTTTGGTGTGGGTGGAGTGCTAGAGCACCGGCCGTAGACTTGAAACTTGATCATACCAGTAGTGGGCGTAAATTGTGGCTTTGTCGGACAATGTGGTGCAAAGGTCACCGGATGTCCGGTGCCTTTGGCGACAAAAGAAAAGCTTGACTTGGCCAGATCGCAGATCCAACCTAGGTCCGACACCCTAGTCTATTCGCTTATGAGTATGGGTCACTTGACTAAATTCGAAAAGTGACCGGTTGTCCGTGTCGGTTATATGGTGCCATGGCACTTTTCTTTTAATATATGTGAGCATTTTTGTATAGTTTGGAACGCGGACATATAGTTGGGCATATGGCCCATGTGGGATATTGGTGTCTTATACCTCTAGTCTCCCACTATAGTACCAAATCATATGTGTGTATGCATGTTTGTGTGTCGGGTAGTTGACATGAAGACACATGTCCTTCTTGTTTTTTATGGTGCCACAACCTTGCGATCGGTAAGGGCAGGATGTCGGGCATACTTGGACCAATGTGTACAAAAACCGTGTTAGCATATTGAGGTGGCATTGCGGTTTTCAACTTAGCACATTGGTCGAAATTGTCATAAATGTCCAGTTCAAAGCGACAAAGCGGTTTTTGCGAAAATGCCCTTAAAAGCCTTAAAGCGGGGTATTTTCCAACTTGATCCAACCATGGACCTTTCTTAACGGGGTTAAAAGACATCAAAAGGTAGAAAAGATGCTTTTGACAACTACGGAAATGGAAATAGTGGTTTTTGCCCTTGGTTTTGGAAAAGCACCAAATCCAGATTGGTTGCCAATTTGTAGGTCGAATGTGACCAAATGGACATCATCTCTAAAAGAGGAGTGTGTCTCTACTTCTTAAGAGACCTTGTTCAAAGCGGCGTATCGCGGTGGAAAAGTTGTGGTGCGATCGGTAAGGCGGGAGGTTCTTGTCTTGGTCAAATAGGATATGCCTCATTGCAGAAGCGAGAACCGCCCCTTCCCGAGCAAGAGCGGATACGGAATGGCAGCCTTGTTGGAATATGTGGCCCCCGCCCAGCCTGACAGAGCTGCCCCCTGATTCATTCAAGTGGGAGGATGGAGGAGATTCTTTGCTGGTCCTGTACAAGAGGGCGCATCCTGCATTCCTGCTGTAACCAGAAGCCATGACCGATGTGCTGCTGTGACGCAATGAAGGCCAGCGTCCTTCCCAGCAGTAGCAGTTTGGAGAGGATGTAAAAGTACTAGACCTTGTGTTCCTGAAGCATATGAGCATTAAGTGTGGTTTAGATTTGCCCACCCGCATTACATCTATGGATGATAGAATATAGAGTATCTTAGGGTTTAGTGGTATTAAATCATAATACTATATAGAGATTAATTTCTTAGGGAGCTGGGCTCTCTCTGCCCCAGTGTCTTGTCCTCTCGTTTCTTCATTCGGCATTCACATATCTTGGAGGCTTCTGTCGAGGGCGTTGAGGAGGGGACTTTTCCCATGCAGGCCTCGCTAAGATTAGCCAGGGACTCTTTATTCTACGAGGCGAGGGGCTGCCATTGCGTCTTTTTCCTCGCTTCCCGATATTGGGCTCCGGGGGCTTCAGGCATCCCTCCTGGAGAAACAGTACGGGCAAGCACAGTTGGCCCTCCTCTGGGATTCCTCCATTCCTAGGCCTACTCGGGTTCCATTATGCAGAGCAATGCATCCACATGACAGGCCTGGAGTAAGAAAAGACTTTTTGTGGGCACTATAAAAGATGTGAAGCTTGCCCTGCCCTGTTGAATATGTAGACAGGTAAGCAAGTGGTAGCTCCTCTTATGTAACGTCGTGTGTGTCAGTCCGCATGCTGAGTTGTGGTGAAGGCTGGATGGTCCCACTGTTGGCCATTGGAAGCCTACTTGGGGCCACACGCAATAGGCCACCGGCCCACATGAAGGAGGATGGTGTCCCACTTCATGTCTTGGTCAAATAGGATATGCCTCATTGCAGAAGCGAAGAGGAAGTGGAGGACAAAGAGGAGACCGACCGACCTTGATACCGCCCGACCTTTACCAGCTCCCTTCCAAGTGCGAGTTCTGGCTGGCAGGGCGCCTTGGAAGGCTGTTGAGCTTCTGCGGTGGTATTTGGATGTTGGACCATGTCAGGCAGCTGTAGGACAAGATTGCGGGGAGGTGCCCGTCTGACATAATGCCTCCCCGCAATCTTTGTCTCCTTTGGCACGTTGCTGGGGACTTCGAGCTTTTCCTTTTTTCAGTCGCAGCGTGATCGTGGCGGTCACAAAAACGTGGATTGTCCTGTTGCTTACTGTGGACATGCTTCGACGTCTATGATTGGGATAGCAAGCCTCATTCGGTGCTATGGGCTTTTGGGATGGCAGAGGAGCTAAGGAGACACCTTATTACTTCACCTACAATTGGTCAGGATGAGGATGAGGACGAGGGAGGTCGAACTGCATCATTTTCTCAATCACCAGGAAGGTCAGGGTGCAACTTCTCCAGCGAGTTCCCGTTTCCCAAACAACGTGCACATGGTGATGGAGGTCTTACTCGACCTGTCTCCGGAAGTTTCCCCTTTCCCGAAGAAACTGTTCACGATGAGGAGGGTCAGGGTGGATCGTTCTCACAGGGGATTACACCTTTTGATTCTCAAGGAACTGATGGCCGGGAAGGTCCGACTGGATCCTGCTCGACAAGAATGCCTGTTGCCGGAGAAGGTGACCTTGATCAGAGAGGAGGATCGTTCTCTGAAGGAATGCCGCCGTTTAGTGGGTTCGAAGGAGCACGTTCCTCACGAAGGCTTCCTTTCAGTCGAAGATTTTCCTTCACTATTGGACCGTAAGGGACTGCAGTAGCTAAGAAACAATCCTCCAGCCAACCCCCCACGTTGGCGCCCATGCCAATGAACATGTGGATGTCGGCGGAGCTACAGCCAGGTCGGTACCAAGAAGATATGCGCTTGGAGAATGTGAATAGGGCTCCTTCCTTTACAGATGCACCCCTGGGGCCTACGTTCCCATCGTTTGGACCTCCCGTTGCCTCAGTGAGTAAATCTGGAAGGATGAGCACACCTCCGAAACAAAGACCAGCACGCCTCCCAAGCCATCCTTCAAGAAAGGTGAAAGGTCGAGAGACAGAACGCCACCAAAAGGTAGACTTCTCACTCCTCCAACGCTGTCACCTTTCGCCAAGGAGCTGAAGGGTTGGAGATGAAGGGGATGGACTTTCCAAGGATGAGCACGCCTCCAAACGTGTCATTCAGTCGAGACCCTTCGGAAGGCTCCGACTGTCTAGGCGAGGCACTCCCCCCCCACACAGCCATGTCCTTCATTAGTCAGGCATATCTTGGCAACCGTGATGACCTCCTGGACTTGGTGACGGAGATTGGACGGCATGTCCTTCAGTCAGGCAGATGCTGACAACCGTGACGATGGACTCCCATCGTTTCCCAGAATGAGCACACCTCCCAACACGAGGCAATCCAGTCATCAGGGACCTCCTGGAGTCGGTGACGGAGACGTGGACGGCATGCCTCTTGAGAATTCCTTGAGTCAATCACCAGCTCAGGGGTTTCAAACCGTGGGACCTCTCCACCTCCTCCTCTCAAGGGACTGCCTCGACCTTCGAAGGCCATGCCCCTGGCCATGATGCCCATGCCCCTGGCCATGATGCCCATGCCCCAGAACATGGCCACAAATGCCCCAAATCCTCTGGGTGGCTTTCCCCAAGGATTTCAAGCTAAGGACGAATAATGGAATCATAGACTAATTTCAGAGAGCAACGAGCAATGTGGGCTCCCGGCAAACCAGAATTTTCGCCTCTCATGTTGATGACATATTAGCTCTCCGTCCTTGATGTCGAGAACAACAGGTCTTTCCTACAGCTCATCAGAACAGAAACGATCTAACGTGCAGGGCAGTTCCGAGGACTAAGAAGGCAGTTCTATCAGAGTGGTTACAAATCGTAGCATTCTCATTAACTCAACACCATCTCATCGTGCATGGCACCTAACAAATGCGCTTGCAAGAAAAAACGCGCTACCATGAATGAATTGAGGAGTCATCTACTTTCGTTGATTGAATTGAGATCTATTTGATAGCGGTAGGGGAAACCAATCTGAAGCTGTTTGCCAGAGTTTGTGAAGCAACCCCAACCTAAATACCTCGTCCAACCACTGTACCTCTACCCTTCAGCAAATCATCTTGTTACCTTGTAAGACTGCAGCAAACGCGAACGAATGCACCTGCGTTAGTGTTGAGTGCAAGCTAGTCGAGGAAGCAGGCAGCATGGAAAAATTGTCCAGACCTACCTTCACTTTTGCTAAAAGATCCTTTGCGCGCTTGTCATTCTGGAAATGGTCTCTCACGGGCTGAAGTAGCCAGACAAAATATTAGAATCCCGTAACGTCAAACATGCATACAGGGTTCTGGGCCTTTGATCAGACACCTGAAGAATATCATTGAGTGCCTTTGCAAGAGCAGGTTTTACATCGCCAGGATGCAAAAGGCCCGCTTCATAATCACTTTTCAAGTCTTCAATGGTGTTGTAGGTCCTGGAGGCAATGCAAGGAGATTGTTCAGCATGTGCCCATAGTTATAGAACTAATGCAGAACCGACAGGATCGGATGGCCAGGTAACCTACTTGTTACCTCCATACGCTTCAGGACGCACCACAGAAAATGCACCAAACCATGGGAGAACAATGTACTGTATGTACTCCAGGCAAGGATTTCCCTCGAAAACATTTGGGGGGCAGTATGCTTTCTTGATTTTTGCTTTAACATCGTCCTGTCAAACATTTCACACGTTTAGAGGGCTAGCAACAACTCATAACAATATCTAGTCTGTCTTGCTCCACTGGAAACGACGACAAGCAAACAGTCCATCCGATTTCCTACCACTGTATCTTCCATGAATATGGCAGAGTTGGGGTCACTTTTTGACATTTTCTCCTGACCTTGGAGTAAGCCAGACAGCATATCTAAGGAAGCAATTAAGTAGAAGCACCAATCTGGAAATAGCTGTTAACTAAGTGAAACAGAAGACTCCGGAGTTAGGATACGGTGTGAGAGGATGATGGGTTTAAATTTTCTTTTGATGACGTCGCAGTACTCCCGGGCAAGGACATTCACTTTGCGCTGGTCTACACCAAGCTGACAAATGTCTGCCTGGAGGAGCAAGAAACACACAGCACTGGGCAAGATGTTAAGCATGTAGGATCAGCAAGCGAAAGACAGACACAAAAGGCGACTAACCTGGAGGAAGAAAATGTCAGCACATTGCATACAAGGGTACATGATCTGTGCCCCCGATAAGCTATCTTGGTCACTCCTCCCCATAATCTGAGAACATCTGGGCATACATGGAGTTGCAGAACACGGGTGATTAAGGTCACAGTCGACAGGGAATGAGATGCACAGATAGCCTGAAAGTACCTGGTGAGACGATCCAAGGAGTTCTTTCGAGCTATATCCATAACCAGTGGCCAGTAGGTTGTGCTTGAATTGATTTCATCCGAAGACCACAAGAACTTTACTTTTTCGAGATTCATCCCAACTGCTTTCCATACTTCAATAAAGTACTCGCCAGTGGTCTTGATTTTGCTTAAGTCGCCTCCCAGCTTGTTATTTAGGTAGGCGTAGTAGTCAGCAATCCAGAATTTGAAGATGCAGCCTGCTTTCGTCAACTTGTTGACATTCAGGGCTTTCATCACTCCCTGCTCTTCACACAACAGCCCTCGTGTCACATGCTGATTTTCCAACTAAAATGCAACCATTATCACCCGGAATCAGCAAAGAAACAAACATGCCCCAAACACCTGGGCTATGTGCATCCTGCCAGAAGGCTCAAAGCCATCGTAACAGATGGGCTCCTCCTTCTTTTCCAGAAGATTCCAGAGCTCCTCCTCCTTGATGCACTCCTCCCCCACGCTCCGCACCAAGTCATACTTCTCTTGCAAGGTCAACCTGGATAAAGCAGCTGAGATCACACTCCCATCTCAACATACCCAAAAAACAAGCGCGCAACAAATGGACGATCGATCCTCGTACTCAGGCTCAGGGAGAGGACTTGAGGTTTCCAGCGTCAAGTCCTCCACGGGACGCGTCAATGGATCCGCCATGAGAGCTCTCAGACGAGCAGAGGAAAGCCAGCCCTATCTACGGCCCAAGCATTGGATGCAAGGACTGTTGCTCTTCTTGTGGCGTGCCCGAGCGTGGCAAAGGTAGAGAGAATCCGGTTTCTATCTATGTATAAACATGTTAAACTAGGTACCCAGGCTTAAAAAACTAGCTCCCCTCCCCGGTCCGCAATGGAAGACCGTCTGCACCGTCCTTCAGGATGGTGGACAGCGGTCCTTGAACGATGGCCACACTGTGGCAACCAGACCGGTTTTGGACCCAACAAATTGGTGTGCCTTCAGGAGCTCCCGCTCACCTCACCTAAGGGAATCAACCCCTGCCAAACAACCAAGCCTCCAGGTTCAGCAGTGTAAGGAGCCAAGCACTGCCACTCCCGAGAATATGTGTGGGTGGAGACGGGCTTTCCAGCGATGGTCGTCTCCAGGGCAGGAGCAGGAGCACTTGTGGCAACAATTCAGCATGTTTGAGCCAGCTTGGGTTGATGACCAGCTCGTTTCGTTGGATAAGCAGACGGGTCGTGGTAACTCTCCTTCCGAGTCGAGCTCTCCGGATAAGCCTGAACCTGGCAGGCATGCAAGAGCATGCGTGAGCATGCAACCTGGCAGGCGTGAGCATGTTATGTCAGCAGGGGAAGCTTTCTGAGGCCCTGGAATCTCTGGCGCAGACAGACGTTTCTATTTCTCAGTCTCTGTTTTACACCGTGCTAAACCTGTGTACAGCTAAGAAGGATGTGGTTGTGGGGTTAGGAGCAAGGGCTCGGACATGAGGCGCTTACTCTGTATGAACGAACGGAGTAGGAGGGCCTTATTTTGGCTGACCATGTTACTTTTGCTTGCCTTCTGAAGGCCTGTGCAAGTGCTGTAGAGTTGCAGATTGGCAGGCAGCTGCACTCACAGATTGTTGAAAGAGGATTGCTGTATGACATACTGGTGGGCACCTGCATGGTGGACATGTATGCCAAATGTGGTGAACTGAAAGATGCACGCCAGGTTTTTGAAAGCTGGTCCACAAAGGATGTGGTGACATGGAATCCTCTGTTTGCTGGCTATGCACAGCAAGGACTCGGCTAGGAGGCGCTTGTTGTGTATGAGCAAATGGAGCAAGAGGGTCTGATTTTAGCTAACAATGCTACTTTTGCTTGCCTCCTGAAGGCTTGTGGAAGCCTCACAGATTGTCGCAGAACTGTTGGATAACGCAGTGTTGAGCAACTGCCTTGTGGACATCTATGCAAAATGTGGTGAACTGGGAGATGCACGCCGGCTTTAGACCAGCCATCTCTCCCTCAAGCTTTTCCTGTAGGTTGCAACACGCAGGAACGTCCTCTAGTGGCTGTGTATGTACTCTTCACCATATGATAGAACCAGGAGGCAGTGGGTTCGTAGATATCGGATGTTGCGCAACATGTCAGGAGCCCATAACCAAAGGTCATTTGCACAGCTCCCGGAGAGTGTCATATCGAGTGACTTGGAAACCTTTCACAAAACAATCTGGGAGTGGGGGGTCTCCACCGGTGTTCACCTACTCAGACTACTGGTGTTACATCCCAGCGAACGGTCATTCATTTATGTTACGTTGTTGCAGAAATGGGTGGCCAAATCGGACGCAGTTGGTCCAAAAAGACTTGTCCTTGGACATGCCTATCTCTATCCAAGGTTTGTAATTGCCATTACAATGCACAACAGCTGCCACCTCTTCTTTGTCGATGCCTGGGTGGTAACACAGCCCCAATACATGCCAGAACTTCTCTAGTGGGTGCGTCATATTGTAGAATGTGATCAAACCAGGAGGTAGTGTTCCCAACTTCCACAGTAGCCTATCCTCGTTCTTCATACACCAAGACAGCAGACAGCTTATCTGTCCAAGATGAAACACATGTTTTTCATTAAGGATTCTTTGCTCGTGTGGTCCTTTTTTGCTTTGGTATTTGTCTTGGTTGGCTCTTGTTGTAGAATATTCTACTGGTTTTATTTAATAATAAATTATATATTTTTAGGAAAAAAAATACCAACATGAGAGGAGAAAAGAAGACCATGGCTCATGCTCATATGAATTGAACAAACAGAAGCATAGTTCATGCATGTGGAGTAGGACACTCTAGTGCCTAAGGTTCTGCTTCACGGCCAACTGACTGTTGGAAACATGGATTCTTAAACCCTCAACCCTTCGAGAGAATCTAGACCAAATTCAGGCCATGGCGATGGCGAGAACTCTGGTCGGTAGGGCAGGCATAGTGTCTGCGCCGGTGCCATCGGGGCGCCTATTCTGTTTTCTCCCATCCTTGCACGTTTGTTCTTTCCCAGGTCAAATTGCCTCCAACTCCCCGTCCCTTCGCTCCACCCCCGTCTTCATTCATAGCTTTTCCAGATCCTTCCTCCCATCTGCTGCATTCTTTGCCAGGTCCTCGTCCGTATCTGCCGAGCAGCAGACATCTGACAGCGAAGGAGCATCTGCTTCTCCTGCTGCTGTTGCTGCTGTTCCTGTGGAGGAGGTAGTGCCAGAGCTGAGTGCTTTGGATATTAGAGTGGGCAAGATTCTCAAGGCATGGAAGCATCCCTCGGCGGACTCGCTGTACGTGGAGGAGGTAGATGTTGGAGAGGAGTCCGGGCCCCGCACCATTTGCAGCGGGCTGGTGAAGTACGTTGCCGAGGAGGAATTGCAGGTCCGTTTCGTGTTTGCTGTTGATGCTCAGGGGGTTCGAGACTCTGTTGATTCGTGTTCTCGCAAACTTACTGCAGGGTAGGTTGGTCATAGTCCTGGCAAACTTGAAGGCACGCAACATGCGTGGCACGAAATCGGAGGGCATGTTGATGGCTGCATCAGACGCTGCACATGAGAATGTGGAACTGCTGGCACCTCCGGATGGCGCAGTGCCAGGGGAGCGTGCGTGGTTCGGTTCTGAAGAAGATGCAAACCAGGCTGTAGCAGCCACCCCGAATCAGGCAAGCAAGCTGGTCTTTGCGTGGATGTGTTGGTTGCATTTTCTACCCTCAGTACCCCATTCACAGAACAAACCTCCCTACTTGCTGGTTGCAGCTGCAAAAGAAGAAGATTTGGGAGACAATCCAACCTCTTCTTAGCACCACAGACGAGTGCGTAGCAACGTTCAGGGACAAGCCCCTACGGGTGTCCTCGGGCTTTGTGACGTGCAAGTCCCTCAAGGGGGCCAATGTGTCCTGACCTGTCCAGGGTTTGCTCTTCCCCGTAGCGGGGTCATCCACATTCGGTTCTCCAGATCTCACAGCGTAGCGGAGTATCTTACCCTCTCCAGAGGTCATGGAGGGGTTTTCCTTTGTGCGTAGGAAGTGGGCCGAAAGAGAGCTCGTAATCCCTCGATGCACTAAAAGCTAGTCGCTTCCATTATCTTCTGAAGGCCCTTCTGAATGAAGCTGAACAGGTTTTCCTCCACCGATCTGCCTGCCGTGGTGAGCACAGAAGACGCAGGCCACCAGCAGTTCTGCTGTTCTAAATGTTCGTGACCTTCAATTTACGTTCCAGGAAAAGCCTCGGGATGTATTGTTACACACGCTAATATCCAAAATTGTGTCCACAAATTGCTGTCCAGTTGCGGGGAGGTTGGCCGTCAAGGTGGCAGCCCTTCCGGCAGGGATGCCAATGAGAAATGCTTGGGAAATGCGTCTGAACAAAATGCACCTGAACACGTTTCAGGGCCGAGATAAGCATTCTCCAGCCAGCCAGCCAGCCAGCCAGCCAGGATAGAGACGCGGGGAAAAGTAAGTGAGAGCAACCCTACTCTTGGAAGTGTTGAAAAGTGACGCTGAGCCCAGGTTTTTGTCTACGGCCAGGTACTGTGCATATCCGGATACCCGGGCGGAGGGAGGAAGCGGAACAGAGTGTCTGTGCTGCAGCCAGCAGCGAGCAGCATGCCGACGCTCAATCTGTCCACCAACGTGCCGCTGGACGGAGTGGCTGTGTCGGACGTGCTCAAGGACGCCAGCAAGACTGTGGCGCGCATCATCGGCAAGCCCGAGTCCTATGTCATGGTGGTGCTCAAGGGCTCGGTGCCTATCTCCTTCGGCGGCACTGAAGGGCCTGCTGCCTACGGCGAGGTGGTGTCAATCGGCGGCCTTTCCCCGGACGTGAACAAGCGGCTCAGCAAGGCTGTGGCGGAGCTGCTCGAGTCCAAGCTCTCTGTGCCTCCCAACCGCTTCTACATCAAGTTTGTGGACGTAGAGAGGACTGACTTCGGCTGGAACGGCTCCACGTTCTGAAGGCTCGCTCACCTTGCCGCTTGCCGGCCGTAGGATATGTGGCAGGACCTCAACTTGGTTGATTGTGTGTTTCACATCTCTTTCCTGGTGACATGCATGTTGGCGGCATCTTGTTGGATTGATCACCTTTTGCCTTTGTGCTCCACCTGTCCTCGATCCCGTGCTACAAACAATTTGTAAACGTCAGCTGGAGCTGGAATTGTCAATCTCAGTGTGAATTGCACGCTGCATTGCTTGGCAGCTTCTGTCCCTTCTTGTCTTACATATCACAAGAGCGCAGGTAGAAAACTCAGGGTGCACGGGTTCCCCACCGCTTTGATCGCTTCCCGTTCCGACCGTAGGGAAACCACTTGGGACAGCTATTTCCAGCTTGGACCAGCCTCGCCGGCCCCGAATATGCTCAGATCTTTCATGTTCCTTCTCCGTGCTGCAGTACATTCGTTGCGTCTCTTCCGACAAAATATCAGGTTCGATATTGGGAGCACAGTACAGCTTTGTCCTTTGAGTCCTTCTAAGCTTTTCAGAAAAGAAAAACTTTTGCATACATATTTGCTTTCGTGTGTGGTGTTTTTGCACTTTCATCTCCAAGCTTTCCTAGGCTTTTCCAAATCTGCGGGTTACGTCGGGAGGTTTCGAGCTGCCTCACTTCAAAAGATATCAGGCAAAGGATAAGTTGGGAGGTTGTTTTCACTGCTCTTAGACGTACGAACGGAATCGCTAGACCCTAAGTTTTTCTGTTATTGGTTCCACGGAACGCGCTTTCTTCCTCGTATCCCACCTACGTGTATTACTCGTCTGATTTGGACTTATTAAAAATAAGTTCAGACCTGTTTTTATGGTTTCATGAATGATTATTAGGTTATAGTCACTTGGAGATTTAAATACCTATGTAAAAGCGAAGGATGGATACACGAGATATCATAAGTGGTATTTTTCTAATGGTTTTGTCTAATTTTTGGTGTTGTTAGCCATCACGACATGAGTGTAAAATATTATGTAAATAATTTTAGGTAATAAACCAGCAGATGTATATTAATAAAAATAAAACAGTAATTATTTTTACTATAATAAAATGATAGAAGTTAAAAAATAGTATCTAAATTATCCATAATAATCAAATACTCTATCTATGAATGGCAAAACAAAATATTATCAAAACATTTAATACTACATCGTAATTTGATATAGCTATTAGGCACCCCGCTGCCTAATGGATTATTAAAAATAATATTCATATTATTAGAAAATTTTAAAAAAATATTTTTATCGTTTGGACATATAAACTAAGGACATACCTAGCGCTTATTGCGTGTCATGTGATTCAATCTTGGATCTATTGCTTGGAAGGAAATTATGCTATATATATATATATATATATATATATATATAAGTCCATAATTTTCCTAACCATTGTGCTACAAACACTCATTTAGTATAAGAACACTCATTTTAATGTGCCTCCAAATAGCTTGGGCCAAATGGACACACATTTATAAGAACGTGCTATTAAGCACCCAGCGCTGGATCAGTACTTGGATGGGGTGCTTATAGGGAGTGGATGCCCTTGGTGCTAGTAGCTTAGGCACATCATGGTACAAGTTGTCAATATGGTACAAGTTGTCAATATGGGGTGCCTAGAGGGAATCGATGCCCTTAGCGCTAGTAGCTTAGGCAGACCATGGTACAAGTTGTCAAGTACCAAGTCCCATGATGGAAATTCGTGGACTTACAATGTCTTCTTCTTTTTCTATATGAAAAGGAGGTAAATAAAGTCATTTCGTAAATGAAAGGGAGGTAAATCAAGGAGACATGAAAACAAGTGGATAGAGAGAAGGAAACTTATTGGACATAGTTGGCTGTATGTACATGATTAACAGCCTTAAACAAACACAATGAGTGCTCATGTGTAGTCAAGTTTAATCACTATACGTATGATAAATTTCGTTGTTTATTGCCAACTTGTTCTTATCGCGTTGGTTACTGCCTGTTTGTTTATGCTAATGGATGCAAAAGATGGCTCCAACCGTGGCAAGTCCCAACATCCAGCTTTACAACATTCCATTGCCAGTGTCGGCCGACTTCCAGGACTTGGGAGGTGGCTTGAACAATGCCAATGGAGTATTCCCTTTACCGGACACGGTAAGATTTATTCCACTGGTGGCTTTCGATGGAAGCGCTGCTGTTTTGGTGTGAAGCATGTGGCTGCACCGGTAAGAGCACGTACAGATCTAGTGGATTGTGCATGTCCTCCTGTGATGTGCATAGCGCTGTTGGATGAAACGGTGACGCTGTTGTGCGTCGACGGTAAGATGGTGTGCATTGCTGGATGAGCACGGGATGGCAGGTTGATGTTGATCGTAGACGGTTACCCTCAGACCAGCTGTGATGTACCTCACCCTGATTCTGCAAGCGTGGTTGCCTATGTGTGTGTTTTCGTGGCAATCGTTCGTGGCAATCGTTTCACAACAAACGAAGTGAGTGCGTGTGATGTCCGTGTTTCGGAAGCAAACGTTGAAGTCCCTGGTCGACAAATTCAATGCAGGTCTTGTGTTGTTGGTTCGTGTATGATGCATGGGAAAGCGCATCGTCACCTCATATGTGTAGCTCTGTCAACTAACAGGCACCGAAATTTCTTGACAACTGGAGCTTGCGTGCAAATGGACACGTTGTGTGGGCGGAAGCGGAAGGAGGCCGTGAAATTCAAGCTGGCCCACGGCTTCAATATTTTTTCCAACCAGACAGTGTACACGACTCCCAAGAGGCTCTGTCGACAGACTCAGCACCAGGTGCTGGGCGCGTTGCACGGCTAGCATCTGCATTGAACGACATTTGGGCAGGCCACTTTGTTGCCGGAGGCGGGCAGCGGGGTTCACCACCCTGTTGTTGCAAAATATGGTGGATGCAGTTGTGGAAACGATGGAGAACAGGGAGCTGGTGCAAGCATTGATCCGCAAACGTGGAGTGCCATGGATTAAATTAAAGAAGAACTGGAACAACAACACGCAGGAGGGCCGGCGAAAGGGGCGAAGGTGAAGCCCCTCCTGTATGGGGGCTTGAGTGCACCCAGACACATGATGTTCCTTAAAGTCATTCGATCGAAACGTGCTATTTATTAGATCCAAATTCGGCTAGTACACCAAGACACGAAACAATCGGTATGTGGACGCGGCGAAAGCTCGTGCAAGGGAGCGGAACCGGCTGAAAAAGGACCTGGCAGAAGAGTTGAAGCCCCCAATAGTAGATTTTTTTTTTAATTTGGTATTTTGAAAATAAATCAAAACAACCCCGGGGGAGAAATCTTCAGCAAGGGTTCTGATTCCCCTATGTTACACATCGTATCATCCCAACAGGAAGAGACCCAATAGTAGATGACAAGGTGTGGAAGGAGCCCTAGCTCCCTATGTTACACATCGTATCATCCCAACAGGAAGAGACCCAATAGTAGATGACAAGGTGTGGAAGGAGCCCTAGCTCGTGAGTTGGGCCAGGGTCGAACTGCGACAACATGGCAATTTTTTGCCATCCACGGCACAGCTTGCTGCTCAGGCCCGACTTGAGAAATCTAAGGGAGAAGGGCCGAATCCATTGCGCGCGACCACATTGATGTGGGCGTGCGGGTTAGGTTTCCAAGTTTGAAGAAGAAGAAGAAGAATTTTATTGAAGCCCACTAAGGACGGATTTCCGTCATGGGACTTGGTACGTGACAACTTGTACCATGGTGTGCTTAAGCTACTTGCACCAAGGGCATCCATTCCCTTCAGGCACCCCATCTAAGTATCGATCTAATCGTAGGATGCTTAATAATAACATTCTTATAAATGTGTGTCCATTTGGCATGGGAGGCGGTGGATGTCCATTATGGTGTTCACATCAATGGCATACTAGCTTTTTACTCTTTCAATATCTATGACATCAAGTACATTATGCGTTGGAACAACAATCTGAATAAATCGGAAGAAGTGCTCAATCAGAAGAAGTGCTCAGTGTAGAGAGGATATATAGGGGACATATATATGGATTGACATCACCTTTATTTCTTTTCTTCAAGATAGTGTCATTAGCATTGGTATCACTTCGACTTATTTTTTACAAGACAGTAGTATCTACAACAACAATATCATCTCCACTACAAGTGATTTTCAGGACATCGACATTTGCTACTCTATAGACAATCATCGGCACTACCATCAGCTCGACTTCTATTCTCCTCCCTAGCTCCCTTAACTTTTTAGTGGCATGCTTCTTTCGTTTTAGCTAGATTGCAAGAGCAACTAGTGGAAGTGAATAATTCTTCTAGAAAATCCCAGTCTTCCTCGCGAGATATCTATATTGTGCCCAAGACTTTGCTTAAGTTAGGACTATCATAATTTTAATATTTATTATAAGATGATTAAATTTGTAGAAAAGAGTGTTACTAGACATATTACACTAGCTTACTAGACTTACTATCCTCTTAGGGCTGCATTTGCATATCACTTGAATAATCAGCACTTAACACGCCATGGAGCAAGTTGCTGAGTACCATGAACTCAATGCTTGGGTCATGTTTCGGAAGGTATCCTAGAGGTTGATCATCAATTGTGTATGATGCTCTTATGTTGAGGTGTCGCCACTCTCCTCTTCACAATCATTTCTCCTTATTTTCTTTACTATATTTGGATGCATTTTTTAATTGCAACAAACTATTGGATTGAGGCATTGATCATCATTGGGAGTGAGAACAAAACATCTAAGCTCGCAAGTCAACAAGTCAGTGTGAAGCATGCAAAAAAGTATTGGAAAATGAAATATGTATAAAATTTTGTGGTGTCATAAAAACAAGGTATTGGGAGCAACAACAGAACATCTAAGCTCAGAGGTCGATAAGTCAGTGTGAAGCATGCACAAAAGTGCCAAAAAATAAAATATTTATAAAATTTTGTGGTGTTGTGAAAACAAGAGTGACACCCTGCATGCTAGTTCTTTGCATGTTAGTTTCATGTATCTAACATGTTTCCAAACGCGAAAAAACCACTTCATAAGAATGAAGCAAGGGTTTAAGAGTTCCTTAGGTACCAATCCTAACTTAGGAGAAACCAAATTTGTGTCTATTATTATATTTTCATCACATCAAGGGACACCAAAGGATATCAAAATGATCTGAGATATATTACAAAAAATACAAGTTATTGAATCATAATATCAAACTAAAAACTAGATTAACATTCTTTAATTTATATAAAGATACAATATTTTGATATCATCTCTAAAAATTGAGATAGGTAACCAAAAGAATTAAAAGCATGTCTTAACAATTGGAATAGAGCTAATACTGACCACAATAATGACTCCTTGATATCCACCTTTGAAACACCCCTTCCACTTGGTCATATCAATTGTAATCAACAGTTCTATTTGTCAAGGCATGTAGTCATATTTTTATGACTAATCCAAACACAATGTTTACACTGCTTAATAATACAGGTCTAGTAAATTTTCCAGAAAGGTTTTCTTTTATATGAGGCAGCAGAAGGTGCCCTTTTAGGGAGTATATCCCCAAAATTATCAACCTCAATCAATGGTTCATCTCGTTTATCATTGGTTTGAGATAACTCAGATTTTAATAGTGCAGCATAGCGCGATCCAACACAATAACGATCTTTTGTGATCCTACTCTTATTCCATAAACAGACATTGTTGGGTTGAGCTTCTGCGCAACATCCAGAATTCGAGACAGGCTCTATCCTAAGACCATAATTTTTAGAAAATTGGGCCACACAACTTTCAGGCTCCATCTTTCTTTTCCAACCATTTTGACAAGGTGAAACAAAAACTGAGGGAAAAGAAGCCCTTATGTTTAATTGATCTACTCGTTTCCCCCTACTCATCAGTTGCTTCCTAGCTTTGTTTAATGCTAAATCTAAGATATTGCTTACATGCCAAAGAGAATTTAAATAATTTTTAATACAACCCCTCCTATCTATACTACCACGGAATACATGCCACTCATTTTTGCCACCCGTATAACTACTCATTGCTTCCTCCACTCTTATCTGCAACGAAAACAAGGAAGCAAACTCTAATCATATGATAAAGGTAAACAAAAAGGTGTGTGGATTTAAATTCATAAAAATATATCTTTTTTTTGAGATGTATCTATATTATTACATGATTTTGGAGAGCTTTGATTTCATTTTGAAGCATATTTTCAAATTCTTCAAGCTCTTGTTGCAAAGATGTCTACAAATGAGAATACAAGCAATTAGGATGAATAAAGTCATATCCATCACATCTCTGCACATTTATAAAGTCTACACATTCACATTAAGATTAACTATCATGCCATGACGTATGCAACTTACATAGAAAATAATGTTGATATTCAACTTGTAATATTATCAATTATAGTAAAAGTATATCTACCAACCTGAAGCATTCGCAAAGCTCTAGATGTAAAGGTGGGGCAAAGACCATGCATTGATACAATATCACTTTTTGCCACCCTACTAGGCCCATAGAGTAGCTGTGAATCCTTCTCCATTCCAGGAGTAATATGCATGTTAGGAACCTTTCCATAATGGAGCTGGTTGGGAGGCCCACCTTTTTGATAGAATTTAAGTACTTGATAGGGTTTCGTCATTTGCTTCAATGCAACTAAAGCTTCAGCATTACCAACCTTTACATAGTAAGGAACATAAGGATCCTTAGGATCATTATAGGTAGGCTCTACTTTTACCAAGTTGGAAAATCGATTTTTGATGGAAAAATTTTTCTTATCTCTCCTTTTCTTACGAGTAATTCGTCGCCAATGGAAAAAGCATCTCTCCATCTTTTTCCTATCAGCAACTCTACGAATCCACCAAGGCAAGGAGGCTAATAACTTATTGGAGGTTGATTTTAACACATCGTTGTCTGAATCGATCTTAGAAATTTTTGCAAAAGTGTTCCATGCAGACTCCACTACTTTCACCAAGTTCTGCTCCCGTAGAATTTTTTGACCATAGTTGTGTTTGTCCGATAATTTTGAATGTTGCTTCCTAATTTTAAGATTATATTGTTCACTTTCTGCTTGTAAGTGTTTCTTCAACACATTCCAACTTGACAATTGTTTCATTAATTGATCTGCCCGAGCTGCAGCAGCAGCCCATCTCCATTTCCAAGCTATCCATCTTTTCCAATGGCCCCACTCCTTGCGCCTCGTGTATAAAGTTTGAGGACCATTTTGCATGTAGCATGGCTTCCATTTGGAATGTGAAGCCATTTTACTTCTGTCTCTAGACCAAGGTGCATGTAACTCATAGCCAAAGTTATTTGAATTGGAATTGTTCCTATTGCAAGGTCTAAATTGACTCTCTATGCCTAAAGAGTCCAAACCATAAACCCCATAGTTTTTCATGAATCCAACCATTTGATTTCTTTGAATTTCAGCCGCTGCATTTATATCATTCATATAGACACCTTTTGGGAGTGAAGAAGTGATAAGATTTTTAGAGTTCTCACTCTTAGTTTCTTGTTTCTTTTCCTCCTTATTGCAATCATATGTGCACTTTGCTCTTGCTGGGAAAAACTTGCCAGTTTGTCTTGCCACAGTAAAGTCGTTTTCCAGTTCATTTTCCAACTCTTTCATGTGATTTGATAATTTTGCTACATGATTAACCATCTCAGAAGCCATATGTCCAGATGTTTTCACTTGATTCTCCACTACAACAGCTTGTTTCAATTGTAATTCCTAATATAAATTACAAAATTCTCATTTCGAGGTTTGAAATAAGAACCCTATATTAAATTAAAATCACATATATTTATCACAATTTTTTTCTTTTTCTAACCTCTGCTCGATGTGATACAAGATCAAGTTGTCCCATTGCAGTATGAAGTTGAAGAAGCACACACTCCTTGTCATCAAGTAGTTCATGATATTGTTCTGTTAAACTTGCAAGCTCCATCTGCATAATATGAAATTTCATTCTTTGAAAAAAATTGTAAATATGTATATATAAGTGTAGGTGATGGTGTTTAGTAATAGTGCTTGGTGGTCAAAGTGAGTGATTTATTTTTAACATCTGCAAGAAGAAAAGTATTGAACATTAATACGGTGAATTGAGTAATCAACATGATACCTCAGGATAGGCATTAAAATTGTGTGTGTACAGTTTGAACATGTGCATTCCAAAATTTCGTTGTGCATCTAATTAGTATATTTTAAAAATATTTTAATGATCAAATATGGCAATGTACTTCTAGGTTTAAAATTGATTATCTATATTGAATTTAATCTTGGTATAGTAATAATAGATTAAGTTTTAGAATGTGACAGTAATTTTTAAGGAAGAAAAGAAATCTTACTTCTAGCTGTGTTTTCTCCATATTTACTTCTTGAAATTGAAATTGAAGATTTTTTAATTGATTCTTAAGCTTAGTTATTAATAAGGTAGTATTATCCTCTATAGATGTTTCGGCTTCGGCAATAACTGCAAAATGTTGATTTGAAGCTGCATCACCAACCTCACTTGCTCTGCAAGCAAGCTGACAAATTCAAAGAAACTTAAATATAGACAACTAATTGCTAGAAAAGTAATATTCTTGTGATCAAGTAAACAAAATTTGTTGCAACTAGATTCAATTCATGTGTGATGCTTATGCTTTTAAGAACCATCCCAAGATATAGACAGACCTTGTTTGAAGTAATTACAGCTTTGTGGACAGGACAAGCACTCTTTTTTGGTCCCTGAACACATATGACACAAGAAGCTATATTTTGATCGTCTTGTATAGGATTCAACTTCCTTTGTAGCCATTGAATCTCTTGATCAGCAAGTTTAAGCTCTCCTTCTGCTGATCCTGCCCTTTGATGTGCCTTAGTAGTTTCTTGTTGAGAAGGTGCGATCTAATCATGCACATAGACTCCTTGGGTTATAATTATCAGTCAAGAGACATGAAAGTTGGTTTTGTAAGTACAATGTAAGTAGCTTCAGGTTTTCCTTCTTTTAACTCACTAGGTGTTCTTGCCAATTCAGTTTCCGCAGCTCCCTACTGAACACTTTCTACATACAAAACATAGCATTAAGAAAAATAACAAGAATGTGCAACCAATAATTGATCATTTGAAGAAGTCACAAAAAAAACTTAGAAATAAATGACTTGGACCAAAAGGGGTTTTGGTTTGTACTTTTAATTGGTAATGGCGCCATCTTTGAAAGGCAAGCACTGCTGCTACTAACTTCTCCGACGACACCTTTGTTTTCTCCTGGGCCTGGAGTGCTTGCACCTGGAAGGCCTGCACCTGGAGGGCCTGTACTTTGGAGGGTTCGGTCTCTCCTTCTCTTGAATCAAAAAGGCTACTCTTTTTCGAGGATGAACATGTTTGGAGGTGGGATATAAATGTGTGATCCGATGCACTGCAGGGCCCACTAGAGTTTTGATCACTTGAAGTCCTGATTGAGTCGTCTGCAATAATTGTGTTCCACACATGAAGGGGCTGAGTAGAATTGTTTGGAGTAGACTTGCAAGAGTAGTTGTAATGCGGACTCCATAAATACATGGGCCTAGCAAAATCAGTTGCAATAGATTTCTTGTTGCGAGTGGTATGTGGCATAATGCATCCCTTAGCATTTTCCTTTTTACCCTTACAAGATGAGCTTGGTGAACTCTGATTTGATGATAAGAGGGAATTGTTTTTACATGTTGATTGCACTTGGTCTTTCGTGATATTTGGACTCTTTTTCGTTTTCTTGCTCTCACCATAACTTTGAAACGCCTTTGCACTCTTTAAAAGAGACTTTATGGAATCCTCATCACCATGATGTTCGGAGCTTTGTAATCTCGAGGATCTCACATTCGAATTTGAGCCTCTCCTTATTTCCATGTGCGCCAAATGGGCGCACTAGTTTTGAGGTAGTAACATCCAAGTACCCTATGTCCACATAAGTAGATACATAGTCTTTGAAATGGTTAATCATTATGGTGTCGAATCATCAGAATTTCTCATGTAACCTCCTTAGCTCTTTTATTCCCAGCAAAAAGTGAAGTTCAACTTCAATTCCATAGAATACTTGCTCCATTTGTTCCAACATGTGTTAACAATGTCTCATCGTATCAAGTTTAGTAGTGTCTGAAACGAAACTTGTCATCCAAGTCCTTATTGCACTACTCCCACAATGTACGACAAGATATGTAGCTGTTTTGAATGTAGGTGCTCATCATCGTTGTGAGAGGGGGAGGTTCACGTTTTGGTATTTAATCCAAAGATGGTTTTTCAGCTTACCACTACCTCATACATGAAAATACGAGGTTGACGTCGGTCATGTTGGGTTCTGAAAACATGAAACTGCTCTTCTTAAAACGTGAAACTGCCCTTTTGAAAACGTGAAACTGCTCTTCTGGAAATGTGAAACTGCTCTTGTGAAAAAACATGAAACTGCTCTTGAGAAAACGTAAAACTGCTCT
The DNA here is from genome assembly GCA_010909165.1 of Anthoceros angustus. NCBI lineage: Eukaryota > Viridiplantae > Streptophyta > Anthocerotopsida > Anthocerotales > Anthocerotaceae > Anthoceros > Anthoceros angustus. The sequence continues at coordinate 973,866 of MU008156.1, forward strand.
TCTGAAAACGTAAAACTGCTCTTGAGAAAAAACATGAAACTGCTCTTATAAAAACGTGAAACTGCTCTTCTGGAAAAACAGGAAACTCGTCTTCTGAAAACGTGAAACTGCTCTTCTAATACGTGAAAGTCGTCTTCTGAAAACGTGAAACTGCTCTTCTAATACATGGAACTATTCTGGAACTGTAAAACTGCTCCCGAAAATGTGTAAACGAGAAACTGCTCGTCTGAAACTGCTGAACTGAAAAAGTGAGACTACTCTTCTGGAACCGATGTTCTGGAACCGTGAAACCAGCTTCTGGAGAAGTGAACTACTCTTCTGGAAACCATGTTCTGGAACCGTGATATCAGCTCCTGGAAAAGTGAACTGTTCTTCTGGAACCGTGAAACTGTGAAACCGGCTCCTGGAACAGTGATCAGAGACTGCTCTTGACTGCTGCTCACTTCTCCTCTGCAACTGGTCTTGAGGACTCTAATAGGAATTGACATGCTTGTTAAACATTCCATTATCGTTTCTTCAAGGAGTGTTGCACTTCCCAGAGACATAGTATCCATTATCTTTTCTTCAAGGAGTGTTGCACTTCCCAAAGACATAGTATCCGACGAGGGCTTTGCACCTTCAGGGTGGATGCACATTATGCCGATGAGGAAGGTTGGTTAGCTATACGCACGCATGCCAAACCTGGGGACGATGTCTGCTAAGATGCTAGGACAAGAGTAGAGGAAACCCGAATTCAAAACCAGCTGCAGGAATGTTGTAAGTCTACAATGTTTAGTGATTGTCAATGCAGAGGAGCATATCCTTTCTCCTTCTCCCGCTCCCTGTCCCTGTCCCTGTCCGTGCGGGGATCAGGCACGACGACAGCCAGCACAGTGAACCCAGCCAGCACAGCCAGAACCAGCCCCAGCAGATTAGCCAACATGGGCTCAGCGTCGAAGTGCTTCGCCTGGCCCCGGAGCTGCAGCAGCGTCACCTTCTCCAGAATCCCGGTCTCGGCGGCCAGCACGGCGAGCGCGTACAGGCCCAGACCCCCAATGGCGTGCCAGGGCAGGAATCCGGCCCGGAATCCGGGCCCGGCCCCGGGGTACCAGAGCACGCAGAATCCCCCGAGCCAGTGCAGGGAGAGCAGGATCCCAACCCCCAGCCCCACCCACGAGTGCAGGCTGTAGAGGTTGTCCTTGGGCGGGGAGCTCTCGTTGTGGGCGCGGAAGGCCGCCCAGATCCCGACCCACCCCAATCCCAGCGCCAGCAGCTGCATCCCAGGTGGAAGGCCTTGCGCTGCCGCCGGCTCCTCCCCGGTGCGGTGCACCAGCGCCGCCTCCCCGCCAGGACCACGAACCCCGCCATCGCCAGCACCGGGTGCACGTTGAACACCAGGGCCGTGTTGCCTCCCCGCCATGCCAGCCCGCCCCGGTAGCGGAGCTTCCAGAAGAGCGCGAGCACGAGAGCCGCCAGGCCCAGGAGATGCACCACCAGGGCCGCCAGGGCTGGGAGCAGGGCCGGCCCCACGCGCTGGGCCGCCGGGAGATGGCTCCCGGGAGAGAGCCCGCCGGGGCTGCCGGTGCCCGCCGCGCCCGCGCTTGCCACTGCCCGCTGCCCATCACCTCGGTTGGGAGCGAGACATCTGGATTCCGGAAAGAGGACCTGGGAGCGTTGTTGACTGGACACAGCTTGAAGAACCCAGTATGGAAGTGGCAGGGATGCCACGTTCTGGGCGTGGACGTGGCGGGATTTGCCACTTGGCTCCGCTTCTGGAGCGACCTGTGGATGTCATGGATCCGGTGCCGGAGCCTGGGTTCCTGTCGGGAGGATCTGGGTTGCCGTGGCTTGCAGAGTGCTGGAGATGAGCAGCTGCCGGGGCTTGTGGAGGGCCTTCTCTGTCTCTTCTGGGCGTCAGGGTCAGAAATCTGGCGGGAGGGTGAAGGAGTTTCAGGTGTATCGGTGGAATCCGGAGATGAGGCAGAAGCCTTACATGCAGTCTTACAAGGTGGATTTGGATGACTGCGGGCCCATGGTATGTGGAATGGGTGGTGGGTTTTGGGTGGCAGGAAGGAGGGAGGGAGAATTTCTCGTGCTGAAAGGGGAGGTTGTGGGTCTTGGGTTTGGCAGGTGCTGGATGTGCTGCAGAAGATCAAGGCCGAGAAGGATTCGACTCTTGTGTACCGGAGATCATGTCGGAGGGTGTGTGTGGGTCTTGTTCGATGAATATCAATGGGACAAACACCATTGCTTGCCTGTGCCCGGTGGATCCTGACCCCAGGACGGTGACGACCATTACCCCGTTGTCCCACATGTTTGTGATCAAGGATCTGGCGGTGGATTTCACCAATTTCTACAACCAGTACAAGTGAGGTTTTTGGATGGAGGTTAACTAATGCTATGGAGAACAATTGTGTCTGGATGGTTGTGGTGGATCTCACCGGATGTGTGTTGCAGGACGGTGGAGCCGTGGTTGAAGACCAAACGAAGTCCTCCGGAGGGACGAGAGTACCGCCAGTCTCCAAAGGAGAGGAGGAAGCACGATGGATTGTATGAGTGCATCTTGTGCGCTTGTTGTAGCAGTGCCTGTCCGTCGTATTGGTGGAATGCTGACAGTTTCCTGGGCCCGGCTGCGCTTCTGCATGCAAGACGGTGGATCAGTGACTCGTATGTTTCTCTCCAGCAAGCCATAGCTTGGTAGTTTTGAATTCTCTTAGACTTCTCACATTTGTTTTGGTGGAACATGTGCACTCAGGCGGGACGATTATGGCAAGGAACGAGCACTGGCTTTGACGGAGGGTGACAAGCTTTACCGTTGCCACACCATCATGAATTGTGCTCAGGTTTGTCCCAAGCGCTTGAACCCTGGGAGGGCCATCTCGGAAATCAGGAAAATGCATGTCGAAATTGCTGTCAAGGATCCCAGTGTGCTGCTTTAGGAGGGACAGTGGCCTTGTCCGGCTGAGGATTGTTCCAGTTGATTAAGCCCCTGCCTTCCGGAGCAGAATCAGAATAGCGAGAAGTCCTCCCATGTTGGGCATCCAAGCTCCTATGAATGGGTTGACCAGATTTAACTGCAGAACGACAGCCTTGATGTAACACTAGTCAAGCAAGATAGACAGACAGGTTCTGAAAAAATTCGAACTGTGAGATGCATACCTGGCCGAGAAGGGCTCCGCAAACATTGACTACATAGTAGCTGAAGACTATAGCAAGCATCCACACGAATCCGACCTGCACTCCAACAGATCAATGGTGGTAAGATGGCAAGAGATTGCTTGTGGCCTGCCTTATGAAGAAAGTGTAATGCACCGAGGCGGTCAGCAATTCTGGGAAGCACCATGTGTCGCTTCCGTGGTAAGCTCAGGCTGATCAGAGATCCAACTACCCCAAAGACCAGGCAAGCGAAGGGAAGGGCCATCCTCTGATGGAGCTTCACCTGCGGCAAACACATGTTTTTACATGCAAGTATGAATTGGTATCCAAGCGTAACATCTCGTTGCACGTTAACAAGAAGTGATACGCGTTTGTCTCGTACCTTCAGCTTTCTACTCTCACTGAGGTTCCTACTTGCATCCAGTAGCTGCTGCAATTTGATCACCTGCACTTCTTCCAAATTGTGAAATGAGCATTTTTCGACGGACAGTTCAGAGAGACCAGAACAAGCGATGGAACCACCTCTTTGATGGTCATGTCATCAAAGTTTCGTCCATTCTGTAGTTTGGCAAGTTCCAAAGGTGCCGACGTCAGTCCTCGGAAGTCTGCAATTAGAAGCAAACAAGTACGGTGAGCAGAAGGGACCTGTACAAGTGCAACGGGACAGGAGAAATTTCAGTGACTGACTCACATCTTACGTCGAACTGGCACACAGATTGCAGAGAGTATGTAGCCAGATTAGGTGGAGAGTTAAGGGCAGGTATGTCATCTTTGCAAGGTGCATCTGACTCAGTTATCCCTTTGCTACAGCCACCCCATAGAATATCATATTCTGCACCATTCTTAAACATCCAAGCATTCCTACTTGCATCCCACGTCGAGGACTCAGCGACCACCACTCTACGTAATCTGATGCCTGTAAATCACACAGTTTGTACTCAGCAAAATAGTTGTTTTCAGCTTTGCCTACCATCTTTTTTCTGAGCATCCCCTACAGAATTCTAATTTCAAGCCAACCTTGTTTGCGGTCGCCAGATCTGCAAGGTAACAAGGAGACGCTGGGAGAATCTACCGCCTGATGATTCCACTTGTTACAAAGCATTCAGACAGACCTTTCAGCTATACAGAAATGACTTTCATTCAAACTTTGGTCAAGACGCATGTCATATCCAACACAGCTCCAGCAACAGCACAGGACAGCAGCAGCGGCAATACCTGCATCTCAAGAAGAGTTGCCTTCAGCAACAGTTCACCAGCAAGCCTATGAGCATAGAACAAGTGACACAAGCTGCCCTTCCTGCAGCCATACGAGCCGCAGCTTCTAACGCACTGGACAAGCTCATGTACTGAACACGAAAAATAGGGCAAAGATGAAGCACTGATTGTTGTTCAAGAGGAACGCAGAGTCTATGCCATCCCCGTTGGGATACCTGTAGTTCAAGTAGATAACTGGCTGTGGGGGCATCTTCAACTTTACCTGTGGACATTCGACAAAACAATAAGGGCTCCACCCAGGAATATTATACAGAACTCCTCACCTCGGCCCACACTCTCATAGCAGGTGGTCTATTCAGCTACTCCAACATGGCACCTTAAGGCTAAACATACCTGAGATGCGTCCTTTCCCTGGACGTTGACTTCAGCAGCTTCTGACTTAAGATGTTGTGCATATCTGTTTGCTTTAGGAATCACACCCTGTGAACATGCAATGCTGCCTCTATCAGGTACGCGGTTCAGTGACTGCCACTCAAGTCTGTCCCCAATAAACCACCAAACTAGCACCTCGGTGAGGAAGAGATGACAAATGGTCACTCCAGCAAACATCACAAGTACTGGCCGGACCAGTCTCCAGGCCGTCACTCCACAGGATCTGAGAGCTGCATTATTGGTTGCGCATGTCCATAAACCAATAGTCCCATGTACACGTAAGATGAGATTCTTGCCGACCGGAAATGCGGCAAGACTAGGCAAGGAAGTTGAAGGCTAGCTCCACCTAAAATCTCATTGTCTGCCTCCATGCGTCCAAAGGCAAGCAATGGGGCTAGCAGAGACGCAATCGGAAGGGCAAATCCAACGTAAACCTGCAACCAAACATCAAACCAGCTACAGTCACCAAGCTGTCCGGGCTCTCTTCAACAGCTAAACAAAGTTCTTCCCAACACTCACAGGAACTCGCAAAACCAAAAACCGCACAGCAAGCAGCACGCTTGGCCATGAAACTCCATAACTTCCCACCAACGTGCCAAGTTCAGGCCCCGCACCTGATACCACATCCGAGGATACCATCTGTAAAGACGTCACATCATTCAGACCGCCATAACTGTACATGCACAGGCGTCATCTTACCCATGAAAATCCCCATTGCAGTAGCTGCAGCAACTCCAAGAATCATAGGAGGAACAAGCTCAGCTAAAATATAACTGTCCAGCAGAGGTATGCCATGTGCTCTGACATCAATGCACAACAACGACTCCCTTCGAGTGACTGAAGAGGTAATCCCCTGTCTAGACGAGGATCGTAAGACAGAGACATCCAGATGCTTGCACGCCAAACTCCTGGAATCTGATTGGAGACTAATCCCCATCGTCCGGTGCACAGTGCTGAAGCAGTGGGCAGAAATGGGCAAATGTGGTGCCAGAGATGGCTTGCTCAGAGCCCACATACTGCATCCCAGTTCACACAGTTACAGCGAGAAAGACTTGAGGTTGGTGAACACAAGCATGTGTTCTGAATGTCAATTGGCAAAAACTATTTCAGTCCACAGCCAGGCGGAAACTGCTTGAAACATTGCAACCGAGACTCGTAACGATTCTCAAAGTCGTCACGAGAATGGGCTCTTCCCATCACGGACTGCGTAGCAGACCTCAAAGTGGAAATGCGAAATCACCCCCAACACTTACAGATGCCTTGCCACCTCGCTGTGACCTGATTCGATTAAGCTTAATGTTCAATTACTAATACAGCTGCTTAGGAGAGGAATCCCGCCCATGAGGCTAGGCCAACATGCCCTATTCTTAAACCCAGAACCTTGGGCTCGTGAGTTCTGTCAGTTTGTGCTGCTGTGGCCATGGCGAAGGTGAGGAAGAGGAAGGACAGGACGCAGGACGTTGCCAAGCGGAAGAGGCAAAGGGGATCGTCGTCGCGCGGGCAGCGGAAAGATGATTTGTTCCATCGAAATGGAGACGAGGAGCTGGCAAGCGATCATGAAGAGGGGAGTGAGCGGGGGGATGATGAAGTCCAGAGCGATGAGGAGGAGGAGGAGGAGGAGCAGCGGGAGAAGGATAGGGTGGAGACTGCGGAGGAGAAGAAATTGAGAGTGGCCACGGTTTATCTGGACAAGGTCCGGGAGTCTGTAGCTGCTGCTGCTGCTGAGGACGGCGGGGATGAAGCTGATAGGGAGAAAAGCAACGCAGGGAATAGGGACTCTCTGGTAGCTGACTTGCTGAAGCAGCGGCAGTTGGAGGAGAGCGGCCGAGTGCAGCGGAAGATCGCTGACAGGTACAGCGATCTGATTGGGTGCATTGGGGCCAGATTGATGCGAATTTTGTAGAAGTTGATGTGACCGCTGAGTGCTGTGCTGCTTGTTTGCCGTTGGCATTTTTGAATGTAGGGTTGTGGAACCATCGGAAACAGGGGAGGGAAGGTATGTCGGTCGGCGGCACAGACGCACAGTTACGGCAGTTGCGTTGACGGAAGATGATTCTAGGGGTTTCGCGGCGTCGAAGGATGGCCTCATTGTGCATTGGGATGTAGAGTCGGGGAAGAGTGAGAAGTATGAGTGGCCTAGTGGTGAAGCTTCAACTTCAGGGAAACATGCTGGGGCCCAGTCTCATGGAAACCAAGGAAGGAAGAAGCATAGCAGTCGACATGTGTTGACAATAGCTGTTAGCTCAGATGGAAGATATCTGGCCTCCGGTGGTCTCGATCGTACAGTACACGTCTGGGACACCAGAACTCGGGAGCATATTCAGGTAATAAGTGGTTTTGTTCTGCAGCTTAGCTAGTGAAGGAAAGGTGCATCTTAGGGCAGCGTGATGTACAGAGGCAGAGCTTGACTTGGAGCTGTTGGCTCTTTGCAGGCCTTCCCTGGTCACAAAGGAGCTGTGTCTAGCTTGGCCTTCAGACTGGGGACACAGCAATTGATATCAGGGGCTTTTGATAGGACGGTAAAGTTGTGGAGTGTGGAAGACAGGGCTTATATAGACACGCTCTATGGGCATCAGAGTGAAGTTGTCTCGATAGATTGCGTTCGTCAGGAGCGAGTGTTTTCTGCAGGTCGGGATCGAACGTTACGACTGTGGAAGGTGAGGAGCTCCCCTTTTCGTCCTGTCACCTGTTGGCCGGTCTTTGTTCAGTTTGGAGCTGGCAAGTCAACACTTTACAGACTGCTGTGAACGTTCAGTTGTCCTATGGTCCTCATGAGCGGCTATGCCTTGTTATGATTTGCTGTTGAAAACTTTGCAGGTTCCAGAAGAGACACAGCTTGTCTTTAGAGGTTATGGTCCTTCAATGGAAAGTTGCTGCTTCTTATCAAATGGAGAATTCTTGTCAGGGTCCGATGATGGCTCTATCGCTCTCTGGAGTACGTTGCGGAAGAAGCCTGCATTCATTGTGCGTAATGCACATGGCAGCACTAGGCCTACTGATCACAGTTCTGCAGAGTCAGAAGGCTCTGAGAATCCTCTCGTTGCAGCATCCACAAAGGGGATGGCAAATGGCTCTGCAAACGGGCATGCATGTAAGCGGAGCCTACGGTGGCTGGCAATGGTGCTCATGGGGTATTGACAACTTCAGCTCTTCCAAGTTACTAATGTGGCAATGCTGATCAGATGCAAGCGACGAGGAGCCATTACATTCAAAAACCCCCACCGTTCCCCAGGGAGCTGCGGCACAGTGGGTGGGTGCGGTTGCGGTCTGCCGTGGAAGTGACCTGGCTGCATCAGGCGCAGGTGATGGGATAGTACAACTCTGGGCTTTAGAAGACGGGAACAAGAGTATTCGACGACTGCAGGGCCTCCCCGTTGTAAGTATCAGCTATCAGCCTCATCCAGTGCAGGCCCTTTGATGTGACACCGTATCCTCACCTAAATGACTTTGTCAAGCAGAAGGGGTTTGTCAATTCTCTGAAGTTTGCGTACAGCGGCCGCTTCCTCCTTGCTGGAGTTGGCCAGGTATGCACCTCTCATTTTCTGTTCTTGCATCCCTTGCTCCCGAAGGAACTTCTCTCACGGACCTTTTGTTTCCTGCAACAGGAGCCACGGCTTGGTAGATGGGGGTACATTCAGGGTCTCCGGAATGGAGTTGTCATGCACAACATTGATTTGTCGTAGACTTGCGTCCACTTTCTTAAATTCCCAGATTAGTCTCGATCCCGGCCTGCACTTCCCCACTGGAGAAGCTGGTTGGAGCCCGTCGTCCATGTTTATGGAATCAATTTTGGCCGAGCAGTCTCCTCCTGGCGGGATTTTGCTGTTCCAGTGTGATCCTATTCTAGACTGGAGGACTTGTGCTGTAAAATATGTTGAGTTACGTAGGTGCCACACCGGTTTGTGCAGCGTACCATTTTGGATGTGGTTTGTGGGCCAACATCGGGAGACGGGTAGGTTATCGCGGGTGCAAATGGGACCAGGAGCACGCCCTCTCAGCAGCTAACGATATCGTTTACCCGCGGGGTTTTGAAATTGGACAAGTTGCCGTCTGATCGCTCAGGGCCACGGTAGGCGGGAATCGAAGCGGGGACGACTCACGAATCAACGCAGAGCTGGTAACGAACGAATTTGAGGAATGGGGCTGCCGTGAGCCAATGTTTCGAAGCTTCACTTCGCGTGAATGAAGTTGCCATTCTCGGATTTGTCTCTGCAGTGGCTGCGCACTTATCAAGATCACCTGAGGAGACCGCGCAGATGCTTCAATCGGCTTGGATTCTCTCATTCATCACAATATGCCTCGAGAGATTATCACTCTACAGGTGGGACAATGTGGGAATCAGATCGGGATGGAGTTCTGGAAGCAGCTGTGTCTGGAGCATGGCATCAGCCGGGATGGCATTCTAGAGGACTTTGCAACTCAGGTATCCCCTGGCGTTTTCCGTTCGTAAGGCTGCGGCCCTAGCCTTGTTACATGGTTGGTAGATTTTTATTGTGGAGCTGTTCTCTTCAGGGCGGAGATCGCAAGGATGTCTTTTTCTACCAAGCTGACGATGAACATTACATCCCTAGAGCGTTGCTCTTGGACCTGGAACCAAGGGTCATTAATGGAATACAAAATAGCGAATATCGAAACCTTTACAACCACGAGAATGTATACGTTGCCGATCATGGCGGTGGTGCGGGGAACAACTGGGCTAGCGGCTACCATCAGGTATGAATTCAGATTGGCAAGGTTTTGTATTGGGGGAAAAATTCACTGGTTCTTAGCTTTATTGTATTATGATACCTGCTTAACACAGGGGGAGCAAGTTGAGGAGGATATTATGGACATGATTGACAGGGAGGCTGATGGCAGTGACAGCCTTGAAGGTTTTGTGCTTTGTCACAGTATTGCAGGAGGCACCGGGTCAGGTTTGTAATTAAGGATACTCCAACCTGGATTCTCAGCTTTGTGGTCATGGTGGTTTCTTGTTTCCATGGCACTGGCATCATACACGAATTGTATGGATGCAGGGATGGGATCATACCTACTTGAAGCTCTCAATGACAGATATAGCAAGAAGTTGGTGCAAACATACAGTGTTTTTCCTAACCAGATGGAGACAAGTGATGTGGTGGTTCAGCCATACAATTCTCTTCTTACTCTCAAACGACTGACACTCAACTCAGACTGTGTGGTTGTTCTCGACAACACAGCCTTGAATCGAATCGCAGTTGACCGGTTACATCTCCCCAATCCAACGTTTGCCCAGACAAACTCGCTGGTGTCAACTGTGATGTCTGCCAGCACAACAACGCTTCGCTACCCTGGCTACATGAACAACGATCTTGTGGGCCTTGTGGCCTCATTGATTCCCACCCCCCGTTGTCACTTTCTGATGACAGGTTATACGCCACTAACAGTTGAGCGGCAGGTTAGCTATTGAACCTCATTTGTGTATTCTTGTACGTTGTGGATTCATTTGGCTTTGATAGTGCATTTCTCACTCATTTGGGTGCCTTTGTTGACACGTTTGCAGGCAAATGCCATCCGCAAAACAACTGTACTTGATGTGATGAGGAGGCTGTTGCAGGTAAGTGATGGTACAGCCAAGTTTTTGAAGCTGTGCGAAGGTTCAGGTAAGATTAACGGGTCTTGTTGCACAGGCTAAAAACATCATGGTTTCTTCCTATGCTCGAACTAAAGAAGCTAGCCAGGCGAAATACATTTCAATCTTGAATATTATCCAGGGAGAAGTCGATCCCACTCAGGTGACCTCTTATCTTGCGACAATCAGTTGCGCATTCATGGGTCATCTGCCCTGAGTTCCAAGTACAGTAGGCTGAGCTGCTGCTTCAATGTGTACAAAGGTGCACAAGAGTTTACAGAGAATTCGAGAAAGGAAGCTCGCCAACTTCATCGAGTGGGGACCGGCTAGCATTCAGGTGAAGTGCAATTTCAGCAGTGTATCTCCGGCAGGCTCTCTAAGTTTCGAGGATTGAACTGGTGGTCTGTTTGTTTTTCAGGTGGCACTGTCTAGGAAGTCTCCTTACGTGCAGACTGCTCACAGGGTAATCCATCCTCATCTCTACTTGGTTCTTTTTATTAGCTTTTCCGATCCTTACTATTGACTATTGCAGGTTAGTGGGCTCATGCTTGCAAGTCATACTAGTATTCGTCACCTATTCAGCAAGTGCATCAGTCAGTATGAGAAGCTCCGGAAGAAGCAAGCTTTTCTGGACAACTATCGGAAGTTCCCCATGTTTGCAGTGAGTAGCAACTCTTGCCTTAACTTCGTCAAAGTCTTTTTGGTCCAGTGAAAGCAGGTTGGTCCTTATGCCCACAAAATGTCTCGCTGCAGGATAATGACTTGACTGAGTTCGACGAGTCTCGGGAAATTGTGCAAAGTTTAGTGGACGAGTACAAAGCCTGTGAATCCCCAGATTATATCAAGTGGGGAATGGAGGTATTCACAAACTTGAAGTAGCATCAGGCTCTGGCAACTCCTCTGAGGCACTACTTGACTCAGTTTTCTCCATACTGACGTCACATGGGCTGTACTGTATCCAGGACCGAACAAAGGCAATGACAGCAGACGGGAATGCTTCTGGCACCCTTGACACGCGGATGCCTATGTAGACCATAGAGGGCGAACAACGGTTAGACAAGTGATTTTCTCCTAACGGACAGGAAAAGTCGTAGATTGTTTGGGTGCATGTCACGTCCTGCTAATCCTCCGAACTCCTATTCCTCTCACTCAAGACAGGGTGTCGACTACTGCTCAGGTACCGCGTGCACTTTCCTCTGCATACATGGATGGCTGGCTGGTTGTGCCTTGTGCAATATAATGTATATTGCATTGCCTGGGGAATCACCCCAGCTGCAATGTCCCATGACAGCCAGGGTCTCATCAGCAGAGCTGTACGGTACGCAGGAGCAATATGGTGAAGATGCCCAGACTGAGCATGTGATAGTGTCACTCTGTTCACCCCAGAAAAATTAGTTTGACACTGGAAGACCTCCTGTAGAAAGAAGGGGTGACCCCCCTGCCATCCTGAAGGCCCGTCCGGGACGGTGGGGCCGGCACCGGCATGTGATGTGTACTCGGCTGGTGCCGAAAGCTAGCTCAAGTGGAGGAGGGGCAAAGGCCATATCATGAGGATAAGGTGTTGGAGACGACTCTTATCTTAGTAGTAGTAGTAGTATGTGCCATTAGCAGACTACATACCTTCAGGTTAGCAGAGGTGACTGGGTAGCAAAAGTGAAGTGTGTGAAACTGAGATTCCGGTGGCGCAGATTCCCGGGAAGCGACTTTTTTCATCTTCGCCGGGCCCGAAGCTCGCTACCCAGGGGCAGCGATATGGTCGTTATGTTCCGTGCAACCGCGAGCCCTACGTTAGTTAGGTCGTACAGCGGAGGTCACCAGACCCCAAAGTCGGAGTATCGTTGCCCTAATTCACTTCCGTCCAGTCAACAGAGGCAGCCTAGGGTTTTGCGGAGTTACTGGACCTGGGGTTACTGAAGCTGCGCCCTAACTTCCGCCGAAGGCTCTAGAAGTGCGATCCTATCCGTGGTAGGATCGACGGCGCAGGCGAGAGAGGAACCTTTGGGACGGTTGTGAATCGTGGATGAGCGCTGCGGAGGCTAAAGCAATTTCGGCGCATTTTATGCAGTTTTCTATTTACCGATCTTGCTCCAAATAAATAGTTTTAACTCTTCACTAGGCAACGGGAGGCTCAAAGGGGGAGGAAAGAGGGGGAAGTAAGCTCTCTCGTTGTGGGCTGAAGGCTGAACTTGGCTTGGCGTTTGTCGGCTCGCCTCGACTCGACTCGACTCGACTCGACCCGCTCGGCTGCGAGCGCAAACGCAGCGCAAGGAAAGGCAGAGCGCGGAAGGGAAGGCGGACGCTGCGAGAGCGAGGGAGCGGGCGGAGTGAGGGCCGGGCTTGGAGGGCAAGCAATCGGGCGGGCATGGATTTGTGAAGGCTTGATGGTGGGAGAGAGGGCGTGAGGAAGAGACGAGCGGGGGCGGGGCGTTGTGCGGCCCGGCGCCTGGAGGAGACGGGGGACGGGAAGGAGGGGAAAGCAAGGGGGAGAGGTTTGAGGAGGGGAGTTAGGGTAGGAGAGGGAGAAATGGCGGGGGTGGAGGTGGCGCATGCCGACGAGGGCTACGCCAACACGGGCGGGCCCAAGCACGGGCCTGTGCTCACCATGATGAGCAAGCGGCTGCGGGCGCTGAAGAAGAAGTACAACCGCATTTTGCAGATAGAAGGCAACAAGTTGGCGGGCAAGGCGGTGAACAAGGAGCAGGAGGACGTGCTCAAGACCAAGATTGCCATCGCGGCGTTGATAGACGAGTACGAGAAACTGCAACTGCCGCTGCAGCAGGCGGTGAAGGAGGAGGTGGCGGAGCGGGAGAAGGAGTTGATGACGGCCACGCTGGAGCGGCGGGACGAGGAGGAGAGCGTGGCGGATGAGAAAGAAGCGGGAGCCGTCGGGGAGGAGCGCAAGAAGGAGGAGGTGGTGAATGCCAATTCGGCGCGGGAGGCGGGTTCGGAGGCGGAGCCTGTGGCCGCCGCGGTTCAGGACGGGGATGTCGGCGGGGAGGGGAAGGAGGAGGCGCACCCCGCAGAGCCGGAGGAGGAGCCCGCGCTGGTGCGGGACTCGCTGGCCGCGGAGGAGAGCGGGCTCAGGGACTACCAGTCCGACCAGAGCTTGAAAGAGGGCCCGTTCAAGGACGGGCTCTCGTATAATCAGATTGGGGATCTGTTGAAGCTGCTTTACTTCGCGCAGCTTTTCGACGTCCGCTCGCAGGGGGAGGCGCCGTCTTTCGTCTGGACCAGAGTGCATGAGAGAAGCTCCTGCCTGTCGTACGATTTTGTGACTGACGATTCCACGTCGCCGTTGCTGGAGAAGGACCTGGATGCGTTGTCTCTGTTCGGGTCCTTGCTGGTGTCCCGGCCCCCGAATGTCACGCTCTCGCATAAGGAGGCGCTGGAGCGGTGCATCCATCACGCGCAGCAGTGGCTTGCCTGCTCGGAGGATGTTATCCAGGACAGCCTTAATGTTTCTTGTATCCTCCTCTGTTGTTAATGCTGTGTTTTTTTTCTTGTTTTCTCTTGTAAATGATGCTGCTTGGTTGTGTGCGTGGCTTCCGTTTGTGGATGGTTCTGCTTAACTCTCTAGGTCAGATTCTCGTTTAAGGGATCGGCTGAACAGGATACTTTCGTCCGAGTACTTCACCATGACTCCAGAGCTTCAAACTGTGAGCCAGCAAACAGCTGCCGCAGCAGCCACTGCTGCCGGCCAATATGTCACAAAGTTGGTGCATGAAGGCTCTGTCGGAAGCATTGGTGATGTTGAAGATGGCCCAGGTTATTTCACGCATCAGGTATGGCTTCTCTGCTTTTTTCGTGTACTGACCTTGAAGTCAATCCATCTGACGCTTGCTGGACCCTGCTGGTACTGAAGGGGCAACTTGTTCTGCAGGATCAGGCTCAGCAGCAATTTTATCAACCGAGGGCTGACTTCGTTCCTCCACCTCAATTAGCTGGTGCCAATGGACTACCTGTGGGGCATGTTATAGCCGCAAATGGCTCCTTTGTTCCTGAGAGCCAGGCCATTGCTGTGGATATACCTCAGGTCTGGCTTTACCAAGGCCTTTTTAGATGACTGTTTCCGCTCTGGCTACTTGTGAACTGAGGACACTGTTTCAGCGTGGCTCTAGGCTGCTTGTATCCAATGCTGCGTTTGCTACAAGCTGCTGACCCAACTTTGTGTGATTGAGTTGTTTTTTGATGGACAATGTTGTCTTGGTTGTTGTGAAATGACTTTGGTTGCTATTGAGACATGGATCCAGCAGGCCCCTGTATCTGAAATGTCTGGGTCTGTCCGTTTTTTTGGTACTTTTCCCTTCTGACCTGCTTTCCGTGCCTGCTGGAGTGTCTGTGGAACAGTTTGGCAGTCATGAGGATGTTAGTCAATCGGCCATCAGTCCAGAGGCTGCACTAGATCAAGATCAGGCACAGCTCCCGCAGGCAGCTCAGCCGCTGCAGACGCACAAAGGTCAGCAGCATCATGGTGGTCCAAGGAATGGTGGAGGCTATCAAGGAGGGCCAAGAGGTGGTCGACATGGTGGCATGGGAGGATATGGGATGGGCGGTGGAGGCAGAGGTGGCTATCCAAATGGTGGTCGTGGTGGGAGAGGAAGGGGAGGGGGCTTTCCGAATGGTGGTCGTGGGGGTTACTATGAGCAGGGCAACTATCAGGGCAGGAACCACTATAACAACGGCGGTAGAGGTGGTCGAGGTGCCAGGGGTCCTGCCGTTTACAATGGGCATGGGAACGGTCCTGCACCTTCTCCTGCACCAGCTGCAGCTGATGCTGCAGCAGGATCAGCTTGAAGACGCGCCATCTGGCTACCTTCGTATGTGCAAATTTTGATGTCCGCTGATCCTAGGGTGGGTCTCTGCTCAGAGCTGACGAGGTTCTCACTGTAGAATCTCTGGATAGTCATCAGGTCTTTACTTTTTTGAGGGATGCCTGCTTCGATGAAAATCGAAGCTGGGTGGCATTGATTGCTTTACATGGTGATAGTGAAAACATTCGACCTTCTTTTTAGTCATATCCGTATGTGAAGGGTTCCCTCTCCTGTGTTTCCCGTTTACAGATAGTCATGGAGAGGGTGGTCAATAGACTTCTGTTAGTGTTATTTAATCCGGCTTTTCTGAATTGTAACATAACTTCTGCAACAGTCGTGGGAGTTGAGAGTTAGACGCTCAAAATCAGTATTAAAATTTTCCTATTGGGCCCCGAATGGGCTCACAGTTTCTTCCGTCGAAAATCTTGACTCTCAGTACCATTAGCTGCTGTAACCCCTGATTTCAAATCCTAGTAGGTACTCTTCACAGAAAGGGACTTAAACGTGTGTCGGAGAGAGGTACTGAAGTGTACAGTAGGCGATTAATGCAGGTCCTTCCCGTTAGCTCAGGGGTAATTCAAGAACGCTTCCTCAGCCACTGCGGGAGACTTTGGTCCACCCACCCAGCAGCTCACCTGCCCGATCGTTCAGCTTCTAAGGCCAGCGTCTGCGGAGCACAACTATGGCTCATTGCCCAACACATTACTGTTAAACTTGAACCCATGCACATCAGCCAGAAGACACTAAAACACGGATCTGTCAGTGTTTAAACTGAAGCAGTACTTTTAATCATTCCCCTGACTCGTCCCTATGTCGTTCCCTATATGCCTATATGTATGTCGATCTTGGAAACACATTAGAGAATGCAAACTGTGCACCTTAGAAGCAGCGTTACCCTCGGCAGTCTCGCTGTTACACCAGATGAGCCCAGTTTGCTTGTAACTAGAAAGAACGTCAATTCCATCCCTCTGAAACCCCAGAGAGCAGAGTTTCTCACCTTAACGAATCAAGCCTAAGAGAAGAATCCTTGTTGTCTCGGCAATGTACAGTCTTGAATCCTGACCTAAATAAACATATAGAAGGAAAATCTCAACACTACACAACGTAGCTGGTCTAAGACTGTCACACACTGCAGGCCCATGACCGACCACTATGCTCATACGCGCAGGGCCCAAGATGGTCAGCAGAAGCTCGTCAAGGGGAAGAACAATATATTGTTCGTGTGAAAAGACATCATCTTACAGAGTGTGCCATGCTTTGTATCTCATATCTCGAAATCTAACCCAGAGTCGCTTGAGGTGATTTCATGGCTATTCACTGCGCATGGAAGAAACTGACTGCGCTGAAATTGATGCCGTCGGACTAGCCGGATCCCGGTGCAGGCCACCAAGAGGACGACCAGCAAGGAGCCTGGTAATTGCATCATCAGCTGTGATTTGGAACCAATCGTCCTCAGGTAGCACACTGATTCACAGCCGGAGCACAATGTCAGAAAGACTGCATTGATGTGCTCCCACAAACTTGTCAGCAACATAACAACAGATCTGTTTGCTCATTCCATTTCTCTTACCTATTCGGATCCATTCCTGTCGTGGCAAATGCATTCACTGCACGCGATATGATGTCAGATACAACTTGCCGCATGTGTCGGGAAGAATACTTTCCATGAGTTGCAATTTGGATGACAAATTGCATATCCAGCACAAACTGTGGTTCACACAGGTGCTAACGTCAGCTCTGCCAAAATTTTAGTCGGCTGCATACCACAATTGCTGAGAGCTAGCTATTTTCACTGGGAAAGAGAAAGTCGGCTTACTTGCTGCAAGCCGATAGGACCTAAACCTTTGGAGCCCTCCTCAATGGCCTCCCAAAAATCTAAGTCATCTGACAGCCATATAACCACCGTTTCTAGCAGCCTCATCAATAGTAGTGTCACCACTCGATCCCTTCCAGCAAGAACATCTGTAGCAGTTTGAGCTACTGAAGTCAATTTGGCAAAGAGAGCCTGCAACATTTTCACTTTGTTATCTCATGCTTCTAGTGTCATTCAATTCGTTGAGCTTCAAACTCCCTGACATCACAGTGAAGCTCATCTGAAATGGTTAGAACAAACCTGAAAAGGCTTCGACGGCAACGGATCATTAGCCCATTCAGCATCTCCACCATTTGCATCTAAGCTTATGTACGTCTCTGCGACCAGCTGGGCATCAGGATCTTCAGAATAGAAGACAAGTTCAAAGAACTGCTGCCTACAATAGTAATCTCTCAGCTTATCCACAGCTCGCTGCAACCGTCTCCTCCAATCCTTTTGTTCTGGTAGTCTTGCAGCAAGAGCACTGCCTTGCCTTTCAGACCCTCTTCGTCCTCTTGGCTCTTCTTTACTAGGTTGGTACCCAGGAGCAAGTTTCATTGCAGCTCGTGGCAGCAGCTCATCGGCCAGGGCAGCAGCATTGCCAAGTAGGGCTACCTGTTGAGCTTCAGTTTGGGCGATTCGAACATTTCTGGCATCGAGGTCCTCATTCTCAACTCCATCTTCAACTTCAGGTGCCAATGGTACAGCTTTCATAAGCATACCAATGTATTTCTCAAATAGTTGGGCAAGACCATCCAAAGTGGGTCCGCCAAGTTGCATACTTATCAAAGGAGCTACATCTTCCAGAAAATCCTGTGCAGTCTCAGGGGAGAGAAGTTAGCTCACGAGAATCCTTGGGGAAAGAAACCACAACAGCACATCACAGGAGATTTATTTGTACCTGCACCATCGTATTAAACCTATGTGCACTGCTTGAAAGTTTCAGATTAGCCACAGACCCGACAGATACACCAGGTCGGTTGGTACCACGTCCAGTGCTTGGAGAGAGAGTAAGCTGCCAGTCATCAGCAGCGGCGAGTGCTGCAACACTCTCCTCTATGCGCCTAAGATTGGCCTCCAACGCCTGTTCAACACTTGGACGCACAAGCTTAGACAAAACAGGACACAATGCTAAGCCCTGCTCCTCCAATAATGCACAGTGCCCTAGGGCAATTTGCACACACTCTGCGGCAGCCCGAAGCCCTCCTGCTGCTGCTGATGAGGACAAGACATGCTTCTTCACCAACATTGCAAAATTCTCTGTCTCATTACGAGACCACAAAACAAGCTCTGATGCATAATCAGGCTGCTCACCAAAGACAGCCACAGAATCTCTTGCTGCTTGAGCAATGGCAGAGAACACCATTTGAGACAATGCTGCAGTGTACGCCCCACCATATGAAGTTCCCGTGGGTCGGAGGGCCCGAATATTATGTTGCAACCGCTCATGGTGAGAATTTAATAACAAAGTATGAGCCCTGGGTCCATCCCCCAGCCTGTCTAGAGCTGCAATTGCACCACGAAGTTCAGATCCCCGGACAGATGGCTGTTGTGCAGCCTCTGCAAGCTGCTCTGACAGCCTCGCTCTGCGCTCAGTCAAGGCTTCTCGGAGATTGGCTGATGCTCGGGCCCTCCTCTCATCCCTATCAGGATCTCCAACATCCAAAACCAGCTTCTCACCTTCATCAAGAGTAGCCAGTGCCTGCTCCACCTTCCTTTCAGCCAAGAGAACATCCAACAAGTCGGGGATAGCCTCAGCACGTCTCTCAAAGTCTGTTGGTGAGAGGTCATCTAGCCCATCCGGAGAGTCACCAAGGCTCCCTGCATTGTTTGGAAGGGAAGGTACCCCCCCTTCTGCCAAACCCTGAATGAGAGCTGCCTGTGATGACAGAAGATTTCGCATAGCCACAAGTTCACCTTCCAAATCAGAAATTTCTCGAGATGTCCTGGTGAATAGGGCAAGCCACATGATCCATTAGACACGTTCAGGTTGGAGGTGTAACTCGGTGCACCTCTCACATGCCACCTGACGCTGGACGGGAACAGTTCCTGCTCTCAGAATCTCATTTCAAATCAGGGGTGCTAAGAACGTTGCAAGCTTCCAGTTTCCCAGTGTGGCTTAGAGACGAAAAGAAGAGACGAGAGTACATCAGCATCAACCTGGGCATGCTTGAAGTCCAAGCCAGTGATACCTGATGAAAGCCGAGTAGTTCGCATAGACACTCTTCCGCATTTCCTCTGCTGATGCCTTCTTCAAATCCAGAAGCTCGGAGCATAACCGACGAATTCCCTGCAGCAACCCCGGCATGGTGATGCTAAGAAACAGCAAAGACTTCCTATACAGAGAAGTAAGAAACAAAGACTTGGATCCAATTTGCCTTTCCTACAGAACATCCCACCAATCATACAAGGTCCAAAGAAGTGGAGAAAGGTCATTGCACCTTTTCGCTCATGGATTGACACTTCGACTGCACATAGGCAGATGCATCAAAAGTTTCCGACTCAAAAACCGACAGCTCCTCAGTAAGAACTCCATCCAGCCCAGCAGACCCGTTTGACATCAAGGAGCCTGACACATTGCCGGTCCTCGAACGGACAGACGGCTTCAACGACCCCATGTCTCCCACTTAGAGTATACTAATCCGCTTGCAAATATCGAACAGCAGGAGGCATCTAATCCGGCAACTTGTCAATGCACATGCTCCAGAACTAGACAGCGCGATGTGAGTACTCCTTCAGCGGAATTTGACGATACAATCGGCACCCTGCTTCCTTCCTGTATGTAGCAACCTTCCAGCTGGTCTGCATCATCCACTTCCCCAGATCCAAACCCTGGACTCCAGAATCTGGTGCAGGAGCTCCGTTCAGCTTCCCTAAACTGCATGCAACACTCGGCGAGAAGATCCTTTCTGGTTATCGAACTGTAGATCGGCCTCCGGTGATCGGAATCAAGTCACCGTCCGGTCGTTTCGGAGTTACCTCCCGCTTCGCAGAATCACTGGTGTTGCCGCAGATCAGCCCCTGCAACAACAATTTCCGAGTTGCACGTTTTCTTTACCGACTCTGACCGAGCAGGAACGCAAACCTCATCCATTCACAGCAGAAACATCTACCGTGGAAGCCTTGCCTGCGTCGATAGGAATCCGCAGAGTAAAAACTATTCTTGACGATCAGAAAAAGCTTCCGGGGGCTTCAGGGGGTTTTTTTTATCGGTCGGACTGACATGCCACGGAAAGCCACGCTTGGGAGAAGGCCAGGAGGACCTGTTTCAGAGAAGGCGAGGAGGGAGTCGTGAACGAATCTAGGTCTTTCTTTGCCTCCTGCTCGCGGCTGGTGTGATCTGACGTTGTGTCACTCTTTTACCAATGCTATTGAGATACCCAGACTTGTGGGGTGAGCTGGCAACGGGCATTCTTTTCGTCGTCATGTGCACAGGCTGCTGCGTATTAGAGCTGGAGGGAGTGTGCTGTGCTACGTCATGGCTAAGCTACTTTGTCTTCTGCCTTCAGGTATGATTGTGTGATTTTGGTGCCGTAGATGAGGGGGTTAGAAAGCTGGTTGAGTGATGAGTCCTCTCTGTCGAATGTACAGCTTTCGGGCAGATGATTTTGGAGAGGGCTCGTCATAACCATCCTGGTGGCAGCTTGTATCAGTTGAAGCCTATGAGCAGTGTGTGCGGACAAGTCAGTCTTAACTGCTCTGCTTCCTCTCATTATGCTCGTTGCAGAGGTCTATCGCCGAGCATTCCTCGCAGGCTTTTCGTGAGTGCGGCTCCACTGCATTTCTTGGCACGCATCATGGGGTCATCTTTGCCAGCCAACGCTGCTTCGGAGGCAGAACAGGTCCCTTTTTACTATGCCCTCTTTTCGAGCATTTGAATGATCCATATTGTCGTGAAGTGATGAGGTGGTCGTGACAGTTGTTGTGTTATGCTCAGGTTCTGAAAACAGTGGAATGGCCGGAGGAATTTCCTTTCAAGGCTGAAGATTTCCAAAGATATGATGAGTAGGTTTCTGGTTGTTTTCCATCCTCTTGCCGTGAGTTTTTCTTTCCTGTTTCATTTGGAGCAAAAGTTGATGTGGCAAGCACATTTTGGTGTCCATGTCATGGTAGATGTTATTTTTCATGTCTACACTGTTTTGCCTGTTGTCGTCGGAATGTAGGTCTGCAGACACACTATTCTACGCTTACCCACGGTTTGTGACACACATCGATGATGCTGCAATCAATGCGCTCACAAAGTACTACAAGTCAGCCCTTCCACCTAGTAATACTCCTGGTATTGCAATCCTTGACATGTGCAGCAGCTGGGTGAGTAGCGCATCGTGGCATCGGGCATATTTCATTTCGTTGATGAGTTCACAGAGGCTGCTCTCTCTGTTTGCTTACTGTCCTGGTGGTGGTGCAGATCAGCCATTACCCAAAAAATTACAAGCAGGAGAAGATTGTAGGATTAGGCTTGAACGAGGATGAGTTGAAGCGCAATCCTGTGAGTTCGTCCTTGGCTTGGAAGTCATATGGCTGACCCCCAGTCGTGCCCCTAGTTGTAGTTGTGAGACGACTGCTAAGGGATTGCATCGCTGCTTTCCAGGTACTCACCGAGTATGTGGTGCAAGATCTGAACGACAACCCTAAACTTCCGTTCGCTGACAACAGTTTCGACTTCGTGACTAATGCAGTACGTGCTTGACTTGTCTCCGGGTGCAGCAGCGAGGACCTTTTAAGGGTCCATGCACCGGAGAAGGTTTGATAGGTGTGTTTGTGTTGAGTGGTTGCAGGTGAGTGTCGACTATTTGTCGAAGCCTCTGGAGATATTCAAAGAGATGCAGCGAATTCTGAAGCCAGGCGGGACTGCCGCAATGAGGTAGTGGGCCAGACACGGAAATGTGGCGGGTCGTCTTCACATGTTCCCTGCCCCGGTGTGTGGCTGAAGTGTGTGGTTGCATTTTCAGTTTCTCGAACCGATGCTTCTGGACGAAGGCCATTTCTGTGTGGACTTCAACGGGGGACATTGACCACATCTGGATCGTGGGGTCGTACTTCCACTACAGCGGGGGTTTCGAACCGCCTCAGGTAGGGTGTAACCCGCCCATAGATTTGGTTGGCGTGCTAACGTGGCGAAACTCAGTACGTAATATGGGTGGCAAATAATGTATCCCGATTTGCAGGCCCTGGACATCTCGCCTAATCCGGGACGAACCGACCCAATGTACGTAGTGTTCTCCAGGAAACTGAAGGCCTGATCGCAAAACATGTTCACCTCCATGGCACTCAGGCCAGCGAGTGTTGTCGCACTTGCGCCAGGCGCTGTAGTTGTACTCTAGAGCGGCCGGCTGCAGAAGAGGCGAGGCGGCTGGTGGGAGGCGAGTGAAGCGGCCTGTAAATTATCACTTTCCTTCGCTTCCAGGCCTCGTGAGCTGCGAGCAAGTCTCCAACCTGTAGCACACAGGTGTTTCACATTCCCTGGGAGCCAGTGCCTAAAGCTGATATCAGGCCATCATCTACGGACACGCGCGAGGGGCCATGTGGAAGGTCTGGAGCGGGCGAGCGTTGAAGGAGTCGTGGAAGGGGACGGAAGAAAGTGTCGCGGGCTGCAGGTACGATCTCGGACACTGGGTCGTGGTGAGCCGGACGTGGTCACGCTGTGATTTAAAAGAATAGACTGACGGAGCGGAAAGGGCGGATGACATGCTGCGACTGTTTCAGCTTTTGCGACTCTTGAGCGTGATGCCCCTGTCCTATTTGATCGCGTGTGTGTAGGTACAGACTGTATCCAGGCGCTTGGGAAGCGTCCAGACTTGAATACTTTTCCTGTCTCCTGTCCTGTCGGAGTTTCATGCATTCACTTTTCCGCCGCTGCGTGAAACTCTGGAAGGTCCATCAGTGCCCGTTGCGTCTCTCACGTGCAGACGTCCGGAGACGCGGCACGTCCGCCCCAGACTGCACATTGATTAAGGCGCTTCGGGCCTGCGAACTTGAACTTGCGATTGCGACTTCGGAGTCCGGACGCCGGGTTTAAATATGCATATGTGTCCAGAAAAAGCTCCTTCACGGAGTCGAGTCAGTTTGTAAACATATGTACATACAATGTCCAAAGCATGCGCAGCAGATGTGCAGTCTGCAGAGTGACAGAAAGGCCTGTGCGGCGTCGACTCCACTCTTAGGGCTCCTGGGCTCCTGGGCTCCTGGGCTCCTGGGCGCGGGGCCCACACACTGTGCACAGGTGCATCTTCCAACGGCAGGGGTGACGGGCCGAGGCCCATGAGACTGGCCTTTGGAGACGGCTAGGGGATGGGAAGGGAAGGGAAGGGAATCGGAATTGTTCCGGCAGTAACAAGCCAGTGATGGAGTCCTGGAGGGAAGGGGAGGGAAGGGAGGGAAGGGAGGAAGGGAAGGAAGGGAGGAAGGGAGGGAAGGGTAGGGAAGGGAGGGAAGGGAGGAAGGGAGGAAGGGAGGGAAGGGAGGAAGGAGGGAAGAAGGGAAGAGGAGGGGGAGGAGAGGGGAGGAGAGGTACATCACGCATTGCACATCCCCATAAGTATTGTGTTTCATTGAGGGAAAAAAACGATGGGGAAAAACCATCCAGCACGGGACGATGAAGGTGGACCTTGTGCTGCATTCCGACGAGAAGCATCCAAAATGGCTCCAGGCAAACACGGGTGGTTGGAACTCGGAACGTTGTGCAGCATTAGTATGCTAATGAGAAGCATCCAAGCTGTGCAGAGTTGTAATCCACATCTCCCGGAGCCAGGGGGGAGGACCCACACCCCGACCCACATGGGGCGATGCACCCGCATCCGCCGCCGCCTCTGAGAGGAAACTGGAATTCACGCCATGGCGTACTGGCATGCCATATTGAATGTAGGAATCAGGATTACGGGATAGGCAGCTGATAATCCCCGACCACACAAAAGGGCCCGGGCCAGGCTTCGTCGGACTCGGAAGCGGGAGCATCTTGAACAGGCCATGTTACACAGGCGTGTCGTTTTCCTCGTCGCGCGTAAGAAAAATATCCCCCGACACATACACTGTTACACGACTCAATGATTCATCGGGATTGGAGGCTGCACCAGGACTGGACACTGTGCACTATTCCCGTGGCCCGCTTCCTGGAACGTCCCAAAAGCGCTACTGCCTTCCACGCTGGTCCCGTCGCAGCCCTGCCTTCCCGCCTCCCTCGACCTCGAGGGAGAATCGAATGGATCAGCCCGCGCCATGACGCCCCGACCATTGGCCCGCCTTGCGAAGCCTCTGGACTCCAGACCACACACGGTTGGAGCCCGCGGTTAACCTGGGATCAGCGCCAGGGCGTATATAAAGACGTCACCACCTGCCCCAGCTTCAGGCAGCTCTTCTCCTCCCCCGCCTCGACCGCTCTGCCGCACAGCCATGGCGCGCTCCTCCGGCACGGCCCTGGGCCTGCTCCTTGCCTCCCTGGCCGCCTCCCTGTGCGCAGTCGCCGCCCTCGACCTCGCGCCCAGCTACGGCCGCCTCACCGTCAACAATGCCGGGGGCCAGGTCGTGGTCTGGGACGGCTACCCCGAGTCCGCGGGATTCAACCTCGCCGCCTGGGAGCTCACTTTGAACGAGAACAGCATCAACTTCCCCGGCCACCAGGACACCGACTCCATTGCGTACGTGGTGGAAGGTGCGGTGCCTGGCTCGCCGATTCCGCTTCCGGGGCTTGCCGGTTCCGCAATTCTGGCAGTCGTGTGAGCGGGGGATGTGGGTTGTTGTGTGGCTGCAGGTCAGGCTAAGTACGGGCTCGTGATCGCCACCGGGAAGCGGGTGGACACGCAGACCGTGAAGGCCGGGGATGTCATCCTGGTGCCCAAGGAGGCCTCCTTCTGGTTCTACAATGACGGCAAGGGCCCGTTCAAGGTGTGGGGAGGAGGGGATACCTCCAAGAGCCTCAAGCCCGGCCACATTCTGGTGCGCAGTCGCGTCCATTGCGTCGTGCATTTTTGTCGTGCTTGGGCTCCTCTCCCGCTGCTCCCGCGTTGCGCTGAAACACGTGCCTGTTCTTGCGCAGAGGATTGATCATGTGGGCGCCGGGAGCCTGCTCCACGCCTTCTCCAAAGACGTGCTGGCCGCCGGCTTTAACGTGCCTGACGAAATCGCGCTGAGCAAGATTGTGCGCTCGCAGCACGAGATCAGCCTGGCCAAGCTGGACAGCCCTCTGGACCTCTCCAGCCTGCCCTCCGTCCAGGGCGGTGACCACGTCGAGAAGTGGCCGGGGCAGGTGGTGTTCCCCCTGCTCAGCGAGCCCCCCCACTTCAGCATCCAGGGCGGAGGTGCTCTCTACAACCTGGTGACGACGTACGGCGAGTACCCCGAGCTCAAGGCTGTGCACCTCGGCATCGAGTACGGAGTGCAGGAGCCGGTGAGTGTCTCTCGATTCTGTAAGCCGGCAAGGATGGAATGATGGAGTGTGGCTTCCCTGCGCTCACACCACACTCTTCGATATGGCTATGGCAGGGTTCCGTGCAGGGTCCGTTGTGGGCGCCCAACAACCACATGCTCTACTACTTCACGAAGGGAAGCGCGCGCTACCAGATCGTGTCTCCGGTTCTGAGCGAGCTCCTGGTGGACACTGAGGTGCACCCCGGGCAGGTTGTGGCCATCCCGGCGCAGTACCCCTTCGTCATCATCGCAGGCTCCGAGGGTGTGGAGTTTTTCACCTTCGCCGATGTCGACACGTGAGTCTCTTCCGCCACAGCCTTCGTGCATTCGAAACAGGTTGGATTGGATGGAATGCTGACAGCTTCTCCGCTTTGTCCGTGCAGCCCCACCGGCAGCAGCCTGTACGCCGCCTTCCTGGATTTCCCCAAGGAAATCGTGGCTGCTGCATTCAACGTCCCTGTGGACGAGGTCTCCTCCTTCGTTGGCAAGCGCGACCACAACATCATCCTCCCTGCTTCCAAGATCATCAAGTCCGTTGTGTAGGTTCTAGGATCGTAGCCCGCCGGGTCTTTGCATCCTAGGTCGGATGCAGCGATTGGTGACACTTGTCTCACACCATCCTGCTGAAGTGCGGAGTCGCAACTGGGATTGAGCCTACTGGCTTGGCTTACAGAGCTGTCTTCTACTAGCGTGTCTGTTTGGGTCTTTGCATCCTAGGCCGGATGCAGCGATTGGTGATATACGAGATCTCACCAACCTGCTGAAGTGCGGAGTCGCAACTGGGATGAAGCCTACTGTAGTCTTGGCTCTCCGGAGCCGTAGTAACTACTACTTGTGTGTCTGTACAAACTGCTTTTATATGTGTGTAAGCTTCGAGCACTCATCTTTCTCTCCAGATGAAGATGGAGGAAGCCGAATATGTTTACTTCTAGCATTTGTCTCCCATTCCATTCTCGATTTGCGCGGATCCTTTTCTGCACTTCCTTGGCCATCCCTCCCACAGTTTTCCCTGGTGGCCGGAAGCGAAGAACAGTAGAAACGCAGTCTAACTGCTGTGGTGGAAGCCAGATAACTGGGATTCGAAGCAGCCTTGTGCTGGCACAACCAAACTAAAGCACCCTTGGTGAACTAGCTAGGCCAGAAGGTTGCTGCAATTTTGCCAATCGCTGCAGCCGAGAGTTTGAGCAAACGTCCTGGGAGTTTGCTTCAATCCCCTTGGTGAGGTGGGTGAGCCAGGAGTTTGCTGCAGTCTTCTCATAGCCGGGAGTTTGAGCAGAAGTCCCGGGAGGTTGCTCCAACGTTCTTGTGGAGGTGGGTGAGCCAGGAGTTTGGTGCACCTGGCCAGCCTTCTTCTTGAAGGATGACATCACGCAAGTGCTGGATTCGATATCCCAGTGTACCGATAAGCAAACCAGAGCAAGAAAAGTGGTAAGATCCCATCCCAGTATTATTCCACCCGACTTAATTTTAGAGTTGCTTGGACACATTCGGTAGTTTGTCGATCAGGCAGTACAACGAGCACCTGTGTCTGTTGGCTATGGCCTGACCAAGGCTACTTCGATCAAGCAGCAATACCCGATCTTAGATTAGGGTATTACATATGTACTGGACCTCAACCTGCATGCTCTGTCCGTTTCTGCCATCTCTTTGTCGAGCTGTTGAGTTCTGTGCTGCAAAACCCTTGACTTGGTCCTTTTTATTGCAGAGTTGGTGTGTTCTATTTTCTATTGGGGAGTTGTGTGCGTGAAACCACTTTTTATTGAATTGAATTGAATGACAGATAACACCGTTTGTGAAGGGTCCTGGCCAGATACCAGAATATGCGTACGTTGTGCAATCAAATATGTACATGTACGTATGATGGACAAAATGGTTAAATGGGTAGGTGAGGGCCTACTCTCTCTCACGTGATGTGAGAGAGTAGCTGCAATAATGCTCAGAAAGCTCGATCACCTGGAAGGGACTCTGGCACTGCTTATTAAAATGATACATAAGTGTACGTTTCACATCACAAGAAATGCGCGACTCCGGGTCCCTACGCTCCCAGGGACTGCCACAGCGCTGCTGGCCTGGCACCTGTGCATGTCCGTTTATGTAGACCTTTACTATCATCATTTTATATTCCCCCGGTAAACTTATTTCCGATGTAGGTAGTACGTACTATGCATATGGCCCGCCCGCATGACTGGCTGCAGGACTGCTGACGCCAGAGCATCTCCACGAGGGAAGCGGCTTGACCGGTCCAGCGCACAAGGCAACGAGGCGGGGCCATGGCGGAGGGGGGCCTTCCCTGCAGCAGCGCCTCGTGCTGCCGTTGTTTTTTTTCGCAGCTGCAATTTGATGCTCCGTAAATGCTTGCAACTGTTCCGTCTGCATCTGCACTTGGCCCCGACAAGCGTCCAGGAGCATCGCACTCGGGGCCCGGCTTATTGCGGGATGGATTACACCAGCGCTTGATTGGCGCTCGCTGAATAACCGCATCCGGAGCTCCCCGCGCACTACGGGCCAGTGCGGAGTATAAGAAGACGTCACAGGAGGCAAGCATTTCAGGCACAAGTTTCTTCCTCATCCCGTCCTCTCCAGCTCCAGGTCCCGTTCTGGTGTTTCGGCCTGTCTCGGACAGCAGCAGCTATGGCTGGCTTTGATTCTATTCTGGTTGCCGCCTGCCTGGCCGTCATGGCTGCCTCCGCGCTTGCTCTGGACCTGTCTCCCAGCTACGGCCGCCTCACCGTCCACAATGCTGGTGGCCAGGTCGTCGTGTGGGACGGCTATCCCGAGTCCGCGGGGTTCAATCTTGCCGCCTGGGAGCTCACTTTGAATGAGAACAGCATCAATTTCCCCGGCCACCAGGACACCGACACCGTTGCCTACGTTGTGGAAGGTGCGAGTCGGCTCGATGTGGCTGTTGCAATTGCGCGGTCTTGTGCCGCAGTGTGTTTTCTTGTATCCGCGTTCAATGGTCTGGGATGCATGTTTGCGGCTAGAGAACGGGGGATTGTAGAGTGGGAGGGTGTTGATGCAACTGCCGCGCTTCTTGATGCAATGGCTAGACTCGGTGCCTTTCCTAGCGTTAAGATCTTGCATGCAATGGCTATTCTGTTCCCTCGCATGATCTAGGATCGTTCATGCAATGGCTGGTGTCTTCCCTCGCTTTAGGATCGCCTGGTCTCATTGCATGTGTTTCTTGCTCACAGGTCAGGCCAAATACGGTCTGGTCATTGCCACCGGCAAGAGAGTTGAGACCAAGACGATCAAGGCCGGTGACGTGATTCTCGTCCCCAAGGAAGCAACCTTCTGGTTTTACAACGATGGAACGGGCACGTTCAAGGTCTGGGGAGGCGGTGACACTACCAACAGCCTCAAGAAGGGCCACATCTTGGTAATTACGCTGCTGCACTGCCTTTGCACCTCTTCTGCAAGCGCACATTTGGCCAGGTGCAAAGATTTATGCAATGTTCCAGACATCTTGAAGCTTCCAGGCTAACATTGAGTCATTCTCTCCTTGTCGACGCTGCAGCGAATTGACTCCGTCGGCGCCGGTAGCCTCCTCCACGGCTTCACCACGGATGTCTTGGCAGCTGGCTTCAACGTTGACGAGGCCACCATCACCAAGATTGTAAACGCGCAGCACCAGATCAGCCTGGTCAAGTTGGATGCACCTCTGGACCTTTCTGGCCCGGCTCCCGTTCGTGGGGGAGACCACGTCGAGACCTGGCCTGGACAGGTCGTGTTCCCGCTCTTGAGCGAGGCCCCTCATTTCTCCATCGGCGGTGGTGGTGCTCTGTACAACTTGGTGACATCCTACGGCGAGTACCCCGAATTGAAGGCTGTCAGCCTCGGCGTTGAGTATGGAGTGCAGGAACCTGTAAGTCTATCTTCCTCGCAGCTTGCTCCTTTTTCCTCCTCGACACTTCATGAATTACATCATCGGCTTCTCTCCCACTGGAAAATTAGCCTGACTCGGACTGGTGTTCGCGTCGTTTGTCTGCAGGGATCCTTCCTTGGTCCTCTCTGGGCGCCCAACAACCACATGCTGTACTACTTCACCAAGGGAACAGCGCGCTACCAAATCGTCTCCCCAGTTACCTCTGAGCTCTTGGTAGACACCGCGGTGTTCCCAGGACAGGTTGTTGCCATTCCGGCACAGTACCCCTTCGTCGTCGTGGCAGGATCCGAGGGAGTCGAATACTTCACATTTGCCGACAACGATACGTAAGCGTCGTCTAATCTTTACTCTTGTCCTTTTCGGTCGTCACCCAAACGCTTTGGTATTTTTGGCCTTGACTCAAGTACTTCGATGTCGTCAATGCTTGTGCGCAGGCCCACCGGCAGCAGCTTGTACGCTGAATTCCTGGACTTCCCCAAGGAGCTTGTGGCTGCTGCCTTCAACATCCCTGTGGACCAGGTGTCCACCTTCGTGGGCAAGCGTGACCACAACATCATCTTCCCTGCGTCCAACAACAACATCCTATCCGTTGTTTAGGTTCCTTGTTGCAAAGTGGGGAAAGGTTTGACATCCTAGGTCGGATGCAGCGAGTAGCAGCTCTGACCTGCTGCTACAATCTGCTGAAGTGCGGAGTCGCAACTGGTGATGCCTACCTAGTGGATTGCTGGATGCAGATGTGTTGTAGAAAGATACAGGCGCATAAACGCTCCCGGGCCCGGCTAGAATAAACCCCGGGACGCTGGTTCGCTAGCCCTGTTTGGGCCTTTTGTAAAAAGTGAAATCTTATCGGAGACACCTTAAATATCAATATCGTTTGCATTCCCATACATACATACTTACATATCTACATATGAGTCACACTGGGCCCGGTGCCCGTGCCCGTGCCCATGCTGGTCCCGCACTGCCGCCGCCGCAGTCGCCGAAGTCTATACTCTCTCCGGACAGTGCGTCCTGACTCGTGTGTCGTTTTATTTCTTGTGAGAGCCGGTGGTTGTGCCCTGGTAGCGCAGTGTGTACTAATTGTAGCAAATCGGACCCGCACTCTCCCACGCCTACTTACGGCCCTGCAGGCCGGAGCTGCCGGGCTACCTACAGTGGTGTTGGGCTGAGGGTTTTCAGGGTTTGACGGATCGAAGATGTTGTGTCTCTGTCCTTCA
Source organism: Anthoceros angustus (assembly GCA_010909165.1). Taxonomy (NCBI): domain Eukaryota; kingdom Viridiplantae; phylum Streptophyta; class Anthocerotopsida; order Anthocerotales; family Anthocerotaceae; genus Anthoceros; species Anthoceros angustus. The sequence goes on from MU008156.1 coordinate 1,004,407, forward strand.
TTCTTCCCCACTGTGCAGATTCATGCCATCGATGATACTGTCCTGAATGAGTGGAGTTCTCTCTGTCCTCAGTAGGTGGAAGGATTGAGGTCGCACAGCCAAAGAAGTACATCAAGTATGTTCCCAATTTCAAGCTTTAGCTCGTTGGGAGGAGCTTGGCGATGACGGCTCTAGCAGCGCAGCAGGCACTGTGGTGCACACTACTACTGTGGTGTGTCAGACATGGCCAGAGGAAGCGGTGGAAGCAGTGCTGCTTCGGTTACCGGCGGCAGCGCAGGCCCGCTGCCGAGCTGTGTGCAAGGCGTGGCTTGCAATTCTCACCAATCCAGAGCTCCTCCGGCGGAGCTTTCTCCAGTCACTTTCGCACACGACGCCGCCTCCCCTGTGTACCATTGCGCATGGTTGTGAGATGGAGCGATGAACACTGCCCATGTATAAGGCCTTGAAAGTGGAGCTGTCTTATTTGCCATAGTTGTTCCATTCTATTCATGTGGAACTTCACAAGTGTTCAATGTATGGTTTCTTGTGCATTAGCCGTCGCCTAAACGAGGGATTGCAGTTTTGTGTGTTCAATCCAGTGAACCAGAGCTTCAAAATTTTGCCCATGCTTGAGAAGCTTTGGAACTAATATAGAGAGGGATCTTGCGTGCAGGATGGGATTTGCTGCAAGAGAAATGGCCGACTGGTTGTCACACTGCAGCAGAGTGGCGCCGGACTACTTCCAAGTGGATCCCCTCAAGGAATCGCCGGACCAGGTGATCTCATGTCGTGAAATCTATAAGAACGTCGTGATTAAGCATCCTGAGCTTAGATCTTAGATTGCTACTTAGATGGGGTGCCTAAAGGGAGTGGATGCCCTTGCTGCAAGTAGCCTAAGCACATGGTACAAGTTGTTAAGTACCAAGTCCCAAGCATCCTGAGCTTAGATCGGTACTTAGATGGGGTGCCTAAAGGGAGTGGATGCCCTTGGTGCAAGTAGTTTAGGCACACCATGATACAAGTTGTTAAGTACCAAGTCCCATGACGGAAATCCATCTATAGTGGACTTAAATAAAATTCTTCTTAAAGATGGGGTGGCTAAAGGGAGTGGATGCCCTCGGTGCAAGTAGCTTAGGCACACCATGGTACAAGTTGTTAAGTACCAAGTCCCATGACGGAAATCCATCCTTAGTGCACTTAAATAAAATTCTTCCTTCTTCTTCTTCTTCATGTGCGACCAGAGGCTCCGTATTGACTCGATTGATAGAGAATGTAGAGAAGTTTCTTGACTTCATGTGCTGAGGAGGGCTCGTGTTGACCTCGGTTGATAAGAAATTTGGTACATGAAAGTTTCTTCGATTGCCAACTAGTAGCTGACCCTTGCAAGAGTACACAGTAGGCCGCTATAGACTTCCCAGAATCCACATCCCCTGCCCAGTCTGCATCACAGAAATAGGAGAGAGTGCTACTACCAATCTGGGAGTATTTCATGAACATGCCTTGAGTCCCCTGCAAGTAACGCAAAATGCGTTCCATTGCCACCCAGTGTTTCTGACCAGAGTTAGCTAAGAAATCGGAGACCAACTAGCCAAGTATAAAAGGCTACCGACAGCCTCCCCATAAGGTATGGATGACATAGCCACCCATTCAGAATCAGTAGTGGGGCTATCTTTTATTGATAACTTATTACCAATAGAAACGGGTGTAGAAACAGGGTTGATATCTTACAAGCTAAACTTCGTTAACAGCCGACGATCGTTTAAAGGTCCATTGAGGAAAGCTATTTTGACGTCCATCTGGTGCACGATCAAGTTACTGTATGTTTAACGGCATAGTACAAGAGTATGCACATGGAGGAGGGCTTCACCACGGGACTGAAAGTTTCATTGTAGTCTAATCCTTGCACCTAAGTATAACCACGCGCCACTAACTTGGCCTTATAAGGAGCCACAAAACCATCAGGATTGAGCTTCAGCTTAAAAACCCACTTCGAGGTAATAGCTTTCCAGTCTACTTGTAGTGAGACTAATTCCCAAGTTTTGTTGTTGATGAGATTGTAGTATTCCGAATCATTGACTTTATGGCATTCTGCCTTTTGTGGGCCAGATAATGCTTCCTTGTAAGTGGCTGGTGTGTCAGGAGTATCAAGGACTGATAAGGCTACAGCATGAGCAAAAACTGTCAAACTAGCATGTGGAGCATCAGAGGGCTATGACCTAAACACAAGTTAGAGTATCACCAGGAGAATAAGGTGGATGCAGCCACTCAGAGTGAGAACGATGCTCTCTGGCTAACCTACGCAAAGGCCGAGTCATAGGATCTTCCTCCGTGATAGCATCAGCAAGGTTTGGTTGTTCCGGGAGGTCTAGTAAGTGTTTACTCAGGGTCGAATACGATGTTTGCCATTGGTGCATCCGAGCATCTAGCTGTATAGTCTGTGCAGACCTAATACGGGGTGCGGACATGCTACCAAATGGCTGGATGCGCTCCGGCTCTGATACCATAATGACTTATTTGCATTGCATCATCAGGTAGCATGGGAAAGCGGAGCACATGTGGAGAGCAGACGAGGTCACCTCACATTTTTGGTTGAGTTGTGAAGGAAGTTAGTAGGAATGGAACTTGTCAAAAGTATCTTGTGACACTTTTTCAGCTTTGTAGTTTTTCAGCTTGACAGTTTTACAACTTAACATGTATTGTTACACGGCAATACTTCCTCAGCACTTGTAGGAGGGAAGGACAAGTAGGATGATAGGAGGAGGAAACTGGGTTCCAGAATACAGGCAACTACTGTGAGATGATAAACATTTGACAGTCGACGGCACCTCACAATTGTGAGATGCCACATTTTCTGGCCCAAGCATGAACTAATCAGATGCCATGAACCAGCAGCAATAAAAGCTTTTAGAAAGAGTTCGTCTCTACAGGTTGGATTTCGGCAAGTACCTCCAAAAGCTGAATGTGGTTGCCAGGCAGGAGGGTACGCAATAGGAGCATATGGCTATTTTTATAGGAATTTAATAGTAAAAATAATAAAAATTAGTTCACACGTTTTTATGAAGAAAATAGGATGGAGGTTATGGGGTTAATACCTATGGTTTCAAAGATGTCGTATCCTAAAGATTTAAAGCTGATATGTAAAAGCTCAAAGATAGGTTCTCTATGATTAAGGCTGCTTTGTCAAAACTAAGGCCTAAAGACAAAGTTTGTATGGCTTAAAGCTCATTGGTAGAGACTTGACTAGGCCCTCATATACAGTGTTTAAGGTTTAATGTTGAATTAGAGATGAAGTTTCTAAGAGTAGCATCAAATTTCTAGGATTTTATAACTTGTTAGTAGAAGGTGTAAGATAGGCTACGGCAAAGTTTCTGACTCTCATTGTTTAGGGCTTGAGTGAGCCAGGAATAAATATTTCAATTGTTAGTAGAAGGTGTAAGATAGGCCCCAACCCCTTAATACACCCTTCACTTGCCGGAAGAATGACCCATAATCAGCTAAAAAGTCTCGGATCTTGAATCCGCTCTCAAGAAAAGCCATGGCTCAAAATGAGGCTCAAGCGGCTCATTTCGGCCTTATGTGGTTAACACGATCTCAAAGTCTCAATTCCAAATCCCAGGAAGGTATATGGGGTTGGTTATCTCGACGAGTGTTGGGATTCCTGTGCCTCGCATCGAAACGCGTGCTACACACCTACACTCTGGAGCTGGTAGAAGCAAATCTAATTTATTAAAGGTTGTTCGGGAAGAGCGAACAAAATGAAAAGAAGTCCCAGCACGTAAGATAAGTAGGTAGCTATAGCTCTGGCTGCTTATCATTGGAGGAGCGTGATGGGATAGCGCTGCAATCGCCAGTTGCGCCGGATGGTTGGTGGGGACGGCATCGTGGAGCTGCGCCAGTTTCGCCGCAACGGCACGTCGTGCGCACCGAACAGCGTGCCGTTTTCCCTCTCGCCCCGTATATAATCCTAATCCGTCCCTCACAGAACGTCGCTCCAGGTTCCTCCTAGTCCTCGAATCTTCCTTCTCTAACAGCGGCCATGGCGGCGGCCCGAATCGTGCTGGTTGCAGTCTGCCTGTCGCTGCTGCAGGCCTCGGCGGCAGCCTTGGACCACCTAGACCTGAGCCCGAGCTACGGCCGCAAGGTTATCGACAACGAGGGCGGAGTGGTGGTGGTGTGGGATCACTACCCCGACACCGCCTTCCTCAATTTGGCCGCTTGGTATGTAGGCCTGAACGAAGGCGGCATCCAGTACCCGGGCCACCAGGATGTCGATTCCCTGGCCTACGTCTACGAAGGTCAGGCACTGCAGTCCATTGTATTGCATTGTATTGCGCTGCATTGCATTGCCAGCGCCGGAGCTGTAGCTGCGCATGCGTGGTTTGATGCGCCCTATCCCTGACCCCGGCAAACCGCAATGTGAGTCCGCAGGATCTGCAAAATTCGGCCTGGTACTGTCCAACGGCAGGAGCGTGGCCACCAAGACCATCAAGGCGGGGGACGCCGTGCTCATACCTAAGGAGGCCGTCTTCTGGTTCTACAACGACGGAAAAGGCATCTTCAAAATCGCGGGGATCGGGGACACCACCAGCGGGCTTAAGCAGGGCCAAATTCTGGTACGCGTCCGATGCCGAGTCCGTATCCCTAGTCCGGTTTGGGAGCAATGTCGATTTGATGCATGCTGCAATGTGTGATTGGCATTTGGCTTATCCACGTCTGGCCTGGCAGAGGATTGATGTGGCCGGGGCTGGAGGGATTCTTCACGGCTTCACCAAGGACGTGCTGGCCGCAGCCTGGGATGTGGACACGGCCACGGCCACGGCATTCATCCGCGCGCAGCACTCCATCTCCCTCGGGCTCGCCAAGGGCCCGCTCTCCCTGTCCCCGCCGGACTCCGCGCTCTCCTACGACGGGGAGTTCGTGTTCCCGTTGCTCAGCAGGCCGGCCGATGTGAGCATCGTGAACGGCGGGTCGCTGTGGAACGTGGTCACCACCCGGGGCTTGTACCAGCCGCTCACCTCTGTGCACCTCGGAGCGGAGTTCGTGCAGCAATTGCCGGTAGGTTTCCTCGGACTCTTTCCTCCGTCCTCAATGTGGATGCAATGTTGCAAATTTCCTAATGCGATTCCTGAAACGCGTGCTGTGCGCTGCAGGGTTCCTTGTTCGGCCCAGCCTGGGCTCCCAACGCGCACATGCTGTACTACTTCACCAAGGGAAGCGCGCGCGTGCAGCTTGTGCGCCCCGTCGACAGCCGCCTCAGTCTGGACACGGAGGTGCACGCAGGCCAAGTGATCCCCATTCCCAAGCAGTTCGGCTTCGTCATCGTGGCCGGGGCTGAGGGTGTGGAGTACTTCACTGTGGCTGACAACGATGCGTGAGAACCTGCACCTCCCGTCTCCTCAATTCGATTGTGCCACCGTCTTGGATTGCAGAACTTGCTCTCATCACTGGAAGACTGTGAATTTTGCAGGCCGACCGGCTCTTTCGTGGCAGGCAAGCTTTCTCAGTACAAAGGCATTCCCAAGGAGATTGTGGCGGAGTCCTTCAATGTGGATGAATCCCTGGTGCGCCAGGTGATCGGCCAGCGTCCCTACAGCTACATTATTCTGCCCCCTCACGACAATCCCACGGCTCAAGCCACCATTGCCAACGTTGTGTAGAGGATGCGTATCTGCTTGCTCTGCGGTGAGACCTCGACAAATTTAGCTATGTAGATATTAGAGACTGTTTGCATCTGGCGCAGGGGAATTTTGTGTGTATAGAGAGCGCTTTTGAAGGAAATAGAATTTTGCGGGAATCTTTATCTCCGCCGGTAATACTTGAAGTTTGCCCTGTGGGCTGCCTCAATTATTGGAGGTTCCTTCCATAAGGTTAGGTACCTACCAAATCTTACTTCCTGCCTAATCCTATTCGTTCGCAATTAGTATATTCTGTACCGCTTGCACCACGTGGCCCAGCCTGAATGAGTGTGCCAGAAGCAGGGCCTGGCAGCGCGCTTGGCGTGTCACGTGCCCCTCCATGCCAATTATTTGAGCGAGGCGAGCCGTGGCCAGTACACTACATATGCAGTACGAGAGTACACATCCGGCTCCGAGGTGCACTGCCAGTAGAACGATGTTCGTCGTCAGGGAGCCTTTAGTCGCCTTTTGCCCTTTCTGTTTATCATAAATTATACTAGACACGAGCAGTCTGAAAGAAGAACTGGGACGGCTCTCGAAAGAGACAACGGAACAATTGCAGATCACATAACAGGCAATATCCGTATCTTTTGATATAAATTGTATCCTGAAATTTATTTTTTACATCATATTTATATTATGTATTACATCATAGTGCTAGATGTCGGATTTTATTCAAAGACTATTTCGGAGTCTGAATCTGAAACATTATCATCGGCCGACCACGGGTGCATTTATATCGGACTCTTTTGAAGCACTCTAGCAGCTGAATTGTGATTTAACAATCAGCTGCAAACAACAAGACTCATAAGAAATCCTATTGAAATCAATTGATTGTTTTCGATATTCATTCACCTACTCATCACAGTCTAGATACAACAGAACCAATCACAATCGAGGAAGAAAGCGTTGCAGTTAGCTGGTTGTCCATTTTGATGTTCTATTTTGGGGACAAGACAGACATGGAGAAGATGAACTTTGCCTCTCCACAAACATGTGGCTTCTTAGAGCTTGTGTAGCTTTCATCTTCTGGTAGGGGTTGTCTGTAGTTTTGTTAGAGCAAAATGTTATCCAGGTATGTACTGAGCTATTTTTTGTGAACACAATCATTTTTCAGTAGGTAGATAGCATCCTTCAGCTAAGCCAATACTCAGTCGTAAGCTAGGGCATTTGCTAAAATATGGATACCTTTTGTTGTCAATCGATGTTCCGATGATCCATCCCGTAGCTTTATATTTCTTCTTCCAAACAAACATTCCAGGGAATAACAATATCCTTTGTTCCAGCAATCTTCAATTGACCGGTGGATTGTGGCTTGTCCAGTGTTAGCCGAATACTCTAAATAATTCAACACATCGTACACTCCACCCCATCTAAGCTCTAAAGGAAGAGTGATCTCAAATACTGGATCTATTCGCATGCTCAAACACGCAGCAAGGACTCGGAGAGCAAGCAAAATAAACAATCTGGAACATTTTGTGCGGCAAGATGGAGGGCATGAGCATCGGGACTCGAGAGGTGGGAGGGCAGCTCATCCCTCTCCGTTGGAAAAAATAGGAAGGAAGGAAGGGAAATTTAAAAAGGAGAGAGAGCTTCACTGTTCGCGCATGCGCGCCACCACCCTGAGTGTACCCGACATGGCTCATATGTCGCTTTCACAACAAAAGGGGGTTCTGGCTAAAATCCCGTACGCGTCTTTTTTTGGGCAAAAACACGCATTCCCGTTTTTTTAGGCTTTGTTTGAGGGGGTTCGCTAATCTAAATGTGGTGTTCAAACTCGTGGCGGCACACCTTGCAAGTTCATTTGGTCATACTGTACCGCATCCATGGGTGGGCACTGCGATTTTGAAGGGGTGAAGATAATTAAATCCTTCAGTTACACGCCATGTCCACCATTCATCTCATACAAACGTTTCTGTTACAAAACAGAAAGAGCGAGATAAGTGTGCAAACAAGTTTGGGCACTGCGACGTGGCAATGTGCAAGCTTGTTTGTGCAAAATAAGCAAAAAAATCTAGGTGCACAAACATGTTTGCGCACTCGGGGGCAAGAAGACTCAACTATGCAAACAACAAAGTATTTTGGCACATTCTACATAGTATTGTAGCTACGTTACATTCGACACCCACTCTTCAAGCTCAGGTGCAATATGATCTACCCCCTACTAGAAAAGGGCACCCTATGTTACACTTTATGTTAAGATTTGGACCCCTGGATGTAACACTCATGTTGCAATTTTGGGGTCATGTAACACTTATTGGGCCCCTTGTTACACTTTGGCTTGGAAACCATACCACGGTTGTTGCAATCATGTTGCAATGGTGTTGCAATTATGTTAAGATGAAGTGAGAGGTGGTTTGCCTCTCTCAAAATTGCAACATGATTGCAACATCTAAAGTGTTACAAGAGAGGTCTTGTAACACTTTTGGAGGCTTGATGCGAACCTCCTCCCCATCCACCATTGCCCTTTTACTTTTGCCCTTTGAAATACCACGTTTTACTTGGTAGTTACCCGCCCTTCAATACGACCACATATAAATACGTATCAATACATCCTTGTACTATATGTAGTCTACGGTGATAAATGTAATGTATTATTCTAAGTGCTATACTGTATTCAATTTCATATAAATAAGTTTGTATATTATCGTGTCATCATTACTGATACATACATATTCATGATACGATACTTTGTATTTACTATACGTGTAAATAGCGGCACCCTTTATACCCCTACTTTAGCATGTTGGCTTGCGGTTTGTCCTTCCGTCAACAATAGCCATCTTCCGCCATGGCCCAAGAAGATATTGTCCCCACCTATCACCTTATTGTGACGATCACCGTGAGGTTATGCCCTACAAGATTGTCTTGTCGGAGGAGATTTGGTATCGCTGGCTTATGCTTTTCGCCTCCATGTAAGGCACTTCCTACTCGTCGTGTATGCACCTACGAAACTTCCGCCCTCCGTTCGATTCAATTTTCTTCTTCCCTCCACTTGCGTTTGGTGGCAAGCTTTGCCACTTCCTCCTTCTTCCTCCACATAGCACACATTGCATACAAACCAGCATGGCGTCATGAGTTATCCAGTTAATGGGTTTGCCATTTGTCCATTACCTTCCCTCCTCCTCCTCTTTCTTACGCCTTCTTTGGACATTTTCCTCTTCCGTCCTCCTTCTTCCGGCCCGTGCCTTGTCCTTGCCCGCCGCCTCCTTCTTCCTCCTCCGTTTTCCTCTTTCGGCCTCCACCCTTTATCACGGTGGCATTGCCTCAACGGGCTCCACTATGAGTCCATGCTCTCGGCCGAGGCTGCAAGGTATATGCACACTAGGCATCCTCTTGACTGCCTCCTCTGCTGCGTCCATGTTCTCTGCAGCGTCCCCACGTCCCCCCCTGGCCTCCATCTGTGCATTGGCCTTTGCTGATATCAACTGCACCTGCATGTTGCCCTCTTAGTCCTCCTTCATTCTCTCTCCCCCTCGACATCTGCCTCATGTTCGTTACGCGCCTTTTTGCCCCTGCCCCGACCATGGCTGCTGCTGGGTGATCCACTACTGTCCGTCCTCCGCCACCCGCTCCTCCTAGTCCCCCTGCGATTTTTTGGCTGTCCATAGTGCACACAAGTGTGTTTCTTCCTGGTGACGGTTCAGTTGCCCCCCTCCGTGCTCCACCACCCGACTCCTGCCCTCCACACACCTTGTTCCTGCCCTCCATCGGCGTCGTCACTCCATCTGATCCCAACGGCCTCCACCCTCCCCCATGGTCACACAGCGGTCTCGGGCACCCTCCACCTCTTTTCCATTATTTGCTTGCTGCCCACACCACCCCCTCCATTGTGCCTCCATTGAATCCGGGCATCGGCTTCCACCATCCCTAGGCAATCGTGGTGTCGCGGGCACCAATATCGTCCACTGCCTCGGTTCCCCCTCACGCCTCCTCCTGCATGCTTCCTCAAGACGCCTCGCGTCTCCACTTCCCGCCTCCTTGTTCATCGCCTTTCCCCATTCAAAGTCCGTTGTCCCTCGCCCCCTCGGCCTCCTTCCTCCCAAGCCCCTTCGCCATCTGCATTCCTTGATAGCCTCTCGTCCATGTCACCACCTCGTGCACCATCGTTGCCTCCCACCCCTTCCGTCGTCTCGGAAAGGCCACCATATCGGGATCCATCTTCAATTCAATGTCGTTAAGCAAAATGGTCATTTCCTTGTTCTCCTTGCAATAGCCGAACCTCTAGGATCTTTTCATACACTCCCTATCTTACTTTGAAGGAACTCGGGCACGAACCCCACTATCGCCTTTCACGATTTCCACCCTTTCCCTTCTAGCAATGCACCATCCTCGAAGGTTGCCTCCCTTGTCTCAAGCTTGAGCGCCGACGCATGCAGTGCACATGTGTTACCCGTTGTCCACCATGCCCCTCATCGGCTGCAAACTTGAGCGTGTGCACACTTTGCCGTCACTTGCCGTGCGAAACCCACCTCATCCAATGTAAATAGCTCTTCATCTATTTCCTTCACTTCTGCAGTGCTCCAACTCCGCATCCGGGCTGGAGGTTCCACGTCTCAAAGTCGTCAAAATCAAGTGGGCTCGGCGGCCATGTTGCCTCGCCTCTTACCTCTCGTGGCCGTCTTCGACGAGAGGCCGCTTCTTCACATCGCCGATGTCGAATGGAGCCCGGTGTGGTGGATGAGCGAGATAGAGGCCATTTGGCCTCCCCACCCGGATACGGTTCGTGGCCGTCCTATGGTGTTCGCGGCGCCGTGCGTGACTCCCCTAGCAAGCTTCACCTCGCCATACTCCCCATCCTGCGAACCGGTTGTCCACCACCTTCGGCATCAAGGCAATGGCTTCCTCTCGTGAAAGGTGCCGGGCCATGAGTCCGAATTCAAGGCTGCTATTTTGAAAAAGCTTTGTTTGCAAAGGCCCGGTTGTCATTTACTCCTCTTGGCGGACGGCCGGTGCACATGCTACTTGCCATAATCGAACAATTTTCGACCACAACCTTGCGGACTTGGGAGCAAGTTTCATGTCCCATTGGTTTGTCGTTACTCATGATGTATTATATTGCCCACATGGCGCCGCTCTCAATGCATTCGCATTTACCATTAATCATCGTCTTCCGACCAAAGATTGCCTTGTGCATCCGGAGGGAGGAGACAATAGACTATAACCTGCAAACCAATCACCATACATGATTTATTCCACTTTCAAGCGTGACTCGAGTGGCGTGCGCAAGGGTGACTTGTCATGTCGGTCAGCGTATGGACGGGCACCAAACCATACCCATCCATTCCGCCAAGAGACAAGGTGTCCGAGTTTTATTGCGTGAGGGAAGTACAAGTAGTGATCAAGGATGAAGGACTTTCCCATCCCAATGTTTAATTACGGTGGCATATGTCCCCACATTGTGAGGTATAAACCGTCCCCTCACCGACGATGTGCCCGAGGCGGCAAGAGCCAAGGGATGGCCCCTCCATACCAGTCCTTGATGGCGGCGAGGGAGAGCAACCTCCCCATCCATCATCCTCGATGGCCATCGTCATTGGAATTGCAGCCCTTGTCCTTAATGGCCATCGTCGGTTTCCACCACCGGGCAACAATAATGTGCACACATACGCAATGATCCACAAATGACAGTCGAGCGGAAGGCGGTTTTGACTTATCGGATTCCACAAACACTTTAGCTGCGCATGGACTTGTAGGTAGGCGAATAGGGCCAAAAAGTGTTCACATCCGGCCTCACTGAACCCCCCATACCGTGTGTGGTCACGAACACCATGCCCGCACCATGTGGAAGGAACCACCTCGCCCGAAGGCAAGTCCCCACGAGGATAGCCACGATGAGCTCTGCTCCACGCCATGAGGCGGTGACACCGCCTCCAACCTTTGCAAAGGATCCTTGATGGCCATCAACGGATTTCTAGTTGTGCGAAGATGGAGACATGAACACACGCCTCGTGGTGCGAACTACCACTCCACGCCCATTTAGGTTTCCGGAAGCTAGCTCCGGCATACATGTCCGCAGTCATACATGGCATAAGGTAGCAGGAGGCGCGCATGAGGCATGTTTCATGAAGAGGCTCGCCGCATGCGAGGATGACCAAGAGAAAGGTAGTAGCGTGAGCGAGGGGCAAGGTGGTGACATTTAAAGCGGACCACCACCTTCTGCCTCTTGTGCCCAGGCCACATCGGGTTGCGGATGAGAGGATCTTGAATTTCAACTGTTCCTTACATGTGACAAACCAAACATGGCGCTTTGATGGTGCCGACCAATAATGACGGTTCTTGGTAAATGAGTGTGAAGTGGCGCGCGGCCATAAAGGAGGCCGAATCGAAGTTTGTTTTCATGTCTCCTAAGGGCTGGAAATCCTTTGCGGCGGCGACGCCATAGTGACGTCGAGCCGTCACCCTAGCATGGTGCCGCGTGAATACATTATCGTTACGCCATGTGATGCGCATGATTGGTGGAGAGCGGGGAGTCTCGAACGATGGACATCATTATCTAGGAGAACGAATTGGCATATATATGGCAAATTCACATAGACGGTCCTTCATTCATGGCATAATGAAAGGGGCATTTAGTTTGCTTGAATGGCTCTCACGTGCCACCCACCGTCCTTGCACAATGGTGTAGATGTTGATATAGATTATTACCAAAGCATTGAGCAGTAGCGTCTGTCGGTTCAAGCGACCTTGTGGCATGTTTTCTTCCATGCCATGAGTTTTCAATTATTCTAATGGCTTGCACCCACCTTCCTTGGACCATGGTGGAGGGAGAATTTTATTTGAGAGAAAGGGAACCATTGTCCTTGGTTCATGGCGGTTGTAAGATGGCCATGACCTTGTCATGGCACTTCCTTGGTCATCGCCACTCGAAATCGCATTGCAAACACTTGTCCTTGGTCACGAAATGGTCATAAAAAGCGGGGACTATATATGGCATGCATGGAGGAATGGCATACGTGGACAAGGAAGGTTTCGTGTTTGTGCACGTGCACAAACATGAGTAGCTGGGAAGGTGGCATGGCAAGGCAAGGAGCCGGTGGCATGGCATGCCACGTAGTCCCCTTCTTGGATGGAAGCACTGAAGGATGGTCCTAGCGCGGCAAGTGAGGTGGGCACGTGGAGAATGCGGTGAAGTGGAGGGTGGATGATCATCGCGTGGGCGGCGAGAGAGGTGTCGGGTCTTTGGAGGGAGCAACTTGATGGTCTGCCAAAAGGAGGCGATCTTTGAGAAAGCGGCCGCAAGAGTGGGTGTCTCTAATAGGTGGGAGCTATGGCACTTGCAGGAGAGAATCCAAAACTTTCGGAGGAGGAATCAGGCCGTGACATCGGAGGAGGAGGAATTTGGCGTGAGTCAGGAGAAAGAGGGCTGGTGATCGGGAGGAGCATGGTGGTCTTTGAGGCCGGCCGTGTGGTGGCGAGAGAGGCCATTGGTCTTGTGGACCCTTCGGTGGCGATGGATAACCCCAACAACGTGGGAGGAGGATGCTGTGGAGGGAGGCTGCTGCCCAGGAGTGAGGCGGTCTCGAGGAGGCGGTTGCGGAGGCGGGCCAAGGCGTGCATATGATGGTCGGAGGGCGGTGAGGAGAAGGACATGGCGGCAATGATGGGGAAGCGAGGAGGCGGATGTGGAGATGGCGGATGATGAGGTGGAGACGCACAGCTACATTGCCACTACGAAATTGGAGAATTGATGGAGCGGTTGGCGGTAAGCCACTAGGCAGCGTCATTGCCGTGTTGTCCGGCATGGGCGTGGTGGAGTGTACATGGCAGAGCCGGTTATGCGATGGAGGTTGGGTGGAGAATGAGGAGTTGGTGGTTGGTGCGGCGTGGTGATATGTAGGACGTGAGCTCTAAGTGATGTGTGTGCATGACTACGGGGAAGAAGGGAAGGAAAGGCGGTGGAAGGTGAAGGCCATGTCGGGAAGGAAGGCACAGATACTAGTGGAGAAGGAAGATGGAGGAAAGGTGGCAAGCAGGCGTCACCGTCAAGTGATCTTGGAGGCAACGTAGATGGTGGGGAACGGATGTGGGAGCGGGGGGAGAGATGGTGGGAACGGATGTGGGAGAGCCGAGAGATGGTGGGGAACTGGATGGATGAGAGAATGCGGGGCGCATGCAGATACTGGAAAACAACCGTGGCGGTGGGCCGTTTGTGGAGGAATGTGAATGTTGAGCCATTTTCTTGCGAGCCAGCTGGAGTCGCCGATGCGTGGGTGGACCGGTGATGGTCAATCGGCAACAAAGCAGATGGAATTGGTATTCCCACCTTTATAGCCTAGCATTTCAGGGTCCTTCGCCGTGAAAGTGGTGATTGAGGCCGGATAGGTCTAGGAAGTTGTGGAGGAACCACGAAAACAATGGTGTTGGTCGAAGAGTCACCAAGTGGCGTGCAAGGCATATGGCCATATCACTTGGAAGGCGTACATGTTTGTAGATAAAGCCAATTGCATCGGCGGCCAAAGCGATCTTTGAAGATAGAGGGGCTTGAACTATCCAAAAATTCCAATTAATTTGTCAATAAAATCAAACACTATATATGCAAGGTATGAGGGTAAGGGTTAGCTATATATTACTATATAAACAAGTCTTGACCTATATACGTACATATATACATTATACAAAGAGGCATATAAATACACTAATATAATATAAGTATAAGATGGATGTGTACATATATATGTACACATACTCATACTTATGTCTTGAAGCCTACAAACATATATATGTATACAAAGGATATACAAAGGAGGTAAAAAGGAAGGAAATTTAAAAAGGAGAGAGCTTCCTTTATTCGGCGCCACCACCACAGTGTACCGACATGGCTCATATATCGCTTTCACAACAAAGGGGGTTACGGCTAAAATCCGTCTGGCGTCTTTTTGGGCAAAAACACGCATTCCGTTTTAGGCTTTGTTTGAGGGGTTCGCTAATCTAAATGTGGTGTTCAAACTCGTGGCCTGCTTGCAAGTTCATTTGGTCATCTTGTGCATCCATGGGTGGGCCTTTGCGATTTTGAAGGGTGAAGATAATTAAATCCTTGATTACGCCATGTCCACCATTCATCTCATACAAGCGTTTACATTACAAAGCGAAGGCGAGATAAGTGTGCAAACAAGTTTGGAGCCTGCGGCGTAACAATGTGCAAGCTTGTTTGTACCAAAATAAGCAAAAATCTGGGTGCACAAACATGTTTTGCGCTTTTCGGACAAGAAGACTCAACTATGCAAACAACAAAGTATTTTGGCACATTCTACATAGTATTGTAGCTACGTTACATTCGACACCCACTCTTCAAGCTCAGGTGCAATATGATCTACCCCCTACTAGAAAAGGGCACCCTATGTTACACTTTATGTTAAGATTTGGACCTGGATGTAACACTCATGTTGCAATTTTGGGGTCATGTAACACTTTTGGGCCCCTTGTTACACTTTGGCTTGGAAACCATACCACGATTGTTGCAATCATGTTGCAATGGTGTTGCAATTATGTTAAGATGAAGTGAGAGGTGGTTTGCCCTCTCTCAAAATTGCAACATGATTGCAACATCTAAAGTGTTACAAGAGAGGTCTTGTAACACTTTTGGAGGCTTGGTACCGAACCTCCTCCCCATCCACCATTGCCCTTTTACTTTTGCCCTTTGAAATACCACGTTTTACTTGGTAGTTACCACCGATACACCCTTCAATACGACCATATAAATACTGTATCAATACATCCTTGTACTATCGCATGTAGTCTACGGTGATAAATGTAATGTATTATTCTAAGTGCTATACGGTGTATTCAATTTCATATAAAATAAGTTTGTATATTACGTATTACATATTACCGGTATACATATTCATGGTACGATACTTTGTATTTACTATACGTGTAAATAGCGGCCCTTTATACCCCTACTTTATAGCATGTTGCTTGCGGTTTGTCCTTCCCACGTCAACAATAGCCATCGGCTTCACATGGCGCCCAAGAAGATATTGTCCCCACCTATCACCTTATTGTGACGCATCACGAGGTTATGCCCCTACAAGATTGTCTTGTCGGAGGAGATTTGGTATCGCTGGCTTATGCTTTTACGCCTCCATGTAAGGCACTTCCTACTCGTCATCGTATGCACCTCGAAACTTCCGCCTCCGTTCGATTCGCAATTTTCTTCTTCCCCTCCCGCTTGCGTTCGGCCGAGGCAAGCTTTGCCACTTCGTCCGCTTCCCTCCCTGCCTTCTGCAGGCACACATTGCACATACAAACCAGCATGGCCATCATGAGTTATCCAGCGTTAATGGGTTTCCACAGCAAGCTGTCCATTTGCCTTACCTTCCCTCCAGTCCCTCCTCTTTTCTTCTGCCCTTCTTGCTGGACATTTTCCTCTTCCGTCCTCCTTCTTCCGGCTGTCGCAGCCCGTGCCCTTGTCACTTGCCCACCGCCGGCTGCCTCCTCTACTCCTCCTCCCGTTTTCCTCTTTCGGCCTCCACCCTTTATCACAGGTGGCATTGCCTCAACTGGGGCTCCACTATGCAGGTCCATGCTCTCGGCATCCGAGGCAAGGTATGTCTGCACAAAATTAGGCACATCGTCCTCTTGGCCTCCTCTGCTGCGTCCATGTTCTCTGCGTCCCCCCGTCTGTCCCCCACGGCCTCCATCGCATTGGCCTTTGATATCAACTGCACACATGTTGCCCTCTTAGTCCTCCTTCATTCTCTCTCCCCCTCGACATCTGCCTCATGTTTGTTACGCGCCTTTTTGCCCCCGACCATGGCTGCTGCTGGGTGATCCACTACTGTCCGTCCTCCACCCGCTCCTCCTAGTCCCCCTGCGATTTTTTGGCTGTCCATAGTGCACACAAGTGTGTTTCTTCCTGTGACGGTTCAGTTGCCCCCCTCCGTGCTCCACCACCCGACTCGTGCCCTCCACACACCTTGTTCCTGCCCTCCATCAGGCGTCGTCCTCCATCGATCCCAACGGCCTCCACCCTCCCATACATGGTCACACCGGCGGTCGGGCACCCTCCACCTCTTTTCCATTATTTGCTTGCTGCCCACGACCCTCGCGTGCCTCCATTGACCCCAATCCGGGCATGCGCTTCCACCATCCTAGGCAATCGTGGTGTCGCGGGCACCACAATATCCACTGCTGTCACTGGTTCCCCCTCCGCCTCCCTCCATGCTTCCTCAAGAAGCCTCACCGTCTCCACTTCCCGCTCCTTGTTCGCCGTCGCCTTTCCCCATTCAAAGTCCGTTGTCCTCGCCCCTCGGCCTCCTTCCTCCCAAGCCCCTTCCGCGCCATGCATTCCTTGATAGCCTCTCGTCCATGTCACCACCTCGTGCACCATCGTTGCCTCCCACCCCTTCCTTCCGTCTCGGAAAGGCCACCATATCGGATCCATCTTCAATTCAATGTCGTTAAGCAAAATGGTCATTTCCTTGTTCTCCTTGCAATAGCCGAACCTCTAGGATCTTTTCATACACTCCCTATCTTACCTTTGAAGGAACGGCAGAACCCCACTATCGCCTTTCACGATTTCCACCCTTCCTTCTAGCAATCAGCCACCGCCGTCCTCGAAGGTTGCCTCCCTTGTCTCAAGCTTGAACGCTGCCGGCATGCAGTGCACATGTGTTACCCGTTTGTCCACCATGCCCACTCATCGCGCAAACTTGAGCGTGTGCACACTTTGCGTCACTTGCCGTGCAGTCTGCGAAACCCACCTCATCCAATGTAAATAGCTCTTCATCTATTTCCTTCACTTCTGCGCGTGCTCCAACTCCGCATCCGTCGGGAGGTTCCACGTCTCAAAGTCGTCAAAATCAAGTGGGCTCGGCCATATGTCGCCTCTTACCTCTGGAGTCTTGACGAGGAGGCCGCTTCTTCACATCGCCGATGTCGAATGGAGACCGGGTGCGGTGGATGGCGAGATAGCCCGAGGCCATTTGGCCCCTCATCCTCCCCACCCGGATACGGCGCACGTCAACTATGGTTCGCGCCTTGCGTGACTCTAGCAAGCTTCACCTCGCCATACTCCCCATCCTGCGAACGGTTGTCCACCACCTTCGTGCCATCGGCAATGGCTTCCCTCTCAGTGAAAGGTGCGGGCCATGAGTCCTGCCGAATTCAAGGCTGCTATTTTGAAAAAGCTTTGTTTGCAAAGGCCCATGGTTGTCATTTACTCCTCTTGGCCGGGAATGTGACATGCTACTTGCCCATAATCGAACAATTTTCGACCACAACCTCGGACTTGGGAGCAAGTTTCATGTCCCATTGGTTCTGTTGTCGTTACTCATGATGTATTATATTGCCCACATGGCACGCTCTCAATGCATTATCGCATTTACCATTAATCATCGTCTTCCGACCAAAGATTGCCTTGTGCATCCGGAGGGAGGAGACAATAGACTATAACCTGCAAACCAATCACCATACATGATTTATTCCACTTTCAGCGCGTGACTCGAGTAGCGTGCGCAAGGGTGACTTGTCATGTCCGGTCAGCGGTATGGACGGGCACCAAACCATACCATCCATTCCGCCAAGCAGACAAGACGGTCATCGAGTTTTATTGCGTGTGACATGGGAAGTACAAGTAGTGATCAAGGATGAAGGACTTTCCCATCCCAATGTTTAATTACTGAGCATATGTCCCCACATTGTGAGGTATAAACCGTCCACCTCACGCGATGCCCGAGGCAAGAGCCAAGGGATGGCCCTCCATACCGGTCCTTGATGGCCGACGAGGGAGAGCAACCTCCATCCATCATCCTCGATGGCCATCGTCATTGTGAATTGCAGCCCTTGTCCTTAATGGCCATCGTCGGTTTCCACCACGAGCAACAATAATGTGCACACACGCAATGATCCACAAAGCAGACACAGTCGAGGCGGGCGGTTTTGACTTATCGGATTCCACAAACACTTTAGCCTGCGCATGGACTTGTAGGTAGGCGAATAGGGCCAAAAAGTGTTCACATCCGGCCTCATGAACCCCCCCCATACCTGTGTGGTCACGAACACCATGCCCGCACCATGTGGAAGGAACCACCTCGCCACCGAGCAAGTGTCCCACGAGGATAGCCACGAGAGCTGCTCCCGCCATGAGGGGGTGACACCGCCTCCAACCTTTGCAAAGGATCCTTGATGGCCATCAGATTTCTAGTTGTGCACGAAGATGGAGACATGAACACACGCCTCGTGGTGCGAACTACCACTCCACGCCCATTTAGGTTTCCGGAAGCTAGCTCCATACGTCAACATGTCCGTCATACATGGCATAAGGTAGCAGGAGGCGCATGACGGCATGTTTCGTGAAGCTCGCCCGCATGCGAGGATGACCAAGAGAAAGGTAGTAGCGTGAAGCGAGGGCAAGGTGGTGACATTTAAAGCGGACCACCACCTTCTCTGACCTCTTGTGCCCAGGCCACATCGGGTTGCGGATGAGAGGATCTTGAATTTCAACTGTTCCTTACATGTGACAAACCAAACATGGCGAGCTTTGATGGTCGTCGACCAATGATGATTCTTTGGTAAATGCAATGAGTGTGAAGTGGCGTGCGACCATAAAGGAGCGGAATCACGAAGTTTGTTTTCATGTCTCCTAAGGGCTGGAAATCCTTTGCGGCGGTCGCCATAGTGACGTCGAGCCGTCACCCTAGCATGGTGCCGATGGCGTGAATACATTATCGTTACGCCATGTGACATGATTGGTGGAGAGCGAATGGGAGTCTCGAACGATGGACATCATTATCTAGGAGAAGCGGAATTGGCATATATATGGCAAATTCACATACAGACGGTCCTTCATTCATGGCATAATGAAAGGGGCATTTAGTTTGCTTGAATGGCTCTCACGTGCCACACCGTCCTTGCACAATGGTGTAGATGTTGATATAGATTATTACCAGCATTGGAGCAGTAGCGTCTGTCTTCAAAGCGACCTTGGCATGTTTTCTTCCATGCCATGAGTTTTCAATTATTCTAATGGCTTGCACCCACCTTCCTTGGACCATGGTGGAGGGAGAATTTTATTTGAGAGAAAGGGAACCATTGTCCTTGGTTCATGGCGGGTTGTAAGATGGCCATGACCTTGTCATGGCATGGCACTTCCTTGGTCATCGGCCACTCGAAATCGCATTGCAAACACTTGTCCTTGGGTCACGAAATGGTCATAAAAAGCGGGGACTATATATGGCATGCATGGAGGAATGGCATCGTGGACAAGGAAGGTTTCGTGTTGTGCACTTCGTGCACAAACAAAAGTAGCGCGGGAAGGTGGCATGGCAAGGCAAGGAGCCAGTGGCATGGCATGCCACGTAGTCCCCTTCTTGGATGGAAGCACGGCGAAGGATGGTCCTAGAAGGCAAGTGAGGTGGGCCTGGAGAATGCGGATTCAAGCAAGTGGAGGGTGGATGATCATCGCGTGGGCGGGAGGCGGAGAGGTGTCGGGTCTGGAGGAGCAACTTCCACAGCGGTGGAGTGCCCAAAGGAGGCGATCTTGAGAAAGCGGAGTGGGTGTCTCTAATAGGTGGGAGCTAACTGGAGCTGCTGCTGCGGAGAGAATCCAAAACTTTCGGAGGAGGAATGCAGGGTGACATCGAGGAGGAGGAGGAATTTGGCGTGAGTCAGGAGAAAGAGGGCTGTGGTGATCGGGAGGAGCATGGTGGTGCTGCCCAAGAGGCCGACCGTGTGGTGGCGAGAGAGGCCATTGGTCTTGTGGACCTTCTGTTCGGTGGCGATGGATAACCCCAACAACGTGGGAGGAGGATGCCTGTGGAGGAGGAAACTGCCACAGGAGTGGGCGGTCTCTGGAGGAGGCGGTTGCGGAGGCGGGCCAAGGCAGCGTGCATATGATGGTCGGGAGGGCGGTGAGGAGAAGGACACCGGTGGCGGCAATGATGGGGGCGCAAGCGAGGCGATGTGGAGATGGCGGATGATGAGGTGGAGACATACCGACTACATTGCCACTACGATTGGAGAATTGATGGAGCGGTTGGCGGTAAGCCACTACGCGTCATTGCCGTGTTGTGCGGTGCATGGGCGTGGTGGAGTGTACATGGCTGTGAGCCGGTTATGCGATGGAGGTTGGGTGGAGAATGAGGAGTTGGCGGTTGGTGCGGCGTGGTGATATGTAGGGGCGTGAGCTCTAAGTGATGTGTGTGCATGACTAGGGAAGAAGGGAAGGAAAGCTGGTGGAAGGTGAAGGCCATGTCGGGAAGGCACGAGATACTAGTGGAGAGAAGGAAGATGGAGGAAAGGTGGCAAGCAGGCGTCACGTCAAGTGATCTTGGAGCAACGTAGATGGTGGGGAACACGGATGTGGGAGGCGGGGGCTGGAGAGATGGTGGGGAACACGGATGTGGGGCGGGAGCACCGAGAGATGGTGGGGAACTGGATGGATGAGAGAATGCGGGGCGCATGCGCAATCTGGAAAACAACCGTGGCAGGTGGGCCGTTTGTGGAGGGGGAATGTGAATGTTGAGCCATTTTCTTGCAGCTGGAGTCGCCGATCGTGGGTGGACCGGTGATGGTCAATCGGCAACAAAGGATGGAATTGGTATTCCCACCTTTATAGCCTAGCATTTACAGGGTCCTTCGCCGTGAAAGTGGTGATTGAGGCCGGATAGGTCTAGGAAGTTGTGGAGGAACCACGAAAACAATGGTGTTGGTCGAAGAGTCACCAAGTGGCGTGCAAAGGCGCTATACATATCACTTGGAAGGCGTACATGTTTGTAGATAAAGCCAATTGCATCGGTGGCAACAAAGCCACGATCTTTGAAAGGATAGAGGACGCTTGAACTATCCAAAAATTCCAATTAATTTGTCAATAAAATCAAACACTTATATATGCAAGGTATGAGAGTGACGTAAGGGTTAGCATATATATTACTATATAAACAAGTCTTGACATATATACGTACATATCGTATACAAAGAGGCATATAAATACACTAATATAATATAAGTATAATGATGGATGTGTACATATATATGTACACATACTTATACTTATGTCTTGAAGCCTATAAACATATATATATACAAAGGATATGCAAAGGAGGTAAAATAGGAAGGAAGGACAGCCCCAGGGAGAGAGGTCCTTGTTACAATCATGTTGCAAGAGGAAGTGGAAGAGTATAAAATGGTTGTGATAGGGGGTCCTTCTCACGGTCATGATGGAGGAGGAGAAGTGAAAGAGTATAAAAGGGTGTGATAAGGGGCAATAAATAGCAGGGTGAGGTGAGAGGAGAGAGACCAAGCATTGTGTTAAGATGGGGTGAGAAGGTGGATAAGAAAAGGACACCCAGACACCAAGCCACCATAAAGTGTTGCAATTTTGAAGTGGTACATGAAGTGAGAGACCAAGCATTGTGTTAGGATGGTGGAGAAGGAAGAAAGAATGGACCAACTTAACACCAAGCCATCAAACCATGTTGCAAGTTGGAAGTGTTACATAAAATTGCAACACGTATCTAAGGGTGGGAAATTATTAAAATGCTTGTGAGAGAGGGGTGTACCGGAAGGGTGAGGTGGGAAGAGAGTGCGAGTTCGTGTTAAGATGGCTGCACCAAGCAGACAGAACTAACAAACTTAATACCAAGCCTCCAAAACATGTTGCAATGTGGAAGTGTAACAAAAAATTGCCACATCGACTGTAACATAGGGTGCCCTTTTCTAGTAGGGACCTCCAGTCTACACGGATTGGCTATAAAGCTGCTTTGTTCCTCCCCATCGTACAGATCATCGGCTAGTTCGAAACTCATTGCTGCTTCTTCTATATTCCTAGAACTCTCCTCAAACTCTTCTACATCCTACCAAAACTCATGCATGCATCGGAAGGGACATCATATGCTTTAAGCCAAGAAGCAAAATGGTAACACAAATACTACCTTCAAAAACCTAGCAGCCATGGTGAGCCGGCATAGTTCCATAAACAGATCGATAGTGGACTTCATATGCTTAATAGCTTCTGCTTAGAACAACGTCTGTGTAAAAAGGGGTTTCTCCTGAAACTCCTTTTTTGCCTACCAGACGTCAGAACCTTTTGTACTTGAAAAATCCGCTTTTATAATGGGGCTTTTGCTATTTCTCTGCGGACATGTCACCCACAATCTTTTGAATAATTGTTTTGATGCACGTTATTTGAGATTATAGATTGCAATGCGTGGCAAAAACCTAAAGTCCCATTCTCGTTCGGCTTTTTCTTTCAAAGCCCGGACCACGAGTGCAAACTTATGCGCGCACCCGCTAAGCAGTCTCCAACATCGGCAATCATTGCGGTGTTGACGTCTCACATTTAGAGTTTTTAGGGCTTGCTGTGGTCAGTGCAAACAACAACCTTTCATTCATATCAGTCAATCCTAAGACTATACTCTACGAGAATTTTACAGGACTTTGTTTCTTAGACATTGGGACAATAATATCTTCGTTGACCTGATGCTCTTAATCCACATGGAGTGCGAGCAGAGTGGCATGAGTGCACGCGCAGGTTGGGCCCGCCAAGCGTCTCAAGATTCAAAAGATGCAAAGGTTCACTTCTAGTTCAAAGTTTTAACCACTAGAAAAAAGATGAGGGTTAAGTAAAGATAAGAACATATCCACGTTAGGAAGGTGCACAAAAAAGGTTGAAAACGTCGAAAGGAACCCTTTAAAACAAAAAAAATATCAAAACAAATACAAAAAAATTCAAAACATTATCAAAATTTTAGGGCAAGTGCGTGCATTTGCCTCAAAAAACTGGACTTTTTTGTGACTTTTTTAGGGGTTTTTAGGATTTTTTAGACTTTTTGCTCTTTTTTTCTTTGGATGAACCGTCTAGGAATGCACTAGGAGGCATGAACCATATGGGTTCATGCTCCTAGGCCCTTCTTGACCTTGGGTGCGTTCCTTGTATGCGCTCCTTGCCCCTTAGTGCGCGCTGAGCCTACCTGGTGCATGCACTTGTTCACCGGTGGGCCTCTAGCATGTTTGATGATAACCCGGTACTAGGTCACCTTGAAAGAGAATACCGTAAAGGATAAAAGGGGATAGGGTGTTCTTGACATTAGGGCATAGGATAGATATATGAGAGTGGTCTAGGTGAACCTCCATGATGTCTACTACTTGTTATTTTGTTGGGAGTTCGGCACATCCTCGGACCTCAAAGGACATGTTTCCCCATTAGAAGATTATTTTTGCGTTCTTTTTGCACGTCGTGCACAAGTTTGCACATAGCGTTGTTTAGGCGGCGCTATACAAAAACATACAAAACCACACAAAATCAAACTACGGACATGGCGAAATTATGGAACAATGAGGTCACTAGCCCTTCATCACCGACTAAATCGCCATGAACACAAGTACAAGGCGTAGTGTAAATGACTCGGAAGTGGTGCGGAGCCGAGAATGCAAAACCGATGGATGAACACCTACAAAACCAACAAAACCAAACCAACTTAGGTTCCGTGAAATAGGGTTGATTTTTCCAAAACCCCTTTGTGGAGAAACCCCTTTCTACACAGACGGTGTTTTAGCAAGTCACAAAAATTAGAAACGATAATTCTCCCCTTAAAAGTTTAAACGCAAGTTTATCACTTGTGAACCACCTACTAATCAGACTTTTCCTATGCTGGTTGTTGACCTGAAAGACGCATTCAACACAATAGTGGAAACCCTATTTTCATAGGAGTTGGATTTGGTATTCACACCACCACCCGATCCTTAGCGATTGCGGAAGTCTCTCTTGGGTCCACTGGGAGCTTTCAATGAAATATGACCAACCTCGTGGATTCATCACCACAAATGTTGCTTCACAAACTAGTATAAACACCCTGGTTGAGTGCCTGGAGGCAAACAATAGAAACGTTGAAAGACTCTACAACCAAATCAACGGGCACATCTCTACTATTAACGTTGATGTATAGGACCTGAAGGAGCAGATCTCTCAGCTTGATTACAAGCTTATGATGGTGTTGAAACCTGAATTGCTTGGTCCATCTACTCTGTGCAAAGGGTCTCACACTCTTGCAACAACCATGTCAAGGCCGGGTGGCAATAAGAGAGTGCAAGCGGGCGGGACTGGAGGTGTAGTGAATGACTTGAATGGGGACGGAGTGTCCAATAAGAAAACGGAGTGTTGAAGCAAGTCTAGGGCT
Source organism: Anthoceros angustus (assembly GCA_010909165.1). Lineage (NCBI taxonomy): Eukaryota > Viridiplantae > Streptophyta > Anthocerotopsida > Anthocerotales > Anthocerotaceae > Anthoceros > Anthoceros angustus. The sequence goes on from MU008156.1 coordinate 1,029,179, forward strand.
GACATGTAGGCTTACTATAAAGTCCCTATCCAGGATCTGGATGAGTTCACTGGTAAGTTCAAGGCTTCCCTAATCTCACTTCATTGTTCGGTACGTAATCTAATCTTGCGTGATCTTTGCGTGCACGTTGGATAGTGGAGGAGTCACACTTGCACCGAAGGCTGAAGAGGAGGTTGCATCGGGCCATGTGCAAAATTATAAACCCACTCATTGGAAATTTCAGGCTGGAGCTTGAAGCTACTAAAAGGTTGATTGAGCCTTCCGTGAGGGCGGAAATTGGTGGGCCATGGAACATGAGTAAAATTATTGATTAAATTATGTCTAAGATGGTTCGTCAACGGAAGTGCAACACGGCTAGAAGTGCAAGGGAGTTCTTGGCTTCTAAAAAAATAGGCCAATGGATTCCGGTAAGTTGATGAAGGCTTCAGTTTTGTGGAGAGAATACACCAGATCTGGCCTTGCAGTGGATATTGCGGACATCAAGGTTATGGAAGCAATCCTCCACAAACGAGTTGTGGATGATGGCTTCCTTGTAAACCAAATGTTGTCACGTTGCTTGACATACACGGAACTGGCTAGAGAACCTCCTGTGAGCACAACAAAAGTGGAGGGTATGACCCGGATGATGCAAGCCGATGCTGGTGGAGACTTACCTGCTGGTGGGAATCTGTCCTTTGCTAGCATGTTTTGCTCTTGAGGGTGGTCCATAGTTTCATGTTATCATGGTTTGTTGTCCGCAATTCTCTTACCATTGCCACCATGTTTTGCTGCTGGTTTCCATTTCAACATGCAGGAATGAGTAGAGGAATTGTACTTGGGCACATCACTATTTTTGCATCTGCTAAATGGGCATTTGCGGTTTAAGTGTTGAGTCTACACCCTAATGTATTACGGTGTTGTCCATTTTTACCTTTTGCTAGCATGTATTTCTGCTAAACTGGCTTTTCCTGCAATAGAAACTTCTCGAGGGCCTACACTTGGACCACATGACACTGCATGTGGATCTTGTCTTGCTGGTGGGGCATCTACCAAACTTTTGCATGCCAAATTTGTCTATGTTCAAAGTGTGTTCTGCTGTTATCAAATCTATTGCTTTTGATAGCATGATTTGCTGATGATCTAGGCTATTCCTGATATAGGTACGAGTGGTGGTGCATTTTCTTGAACTGTACACATGAACCCAAGAGTGGTAAGCCACATACTGTAGACATGGTAACCCACCCGGCCCAGTTTGTATCATAATGTACCTTTTTCTCTGCTTGTTTTCCCGAGTCTGTCAAGCACTTATGTTGTTTGTTTTGTGCAGAACATTTCGGGGAAGTGCACAGTCGATGGTCTTGGCGTGGAGTGACAAACTGGCATAGTTTTGTAGCGTAGGGCCCTAAACATAGTGTGGTGAATCCGGAGTGAAACATGCAGTCAGTGTAGTGCCATACCTAGTTCCCAGGATTTCATAGCATATGCATATGTAAAGCGTGAACCAACATCTCCGCTCTAGATCTGTGGAGCTCATTGCCCGCTATAATTTGCCCTCCCCTAAACCAATATTAATAAAATAATGAGTATTTATGTATTTTCAATATTTATCGAGAATATTACCATTTATATTAATTTTAAAATTAAAATGCCAGCTTACGTTACAATGCAACTAGCAACAACAAGCAACAGGGCACAACGTGATTTACAATGCTCCAAAGTTAAGTAACTCTGGTTAGGTGACCCCGATTAATATACTTTGGTTATCCCAACTCTGGTTTATTAACCGTAGTACAGTACGCCGATTACTCAACCCCGGGTTACAGGAACCCATGGTTACCTTAACTAGGGTAAATCTCGTTTTAAAACCCGATGTTAAATCCATTGCATTGCACGTATTTGTACCCGTTGTAAGGGGCGTTGGACAACGCTTGGATTTACAACATGTTATTCAATAACATGGTAAATGGCATTGTAATTCCCATTGTAAAGGCACCTCCACTCTTATAGTGAAATTTGCTTAACCGACTGCTTGATACTTGTGTGCTATCGTGTTGAAGTGAAGAGCATTTGACCTACGTAACACAGTTTGTGAGGCATGAATATTTTGTATAATAGCTGTTGTACACAGTGTAGGGACAAGAAGGGGGTTTTTGCGTCTGGATAGGATTAGAAAATAATTTCCTAAGGCCTTTGAAATGCGGATCTTTGGATGTCTTTTTTGTTGTAATCCGACCTCGAATGGCCGAGAAAACCTTCAAAAACGGAAGACAAGTGCACCCTAGGATAAGTGCACCAACGCACTGCTAGTCAAGATTTATTTAAAAAAAAAAATCATTTGAAAGGCCCTTAAAATACGGATCTTTGGACATGTTTTTTATTGTAATCCGAACTTGACGCCTGAGAAAACCTTGAAAAACGAATTCACACATTTGGGGATAGTCAACCAGCGCTCTTTATTTAGGAGTGCACTCGTCAGCCAGCGCTCTTCTTGCAGGAGTGCGCCCATCGATCGACGGACTTTTCTGCGGTGAGCCATATAGCAGCTCATTATGTGGTTTAGTCCCATTCGACTAGCACATCCGCATTCGAGTTTGCATTGGAAAAGGGGCGACATTGAGAATTCATCTTCAGGGACTTGCGAAGATAGAAATTATGTTAGGGTTTGAATGTAAGATATTTTTTGATCCCGCAAGGTTGAAAATGTCCGCTAAACATGGCATTTGTAACCCCATTAAGCTTGTTGCAGCCCTTCCAGCTTGCTGGCGTCTACGTGGATGAAGCCTCCGAAGAAACTGGCGTTTGACATTGATATCGAGCGGATTTGAGATACTACCTAGGGACATACATTCGCTTCCAGCTTCCTCTGATTTACTTACCAAAACCCTTGTCAAAGAGGAATAATTGTATGTACGTAACAAGAGGTTAATTGAAGTGTAAATTTAAAAAAGACTAAACATGGTATTCAGTGAAGGGGGTGAATATCCGAACCCCTTAGTTGAAACAAAACCTCCTTCCACGGATAACACATGGTTCCCAAAACCGTGTTTTTGGATTCGGGTGTCCCATACCATGGACAATGATTCTCTTGAATCGCGGTTGTGAAACAACAAAACTGTGAAGGAAGGGTCAAGTATGGCTGGCCGGCGCCGTTAGTCCTCAAAAGTAGTTTGTTTTGTGCGATGATCCATTTCCACATTGACAAAAGGCCTAGTAATAACACAACAAAACTAGGTATGGTAATACATGCCGATTGGAGACCATCCTGTTTTAGGTTCGCCAAAAATTGACCACTAGCAGACAATAGTTCACAACTACTGGCGTCTACGTCGGGCTAACTTGTGACTCAACGGTGCTTGACACCGAATCATAAACTACGACGTTCAGTATCCGCTCAAGTTCTTCCTCGCCAAGTGTCGACTTCAACCAAAGCCCTCGAGTCCTCGTTCCCATCGTGTCTTCATCATTACCATCCCCGGCAGCGTTCTCGAGTGTTTGTTGGCCCTCCAACAAATCGCCGATCTGCTCTTATTCAGCACTCAAAGAAACCACTTGTGCTTTCAAGGAGTCCTTCTCGCGATGCAAACCTCCTTTGCCCAGGTAATGCAAGTCTCTCGGTGGGCTTCAAAATTCAACTCCTCAAGCGCATCTGGAGCACCTCAAATCCATGAATTCTTTGTGAAATATAACTGCACATCTCAAGTCACCTCGATGGCGATACAACTCCTTCCTGCAAATGCAGCTGTCATTGTGCGCTCCCGAGCATGCATCCGACCCAATCTCCCTCTTTGGAGAAGGTTGTAATAAGTCTCGTCATCAACCCTAGTGGTCTACGGTAGGCGGACCACCAACTTGTCATGTGACATGTAAACTGTTTTTGACAAGCGTGTCGTGAGCAATAGCGGACCTTCCATTGTTGAATGTTCCATGCATAGCATTTGGTAGCATTGCAATTCTATCCTTTGTGCTCCCATCCTTGGACCCCATCCGATAGTTATGTATTCCGGTCTCAAATCCACCCATCATTGTTCATGTTTGTCTTGTCCCATCTGAGCGACACCAAGCCCCTTTCCTGCTCCACTTTCGCATTGATTCTCTAGCGTATGCCTCCTCCACTCCATGCATCACAATCATCCTCGGTTCATCGCTAGTGGTCTTCTCGGAAAGCTTTGGAAGACAGAATCCATCATTGCTTATCCACCCTCTTGTCCATAGGTCCAATGTTAAAACCTCGGGGCACATCCATGACGAGAAGTGTGTCTTGCCTTGAGAAAACCGCATATCTTGTACATCACGACTTTCGATTTGGTATTGTACGGCTCTACTGATGGGCCTTGAAAACCTCAAGACCTTCCTCCGTGTCCTTGTCCGCTGTCTGCGCTCGTCTTCAAGCCCCTTTCCAATTGTTTATCTCGAAAATAAAATGCGAAGTCAAATTTGGGAGTTTTATCGACACCGATGTCTTTCAATTGCTGCGACGCGTTAGTCATTACGCTGGAGAGGCGTGGCCCGGCGGCGCCCTCATTTTCGCGTTGGATTGAAGGCGCGGCGGCCCTAAATATATCTGTGAGTGAGGCGGAAAGCGCTTTCATGAAACATATGCGAGGACGGGGCGGTGGGCGCCGGCCGGCGCCACGCATCATCCGTCCTTCTCGAAAAAAAACGATCGGACCTTTCCGAGAAGGTTTGGAATCGTGCTAGCATATTGTCCGTAGAATGTAAAGGATACTCCTCGCGCACCTCTTCAAATGACGAGCGGGATGCTTCACCATTGCTACTTGTATGATATGAAATTTTTTCCAGCAGTGATCTCTTCCTCCATCCCCTTGGATCTATATCTCACAACACCTTCTCGGTGGCGCTTATCGGTATTCTTGGCCACACTCTCCAAGCTGTATTCCGAAAAGATTTCCGGGCTTGGCCAACATGTCTCTAGGCAGCGTACACTATCAACTGCTTGGTCATCCACTTGCCTTCCTTTCTTGCTTGTCCGCGAGAACGTGTTTCTTACGTGCAGAAGCTCTCCTGCTTCCCATTTGGAAAAAATCTTGTCCACATTCTCCACACCTTCCCATCACCTTAGCAATACGGAATGTGGGTCCGATTGTCCACTTTGTTACCTTGTACACTCGTCCTCCTTCATCGTCTTCAATCAAACCTAGGACTTTATGCAGTTGTATTTCCGGACATGGTCATTTGCACTTCTTCCCTCTTTGCGATGATCAACTCGTCCCTTAAATACGACTTGCTCTATAAAGTTCATCTTCTTTCTTGATCGGACATCATATTGTGATCTGTTGCAAGCACCGCATCATCATGGCCCACAAACATGTGCTTCAACATATTGGAACCGCTTCTTTCCGGGTGAGATATCGATAAGTGCTTCATAGTGCGTGGTGTGGTTACCACCAAGAACTCCCATGACATACTTCTTTGCACGCCATTGCTTCGATCCGCACTCGGATCGGACTCTCGGATCAATCATACACAAAGAGGCGAACTCCCTCCTCTATCCGCCCTTCGCTATAACACGGGCAAGATAGTTTGCCCAAGCCTCATCAACCTCCGGATCTGCTCGTGAGTAATATCGGCCGGTCTCAAGTTCTCCAACTTCACTAACACTTTTCCTGCACCACCTTCTTGGGTATAATCCCTTAGCGAGTCAATGGATCGCATCCCTCATAGCCTCTTCCAACCTTTCCTCGTCGGTTTGAATATGAAGCGTGGTTATGTCCCCTCCATGGCATCTTCTCTTCCACCCTTCTTTGCCTTTTGGTTTTCCTTCCCAATTCTCCGTCCCGTGTGTGCTTTACTTCTGCACTTCCCTTGCGCCGCGCCACTCGAGGTCTGATCGTTTGGGGCATGAAGGTTGAGGAGGGCGCCGGCGGCGCGCCTCCTCTTCCTCCCCACATCCCCTGCATCCGCCATGTCCTTTTCTCCAGGGACCAGAACTGCTGACCCGGTGCCATGCTGCTCTCTTCTGCCCTGTGTGGTGGGAGGATTCAGGGCTGGGGCGCCGGCCGGCGCCCAAACCACCTGCACCTTCCTTGAATCGTATAAACCAGTCCGGATCTGGCGTTGGCAGCTCTTGGGGAACCTGAAGATGACTAGGGGCGCCGGCAGGCCGGCGCCCCTGCCGCGCATCCGGGTCATATTGCATGGTGGGAACCATAACGGAAGGAGTCGGAGTTAGAAGATTGGGAAGGTCCTCAGCATCTCTCCGATTCACTGCCCCGGATCCTTGGCAGATGCGCTTGACAAGCTGGTAAAGCCCATCTTCCTCGTCGATGGGCCAAGCTCACTCTCCTCATGATCTTCTTCCACCACATCACCCTTCTGTATGGGCTTGGGCTCGACGCATAGACATTTCCCTCTTGTGGGCCCTCATAGTTTGTGTAATCTTTTCGCAGATAGCTCGTGAGTGCCCTCGCAACTAGTGGTGCACGGAAGATGGTAGGAAAAACATATCCACAATGTCGTTGACTCTCACATGTGAAGAAGCTGCGAAGGAATGCGATTCAGGCAATACTCTGTCTCCTGTCGCATGGAATCGCGGAAATCTTCAACAAGGCCACGAGGTGCACACTTCTTCCAGTGAAACCCTTTCGTGCTAAGAACAAGAGACTTGTATAAGCGGATCCCGGAAACTTCCTCATCTTGGTATGCCTTTGTGGTGCACAAAAAGTGAACTCGCTCGCCTTCATTGAAGTCCAAAGTAGCCCAAACAACCCACCGCTCTTGCTCTCGATTTGGCGAGCCCCCTATATCCCATGATCCACAACTTCAACAAAGGGTCCATGGCGCATTGTGTGAGGTCATGGATCTGCACAAGCATCGTCCTTCTCCACAACCACAACATTGTCGAGCTGCCCGGATACGCGATATGGAGTCTCCTCATAGTATGGTGGAATCGGATGGAATAGGTTGTTTCCGCTCTTACCAACCTTCTTCGTCCCTTGCTCTCCAGAACCTTTGTGGAACTGATTTTGGCGAGATGATGCTGCGATTTTGCTTGCCCCAAGAATGCCCCCCCCTCCTTGGAGCATGGCCGGATGGCAAGATGTCTCCAACCGGCACGGATGGAGGTGCCTCCGATGTCCGCCGTGGGCGCGGTGCTCGCCTTTGAGCTTCCTCGGCCTTCTTGAGCCCCCGCATGGCGGCGGGTCATATTCCTCCAAAGGCTGGTCCTTCTTGCTCCTCCTGCCGCTTGCCATCTTGATCTCTGCAATTCAAGGCAACCCCACTCCGTAATCACAAAGAGATGCACAAACAGCCAGTGACGCTAACTCACTGCTCGAAGATCCGCCTCTCAAGAGCTTGGCGCCACTTTGCACGCTTGCGCTGTCCACGGCAAAGTTGCGCTCAACTGAGCTTGCGGCGGTCTAGGCGGGCGGAGCGGCGGTGTGGCGCCTCACTCCCGGCATGCGGCGATCACGGTGGTGGTGCGCTCGGCAGCGACAGCGGCGGTCAGGTGAGGTGTTGCGCTCGAAATCACGTGAACTTCTTTGGCAAACCGGTAGCCCTTAAGTTCACAAGAGGAGGCCTTAACGAGCTGGCGGCGTAGTTTTCTTCCATAACCCCAAATGGTTTTCATAAGTGTTTCTCTAAAATAACCGCTACCTTAAACTCAATTTTGACCGAGCTTACTATTTTAGGATGGCCGCCATCAACTTTTCGCCGGTGGCTGCTGCAATTATGCTTGGATTTTCCGTTACAATCCTGCACGCCATCAACCACTTCATTGTCCGCTTATTTGAGGCAATCCCATCAACCTCTTAGGCGGTGGCACTCGGGGATGCGAGGGCCGTCCGGCGCCATATAGCAAAGCCCGGGGAGGAGGCTTCGATGTCGCTAGCCACTACGGTGCTCGCAAAGTCTTGTGCTTTCCTTCCTTGCGCATTCGATAAGTGCGTGCGATGTTGCATTTGGCCTGCGCTGGAGATGAGGTTGGTCTTGTTTCGCCATTGTCTTTTCCCGCATACCATACGTCTGATGCAACTTGTGACCATGCATGCGCGGAGGTTCAAGTGGAGGACCGGGCCCTCGCAATTCCAAAGAAATGGAGACATGGTCCGCAGGAGGAAGAGGCTCGCTATCTTGAACGCTCCTCCAAGTTCACATATTCGGTGCAATACCCGCGAGTCCTTGTGGCGGGACTTTCTTGATAGCCCGGCCGGTAGCGCACAATCCGTGTCGTTGTAGGAAGAAGTCCGTTCCCAAAGGGAATGATAGGCCGTTTACGCGTTTGGTGATTCTTCCTAGCGCTCGTTCGGTCTCAACTCACACATACTCCTAACTACTCACAGCGTTCACCGTCTGGCCGGTATGGCCAAGCGTTTAAGGACCCGTTCCGTCGTATCGTTCACATACATCCCTCACGCATCCGTCCTTTCCTCTCTCCCCTCACGCTACACTCTTGGTCTTAGAAAAACGCAGTTCTGTGATCGGACCTCCGTCGTTCGCGGGCCTCTCGTCCGGGCTCTACACCCTCCGGTTCCTCGGCTCACGCGTTCGATCCGTTCGGTGCGGACGCGGCTCGGGGCGAGCACGGTCACCTCACCCTTCCACGCACACCACGCGTTAAGTCGTCACGGGACCTTGATCAATCTCCCG